>JAUPFT010000001.1:61092603-61587603 GCA_036936625.1 Parnassius smintheus behrii | reverse complement strand
TTAAAATTTTATTTTGATGGGTCCTAAAACGGCGACAATTTGCTAAACAACCTAAACGATATTTCGAGGGTCGAGAGGAAACCGTGTGTCTTATTTTGGAGCGATGCGATACCTCTCGAAAGGGATGTCGACAAAGATGCACAGTTTTTTCTGTCGAGCAATATTTCCTTAATAGTGAATAAATAGCATTAAAAAAGAAAATTAGAAAACCTATACCACATAATATACTGTATAAAAACAGAAATCAGTGCGATGAACTTCAACATCAGTATTTGGACGTAGGGCAAAACGAAGAAGGTTTTTACGAATATTTGTCAATGTCAACAGAAACATTTGATTTCATCTGTAATTTAGTATATATACAGTAATCCATAATGGCGGCAGTACCCCTTCCTTGCCTCCGCCCCTTGGTCGCGCGTTAGCTATTAGGACATTCAGTACTGATTAGTGTGTTTGATCGGACGATCTTCTGATCCACACGATCCGTCGATAATCGCACGACGAAAACTAGACACTTCGGACGCATCGCATGATCGCACAACCTTCTATAGGACATTCCACAGATATGACCATGTTTAAACGCACGGTCGCACGATCATTTTCGTCGGATGCACGCATGATCGCCCGAGCGATGGCAATAGGACGGCGCCTTACAGTCTTAGTAGCTGTACTATGTATGTTATGGATCTTAACATACAGCTATTAGTTTTTAATGAGTTGTATAATAGAATATTTTTATTACTTACGCTGTATAGTTTTTAAAACACCAAATATAATTGTCTTTAGATACGTGTAAAATATAAAAAAATCTTTGCCTTAGGTTTAACACTTTATCCCTTCTTCACTTTATCTCATAATAATAACATTTTAAGATATAACCCCGTTTTAATAATTTTGTAAACCAAACCTTAATTGTTTGTCTCTAGTATTAAATCGTACGACTATGATAAAGCAAATAAAAATAACCTATACGTCTTTCTAAAGTTAAAAAAGTGGAGTAAAGAATTAAAACTATCCCTTTCTTTGCCAAACAATATTATGAAAGGTACATTTTATGACATTTTTATCTCGCTCAGCACTACGGTACGAGTACGAGCATGCTGTTTATTTTGTAAATTCCTCACGTACTCGTATGTACGGCAAAAGTAAAAGAGTTAGCTGTTTTATTTAATACCTAACTTATTGTGAAATATTATTGCCTTGCCTTGAGCTAGCAAATTCAAGTGGCAAATGTCAGAAAGTGACAGGTATTTTGCGTTCTCTCTACTGCCTGAAGAACTTTCTCCCGTCCAGGACCAAGACGATTATTGTGCAGACCTTAATTTTTCCCATTTTCGACTATGGTGATGTGTGTTATTTTGACCTGAATGCAGAACTCTTGAACAAATATGACCGTCTTCTTAATAACCGCATTCGATTCATTTTTAATCTTCGAAAGTATGATCATGTGTCTACTTATCGCTCTCAACTCAACTGGTTACCCATTCGTCAGCGCCGTAGTCTACGTGCACTCACTACTCTTTACTCTATCTTGATGTCTCCTAATCCTCCATCTTATTTAACTCCTCATTTTCAATATCTTAGCTCCAATCATGATAGAGTTCTCCGTTCTAGTAATAACCTTTTGCTTCAGTGCCCCGCTTTTAGTACTAACTTTGTACAATCATCGTTCTTTGTTCAATCTGTTCTTCTTTGGAACGCTCTTCCTTCCGAAATCAGGAGTGCCGAAAACCGGATTACGTTCAAATCTAAAGTGCGAGAAATGCTCGTCAATAAAATGGCAGAATCAACTTAGCGTTTGTAGTTAGCCGTGTTTAATATTATATTTAATATATATGTGTGTGTATGTATGTATATATATATATATATTTAATTTTACGTATATATACTTACATAATGTTTATATATGTATATATTTATTCGCTTATATATGCATGGGTTTATATATATATATATATATATATATATATATATATATATATATATATATATATATATATATATATATATATATTGTACATACTTCTTATTACACCTACCTCTTTTATCTCAGCACTACTCTAAGGTAGACTGGTAGATAATGCCTCAGGCATTAAGTCCGCCTATATACATCTAATGTGTATATGAAGTTAAATAAATAAATAAATTATTATTTATTACTTTGTTGTGTATCTTATACTTGTTTTATTTTACTTTTTAGGAAAATATGCCATTTAAAATTATGGAAAGAAACAGGGAAAAATTACCTTTTCATAGTACTAGATGCTAACACATTATTCAAGGATGAAAATTGTATGCCTTTAGACATTTGAACCACTTCATGGTATCATGTGAAAAGGTTATCAAGATCGTCATTTGAAGGAGCAGAAAAATAACTAGATAGTATGTTTAACAGAAGCGACACTGACGTTGACGATGGGATAGAAGGAAAAAACACTACAGTTACAAGTAACACCAACTATGAAAGCAATGTAATGTTTTTGCTACGGAACCCTTTTTATTAGACGACGATAGGATTGACGCTTGACTATAGGTTGTCTGATTTATTAAAGTTTTTCTATATTCTTCAGTATCATTATTATTTCGTTGATAATATGTATTATTTTAATATTACTTTTTAATCCTTCTCCTGCACCAAATATTTTTCTTTTTTTCCACATATTGATAACAATTTAATTTGTTCATTAGCACAATTTATTAAACACGCAATTACGGATGCAAAATGGCGATAATCTATCACCTAAACAGACTTAATCTGTACTATAGCTGCTATTTATTCGTTTAGTTTTCATCACTCTCATAGACAGAAGTTATAAAACTACTGTATTTACAAGAGTGTGCAATTACGCCCTAAGAATAGGTTTTAGAAGGGAGTTTGCATACACCATTGTTCAGAAATAATATTTGAATGATAGTATAACAACTCTTAGAGCTGTAATAAGGAAGTGGCAGCATGTAAAAAACAGCTTCTATACAGCTTTAATGATAAAATCAGATTAAAGCGTTACAAAATACTTAAAGTTTTATAGTACAGTTTTCATATTCTGATTAAGAACCCTAAGCTTATTTAGATCCCATAATACAGACTTTATGCAGCTTGAGTTGTATAATAACTCATAAACCACTCTTATAAGGATACAACCTCTTTTCAACACTCTTATACGCTTCTAACAAAACTCTAAGTTCTATGTGGGCTGGTATATTGATGTTTATAACGCTTCTGTGCTGCTTAGACGCGCAAGGGGCGCCTTGTGCGTCAGCACCATCGTTTGGGAGGCGTCGCGGTTACCAAAACTATTAAACGAGATGTAGGTCTTTTCAAATACCCTAGTGTAACCATACTTTCCTGAATTCTTGATAATGTCCGACCAGATGTTGCGTGGTAACGAATGATCTATTATTAAGACGATATCGCCCACTTTCGGTTCTATAAACCTGCCATTATCGCCCGTTCGAGGTATCAAAGTTCGCATATACTCTTTCAACCATCTTGACCAAAAATGATCTACTAATTTCTGAGCAGTCTTCCAGCTAGGTTGACCAATTAAATGTTGTTCCATGAATAATCCAGGTGGACTATTTCCACAAGAACGTCCGAGGAGAAAATGATTAGGAGTCAAGCTCTCTTCAGTACAGTCCATATTTATTGAAATTAATGGTCTTGAGTCGACCGTATGTAAGCCCGCTCTTCGGGATCATTAACCGGCTTTCGCGCGGCTATAGGTACCCAACGGTTCAAGATTGGAATAATCTTTAATTAACTCCTCCATATCCTCCTTCTTCTTGTTGGAAATATGGTTAACGATTTTAACCAACTTGATACCACCAGTAATGTGACCATGAAGAACCTAGCCAAGTTTGGTGAGTGATGCTGATGCCACAGGAATATAAGATATAGATAAGATAACTATAAGATGCCAATTATCCTGACCAATCAAAATGGTAGGTCTGGACCTTTTATAAAACAACTCGTCCTCTATGGATGCTAAATGAGCACACCCTTTAACAACTCTTGACTCACCGATTGAGGAGAGTGATTAAGTGTTTTAATAGTTTGCACGCGTATATAAAATTATTTTAATTTTAATGTTTAAGCGATACGTGGTATGTGTGTCTAATTCTGGTGGGTCTTATTCGCTTACCACCGATGCCCTCAATACGTAACTCTTCTTTAGGCCCTCGGGGTTCTTACATTTTAGCCATGTGTTCTTCTATGAGTGTCATAGTTGAATCTTCACTTTACGTCCAAGCAATTCGACCGGTATACTCTTTAAATATGCACATGCCAGTACATTCACTGTATTCAATGTCGTAATGTGTACCTCTTTGCCTCTATCGCCCTCTTACGGCGTCACCTCCTTATTCGGACATCTGTGCATAAACTTATGATGTACCATACAACAACCATCTATACCGCACTTTTTCGCCCTACACATCGACCACCTATGGTAGACATTGAAAACATATATTAGCTTTTCTAATAGTAGGGCTCCCCTACTATTAGAAAAGGTAATCTATCAAGCAGAGATTTCAGGAATTACTCGAGGGCGGCAGAATAACATGAGGGGGGAAACCTTCCAACCTATTAATTACCCCCAACAAATGTGAGCTCTTTATATAGGGACGTGCGCTTAGGCAGCCGATCAGAGTAGTAAAAAAAATCGAACGGTCGAAAAACTCGAGCGCGTCAGATTAAGGCAAGGTGAAAGAGAAAGAAAGGTGTGTATTTCAATAATCTGACGATTTGCACTTGACCTAAGGAAATAAGAGAGTCATAAAGTTGTAAAAAAACGTCACCTTGATTTACTCGTGCGCGGTTAATTTTATTTTTATTTTCAAGGGAATCATTTAGGGATCACGAAAATAATATAATCTGCCAATTTCCACAAGCCGAAGTAGTTAAAATCCTCAATAAGTGTGGTGCGTGCAGCTGCTGAGAACTATGTATTTCCCACTTCGCGCCTCCCTTCCTTTCTCACTCTTTCTCTATTTCTCGTTAATGATTCAAGTGACGATGAAGATTAAATATTTATTTCCAACGTTTTTTTCTTCATTATTAGACCAATTCAAAAACATCGACTTTTTTTGTTTGAAATCCCGCATTGAAATATCTTCACAATACAGAAAAAAGACGCCTGTGAAAACCAGAGCTATTAATTTTAATACCCATTTAGAGGTCGATTTTTATTACTCCTTTAAATAACAAGGGAATTTTTTTAGAATATACCTCACAACCCTTTTTTTATGTGTGATAAATTTTTTGTAGGAAATCAAATGCTCTATAAAAGTATTTTGACATTTTTTGATAAATCCATCTGTTCAAGTTATTTGAGCTTGAAGTCAAATTTATAGTAAATTTTGAGATCCATTTTCTGTTCCGACAAAACTATCAGACTTAAATCACAAAATGTCATAGGAACTTTTTTGTAGGTAATTATTGTAGGTAATTATATTTCTGACAAATTATCATAAATAATGTTTTTTGAAATTCCGCATTGTTTTCTAGTTACTTTCATTTTAATATAAAGCTTTTTTTAAACCCTTCAGATTAAGGAAATTCCTCCACATATTTGTCATATTACGGGTCAGCACGACAAGGACACCATGCTAAGCTGTCCGTTTATTAAACTGACGCGCTCGAGTATTTCAAGATCACGATTTTTTTTTGCATTTTCAAAAATTTGTCAAGAGTTTTGGTCGCGTCCAAATCGTCAGTCTTTTGAATAGGAGCTTCTTTAGGGTGTACTTAACATGTATTCGGAATATCTGACGAGCTCGAATATTTTTTTAATCCTATTTTCAACACTTTCGCATGGTCACCCCCACCATTTAATCTGTCAGATTAATATTCCCCCGTTCTCAAAAATACGTGGGACGTACACACTGTAAATATCTGACGCGCTCGAGTATTTTTTGTGACTGTTTTTTTTTACATTTTTAAAAATCTACTTATAGCTGCTCATCCCATTAATGAAAAGGCATACATCATATAACCTTTTTTGTTTTTAGCATCTAAGCTTCAAAATCCAAAAGGTCTCCACGACGCTCGAGTAACTCCCAATTTAGCCTCTCGGGCTCCCCTACTACAACCGCTTCTCATGTGTCGCGGTTATTCGCGTTTCTAAACCTATAACAACTCTCTACGGAGTGTTCTTATTCGCATATAACACATTTGCGTATAACCCGACTTGTAGGTTTATCTTGAGTCGTCACAACCGCATATCGGTTATCCTTTCACTTAATAAATTTAAGAAATTAGCCATCTTTTGTAGCTCTTACTCCATAGGATATTGATCTCGATATTCGAACCATTTGAATTTAATTACAGTGCCGAACTTTTCCACTATGTGACTCACTAACTCAGGCGAGTGCAAATATTGCTTTTATTTCATCGCACGAATTGATACAACCATATTCATAACACGACTAGCGAAAGTACCGATATTTCTTTTTAGCTTTGCCATTTTCTTCACATTTTCAATTTCGGATAGAATGATCATTTCAACTCTTCCGAATCTTCTTTCCAACGCATTCATAATTTCATCCGGTTCACACTATGTAAACAATAACGATCTTACCGCTTTCTTAGCGGTGCCTCTTAAAGCCCTCCTAAGGCGTGCCACGTTTTGTACACCTGAAAAATGTTCACGCGTGTCTTCAAACACCGTCTTGAAAATTATCTATTCACTTGTGTCTCCATCGAAGACCGAAAGTTCATGGAGGAAAAGAGGCGGGGAAGTCTTGTCTTTACCCGCAATCTTAATTGCACTCACAACCGCGTTGGTCAACACTGACACTTCACTCGCGTGTGCTTTCTGTGCATCTCCTAGGTCACGCTCGACTCCCGCTTCTAACCGGCGTGATTCCTTGGGCATTTCCTTTTCTGCCACATCTGGCTGCGCTACACCAACCTGCGCACTTATGATGGAATGTTGAACCCATCTCCTCACGAAAGGTTCCACTTGCGTATTGCTCTTCATCATCTTCACTCGAGTCGCGAGTTGATCTCCTCTTTTGATTGAGGCGTGCTAGCTCCAATTGTGACTTTGCTAGCGCTGCTACTGCTTCTGCTCGTTCGAGCTCTTAGCGTTCGAATTTAATCCGTGTTCCTAACTCTACTTTAAGCCGAGCCGATCGCGATGACCTACTGCCATTTCTTGATCCATACCCATTTGAATAGTTGGCTATAATTTTCTCTTCGGTCCCTGCTTGACCGTTGCTTTCGGCTATCGCTTTACTTCTGGACACGACAGACTTATGTATAACGCTAGACTGCATATCACTGGCTTCCATCCTGCTGTTCGTAGCTGCTGCAGATGTTGCCGAATCATATGTGTACGTGGATGTCTCTGTGGTGGCCCCACTCGATGTAGTAGCTGTGGTCGCTTCAGATGATTCAGTTTCCTTTGCCTTCCTTGACACCCCTGTTCGCGTCCTGGTGCCCTCAACCCCCTTTCACTTTGTTTCTGTGCCTTGTTCCTCTTGCAAGAGGGGAACTGTTGACCTACAATGCCTTAAAGCCCATCTCCATAACAAATCCCTAACACTCCCTATCAATCTTGGGACTGAGCCTACCGCGATGAACGGCCCAAGGATGGAAATCGTGCAGGAAGTGAAAGTTAGGTACCGCCCGTCAGTGGACGTACGCTTCACAGGTTGCTTAGGGTACGGGAGGAAAATGCGGCCCCTCGGCATACCTACTCACAGGCCCTGCTACACACACGACGTAACGGCGCAGCCGAGCTAATCAAGGGCAGACTCGCTCGATAGTCTGCACCACCTCGAAAGGCGTTAAACCTAAGCCACGACTTTGGCACCGTTAGGTGTCCGTGCTTGATATGCTGGTGTCCGCTGTCCCGACGCCGGTGACGCCTTGCCTAGGCGCCTTCTCCCGGCCGCAGTGCAATGAGTGCTCCCACAACAACCCTCTCTCGGTAGCAATGAGTGCTTACCACAAGCACCCTCTCTCGGCAAATTGTATCATTTATGAACATATTTGATTGGACGGAACTTGACTCCAGTTTGCCCGAGATCTACTGTCTATCGATGGTATCGAACCCCGACGTGGTCATTCACTGCTAGTTGTATGAGAAAGCTCAAGATCGCTTAGCTGTAATGAGGGATTTTCTTATATTAGAGGGCAAACGAACATGCGGCTCACCTGATGGTGACTACCGCCCATGAACAACTGCTAAGTACACCAGAGGAATTACGGGTGCGTTGCAGGGCTATGCTCGGAGTTTCTCTGCGTGATGAATTTTGTAATGAAAATATCCGCAGTAGAAACAGAGTGACCAGCATAGCCAAACAGTTCGACGGCCACGTGAAGTAGTGGCCTAGCAACGAGTTGCAGCGCTGAGGGCCAGAGTCAAATCCCGCACGACGATCATCAGTAAGCTGAAGAGGTAACGGGTTGACCATAAAGCGAAAAAAATAGTTTCGCAAGTGGTAGTCTCGCAAACGAAATGTGGGCGGTCGACTGCTAGATGGAGTGACGACCTATTGACACTTGCGAGAATTCGATGGATGCAGGGGCTCGGAACCGTGCTTTTTGGCATTCCTTGGGGGAGTACATATTATGATGCTAGGTAGTAGGACTGGGTCCAGCTGGGTAGTCACCATCCTCTAACGATGTTCGGTTGCCAAGTAGCAGTGCTTGCACTGCAGTGTAAATCAAAATTCCGCTCAAGACTACAACTGCTCGGGGCAAACGGAGCAACAAGACCAAGGCGACCCCTGTCACGCTGTCCGTGAATTTCTGCAATATCAGGGGACTTCACTCTAACCTAAACGCCGTCCACTACCATGTCGAGACGGCGAGGCCGGCTCTGCTCTTTCTGACCGAGACGCAGGTGTCCTCTCCGGCTGATGTCTCGTATCTCTCCTGCCCGGGGTACAAACTGGAATACTCCTTTGTGCCTCGGGCTGGAGTTTGCGTTTACGTCAGAGAGGACATCTGTTCTCGACGCCTCGGCAGACTTGAAGGTTCGGACCTGTCCATCCTTTGGCTACGCGTAGACAGCGACGACCATCCACGCGTCTACGGGTGCCTCTACTATAGGTCCCATAGCGGTAATGCCGAAACAGACCGACTCTTCGACCGCGTCCAAATGGCTGCAGATTCGTTGCTACAGCAGATCCCCTCCGCAGAGATCGTGATCCTCGGCGACTTTAACGCACATCACGCCGAATGGCTTGGTTCACGTTTAACCGATCATGCAGGGAGATCTGTTCATGATTTTGCCTTGGCATATGGTCTGACACAACTGGTTACTTCGCCTACGCGGATTCCAGATGTGGAGGATCATGCACCTTCCCTGTTGGACCTTCTGCTAACCTCTCACCCGGACGGATATCAGATTTCCGTCGACGCCCCTTTAGGCTCCTCGGACCATTGTCTGGTCCGGAGTGTTGTGCCACTCACGCTGAAATCGCGGTTGCATTCTGCAGGCTGCCGCCGTGTTTGGCACTATAGGTCAGCCGATTGGGATGGGATGCGGTCTTTCTTTGCATCCTACCCTAGGTGGCGGGTTTGATTCTCGCCGGATGATCCCAACGTTGTTGCAGATTCTGTTACTGATGTGGTACTTCAGGGTATGGAACTTTTTATTCCTTCCTCTGTGGTGCCCATTGGAGGCAAATCTCAGCCATGGTTTGGTCGCTCCTGTAAAATAGCATCATGCTATAAGCAGGAGTACTACCAAGCCTGGGTTGATGCATCAGCGTCCCGGGATGTAAACACCAGCGCTCTAAAAAAAGAAGTATAATTCCGCCTCTAGGTCCTTCAAAAGAGTCATTTCCAAGGCAAAGTCAGAGCACATAGGCAGAATTGGCGAGAAACTAGTTCGCCCTCCTTCTGGAACCCGTGCATTCTGGTCTCTCGCCAAGGCTATCCAGGGGAATTTCTGTCAGCCATCCTTTCAGCATTCCTTCCATCTCTGCACAGGGAGGACGACTCACTGGCCCATACTACAAAGGAGAAAGCCGATCTTCTAGGCTCTTTCTTTGCGTCTAACTCGACTCTCGATGACGGGGGGAGTACGCCGCCGACCATCCCGCGGTGTGAGTGCTCCATGCCGGAAGTGCAGTTCACACCGCGCTCGGTTCGCAAAGCACTCCTCTCCCTGGACATCCACAAGTCGAGTGGGCCTGACGGAATCCCCCCAATTGTGCTGAGGACGAGTGCTCCAGAGTTGGCACCGGTTTTAACGCGTCTTTTCCGGTACTCTTACTCCCTAGGCGTAGTCCCAAAATCATGGAAGACGGCTTTCGTCCACCCGATCCCTAAAAAAGGCGACCGCTCAGACCCGTCCAACTACCGGCCAATCGCCATCACCTCCTTGTTCTCCAAAACAATGGAGTCCATTGTAAACTGCCAGCTCATGAGGTACCTTGAGGATCACCAGCTGATTAGTGACCGCCAATACGGTTTTCGCCGTGGTCGGTCAGCTGGTGATCTTCTGGTCTACCTCACTCACAGATGGGCGGAGGCAGTAGAGTTCAAGGGGGAGGCATTGGCCGTTAGTTTGGACATAGCGAAGGCCTTCGATCGGGTTTGGCACAAAGCGCTTCTTTCGAAGCTCCCTTCCTATGGCTTCCCGAGAAATTGTGCGATTGGATCACCAGCTTTCTTGCAGATCGGAGCATCAAGGTCGTTGTAGACGGTGCAAGCTCCGATTGATATCCTATTAATGCTGGTGTTCCACAGGGCTGCGTGCTATCGCCAACGCTGTTTCTTCTGCATATCAATGATATGTTGCATACCCGTAACATTCATTGCTATGCAGATGACAGCACTGGTGATGCTCTTTACACCGGCCGAGCCAATATTTCTCGGGAAAACGTCTCCGAGTGCCGGGACAAACTTGTGTCTGAAGTCGAGTCTTTGCTGAACAGAGTCTCGGATTGGGGACGACTAAATCTAGTCCAGTTTAACCCCCAGAAGACACAAGTTTGCGCGTTAACCGCTAAAAAGAACCCCTTTGTCGTATCCCCTCAGTTTCAAGGCACTCCCCTTGTTGCCTCAGCCAGTATCGGAATCCTCGGCGTCGACATATCGAGTGACGTGCAGTTTCGTGGTCACTTGGAAGGGAAGGCCAAATTGGCCTCTAAAAAGCTTAGCGTGCTCAGCAGAGCGGGACAGTATTTCATGCCGGCACACCGCCTGCAACTTTACAAGGCGCAGGTTCGGCCGCACATGGAATACTGTTCCCATCTCTGGGCTGGGGCTCCCCAGTACCAGCTCCTTCCACTTGACCGCATCCAGCGCAGAGCGGCTCGAATCGTAGACGACCGAGTGCTTTCCGATCGGCTCGATTCACTGGCGCTGCGAAGAGATGTTGCATCTCTTTGCGTATTTTATCGCATCTATCACGGGGAGTGCTCTGAGGAATTGTTCGGATTAATCCCAGCCGCCAAATTTCGTGAACGCACTACACGGCAAACGTCCCGATACCATCCACACCATCTGGATGCTTGGCGGACCACCACTGTACGTTTCACAAGGAGTTTTCTTCCACGTACAATCTCTCTGTGGAATAGTTTACCACCGGCAATTTTTCCGGACCGATACGACCTGGGGACCTTCAAGAAAAGAGCTTACTTCTTTCTAAAGGGCCGGCAACGCACCCGCAATTCTCCTGGTGTTGCGGTTGATCATGGGCGGCGGTAGTCACTTAACATCAGGTGAGCCGCATGCTCGTTTGCCCCCTCTTCCATAAAAAAAATTAAAGTTAGAATATAAAAAGAATAGAATAGATTATTTTTAATTCAATATAGATAATCAGTAGGTACATAATTTTTATTCTTTATTACTTTTACCAGTGTTACGGAAATAAACCTCTGTCCTGAGAGCAGCCAAAAGCCCATTGAGACTTTTTTTTTCAACGTACTACTTACAAAACTTGTTTTCATTTATATTTTATATTATAATAAACATATTTAAACAGTTTTTGTCTAATAAAATATACTAAGTACATACTATGATTTGAAATAAACTTTCGATACAAAAAAAATAAAACAACTTTTTAACTAATTAAATAGGTAAATCAATTAAAAGCTATCGAAATTAAAATAATACGCACCCAATCAGTAGTATTTATTGATAGATCAGTTTCATAATATGTTAATGTAAAAGCAAAAAAATTGTAAAATATGAATGCCATAGGCTTCTATTCCGTTCACCTGTTACACCCTATTTTTTTTAAGACGGTGAAACCCAGTATAAACTTGGTAAAGACGTTTTATATTTTCTAGAACTTTATCTACAGGTGCCCATGAACTGCAGCAGCCACTTGCCATCGGCCAAAATGGCTTAGTTACCATCATCATCCACTCTACATTTTGTCAGAGGACCATGATGGTATATGATAAACCTACTTTGCACACGTCTCTCATTTGTGTAAGTTTTCCTAGCCTAGCCTGTACAGTTGCACATTGTTCAACATGAGGTTTTAACGTAGTAGAGATAATTTATCTTAACCACCATGTTTTGCTGGTGGGTTGATGATCACAGTCCCAGACGTTTATAATAGTATATGAGCAAACAGCATTGAAACTCCAATGGCAACACTAAAATTTGTTAGTTACTATTTTGATTGCTAAATGCAACATATAGTCGTGTTAAAGTATCCATGTAATGGTGCTGTTTCCTATGGTAGGTGTAAAATACAGGAGTCTTATTACTGGTAACAAGGCTATCCATCTTAGGCTATCGAAGTGACAGCACATCTATATGTTAATTCGTGATCGAGGATCTATGCAGGTGTCTATGGGTCACAGTATCCCCTTATCATCAGTTGGACTGTTCGTTTGTCACCCTTCACCCTTATTACATAAAATAATTTTTTTTAAGTTTTTGTCTTTAAAATATACATTAGGATTTTCTCCTGTAGCGTGGAGGCAGTTTACATACATAAATTGTACAAGGACAATCATCCGAACCCAGCACAATTATTTGTTGGCTATACAAATACTCGTGTCGTGTGAGATTTTAACTCACGGCCCTCAGCGCTTTAACAGATTGGTAAGCTACTACACCACTAAGCCATAAGTTGTCTGAATTTAGCTGTGTATTAAAACAGTTTTTAGACACGACTATTTAAAAATATTGAAGTTCTTGTGCATTCTTCCAACATTAGCAACATTAGAACAGAGGTACAAGGATGAGGTTCTTTCTTGTCTTAAACCCTCCCAGCTACGAGAAGAGGCCTATACTTGGCTATTTATTATGGGACATACATAGTCTACTTTATACTTAGGTCCATAATTTTGATAATTATACAAGGTGTGAAAAATTAAATTGTTTTTCGGCTAAACAGTAACAGCTATTAATTAGTAGCAATATAACCATTTCGCATTGCCGACTGTGAGGAAATAAAACTCGCAATAATTTAAATGCATATTCAATTATTTATGAGCAATGGAAATTATTCATTGTTATTATGTGACATCATGCACAGCAATTTTAAGTGAACTAAGAAAAGTAGAGCTAAAAGTAAAACCAAGTTGCAATCTGTTAAATGAGTCAAATAGCCTGATTGCTACAATTAGATTATTTTAAGAGGTTTCATTTTGGTTAGAAGCAATTTTTTAACACAAACATGTGTTCTCAAAATATATACTGGTAGTAAACATTTATAAGCAAATTGTGAGTGTGTGTGTTTTATAAAACTATTTCAAATTAAAAGTTGTAACATAAAATAAAAAGCATAAATCCTTTAGCCACTAAACTGTATATTTAAGTCATTTATTGACAGCCAAGGAAGATTATGACCTTTACCATAATTTAGGCCCAAAGAGCTTAGGATAACCACCAGATTTTCCAGGATGATGACAATTTTGTTTAATAATAAAGCATAATGTAATCACAATATTGTAATTAATGTTGGGAGGTATTCACATCTACTCAAAGGTACAAGGATGAGGCTATAGGATCCATTAATATAAGTCTTGTAGCAGATTAACTGCATGTTAATTTATTGGCATTACTCCCCACAAATACAGAAATAGATTTGAATTTGGAACATGACCCAGTACTATTTCAATATAGAGCTAAAAAATTATAACAAAACCGGACTACTTCAAGTAAATAAAAAAAAAGTTAAAGTTTAATATAATTTGAAGCATGTAGTTTTGTAAAATCACATTTTACATTTTAATAAAATTTTCCTTTGCTTAAAGCATTGTTTATCAAATCAGTTTTTTTCCAAAAGTTCAAAGAAGAACCACTGTCACTCAAATTTATTTATTTTAGTTGTCACCATAAATATCTAATGAGGACATTGCTTTTCATTATATTTATGTTGTGTTTTAAGTCATGCATTTGATGTAAAATTGCCGCCCATAATAGTGCGAGGTTTATACATGGGCCACAAAATATTATCCAATATAACTTCTATATATAAGTTAATACAATAAAGTAATGGAATTTCCTGCAACTTAACAAAAGTTACATTACAACTCTCCTCACTGTCCCACGTCAGTTCCGAGCATGGTTAATTCGTACAAGCAGATCACATTAGTTTAGTGAAGGTGATTGACCATCGTCCCAAACAACGTCAATGCTGGGCCATTTGGTTTGAAGACATGTGAGCATAGGGTCTGTGGTGGCAGCTCGCATAGGACACTCAAGCAGAGCTGCGCGACCAGTACGGTACACAACACGACCACCAGGGTTGCTCCGAAGCAAACCATTATAATGGTGCAAAGTAAATGTATCAGGAGCACCACGTTCACAACCCGGAAAGAATTCATCCATAAATGCACTTAATAGAATGATACCCAGGTTCTCGGAGTCCAGTTTTCTTCGCATTAATTCTACATATTCAGGTTCACTTACAAGATCTGCAGCACACAACACATCTTGAAGTGCAGCAGATGGTATAAAATTATTGCCCTCGGGATCAAAGGAACGAAAGATACGTTCAGCTGATTCACCAGCAGTCTCTGGTGCTGCCAGCCGTCGCTCCAAAGAGAAAAGCACAGTCAAGTGTGTCTCAGATGCTAAAACCCATACAGGATGCTTAGGATTTTTATAAAAAGAGCCAACTGTGCAATATTGCATATGCTCCATTATAGTAAGGAAACCTATATCATTCTGTCTTTCAATTCCTCTCAGTCGCAATCCACCGACAACTTGGTCATGGTCCCAGACATGTGCTACTGCTCGGCCAGTCAACATAAGATTAATGAGCCCTTGAGACCCATACCCATATGTTGAATGTATCAAGGGATCAGATAATTCGGCCAGTTCTGCTTCTACTGTGCTAACCCCTTTACTAAGAATGACACTGTACAACAGTAGCAAAACACCATATTTGTCCTTCAAAATGCGTATGTTCCTAGTGTAGAAAGCTTCAACTTCCGATAACGTTTGAAATGAGTGAACTTCAATCCTTCTGTGAAAATGGTCAATTGCATCACAAGATTGTTCTTCTACACTCACATTATTGCCAGCGCTGGTGTTTGCTTCTGTATCATTCTTACGATACACAGCCACATTGTACTTAGAAACTAGGCACTGGCTTATTATTGTACACACAGCCCTAACCAGCAAAGAATTGCACTTTTCAGATGTCAAGTCCTGAAAACTATGTCCTGGTGTCTCAGACAAAAGAATCTTGAGAAGAAAACCTTGAACGGGAGCAATAGCTGCACATGGGCCGCCTTCCTGTTGGATGAGAGCGCTTGGCTCGTCGGCGCTGAACTGGAATCCTTGCGCCCAACGCCGAAATACATCTTCTTTTACATGCTCGCCCCATAGCAGACGCCGTGTGCTAGCCAGCTCATGCTCTAGCGTCGCACTTCCGGCGCTCATATTACTTTTATTTTCTTTAGCTTCAGTGGAACTAATATTCTCACTTTCGTTCGATCCGTTTAACATTTGCACAGTAGCTTACACCACCTGAAACACGATAAAAAGAAATTAATCCTTATGATTTAAAGCCACCAAAAAGCCACTAACAAACCGGGATTAATGAAAGAAAAAATTAATATTAGCAAAAGCTACATGTACAAAGAGAATATAACCACGTAGGTAGTACTTACTGCAAATTCGACGCTCATAGTAGTTTTCAACGCTGGTGTATTATGTACTCGTTATAGAAAACAGGTAACCCTCATGAATTTTCTCAAATAGCATTATAATCCATCCATAAATCGGTATTTAAAAACTTTTCATAAAGAAAAAGAAAAGCTTACGACATAGGCTGCCATTTTTTACGAAAAATAGCAACATTTTATTTTGATGTCATTCCGATCCAATGTTGCTATGTCCAAAATCTGGGAGACCGTTTTGGTAAGTTCACTCAAAAAATACATTGCGAAAATAGAATAGAATCAATTATTCTATATTATTACTATATTATTCTATAATTAATAATAATATTTCAATAGATTACAAGCATACTTATTGATTGAGTCATTTTTTTTAGTTTTACCACTGGTTCGGAAAAAACCTCTGTCCTGGGAAGAACCAGCAAGAAACCCAGCAGAACTTTTTAAATTAAATCTTTTACTATAATATATTCTTTTATACAATTCGTAGGAAAACATTAGGAACAGCTTGGCAGCGATCACCTCATTACCAGGGGTCTTTATGAATATTCAAATCTTTGGACGTATAATAATACTTACTTAACAATTTATGCTAAGTAAAAAATTTTAACATTTTGATAAATAAGGCGTGCATATTTTCTGGGACTTTGTTATAAAAGCGTTTACATTGCCCCATAAAGGAATTACTGACTCTTTGGAGTCGAATAACTGGTTTATCTAACTTGTGCGCGTTCCTAGTATTTACAGAATGTACATCACTATTTTTAATAAAATACCTATTTTTGGTTTTGTATACATACATTAAATTTTTGTAAACTTATGGAGAGGCCAACGTTAACATATATACTTGGACAAAAAATCAGTGATTGGCTGATTGAATCAGTACATATAGTTTGCATTTTTTTTAACGCACAAATTACTTTTCTACTAGCAAACCTGGAATCATTGGGTAATTAAGAACATTAAAAAAAATTGCAGATGAATACCACATTTATTTGATACAAATAGAGAATTTTTATATAAGATTTTTTTAGTGAGTAGGTTGGATATTATCGTTATCCTAATAAAATATTCGGTTGGTCACATTGTATTGCTTTTGTCAATTTTCAATTTTTAATAATATTACATGGTGAGATGGGATTCCTCGTTTGAAGGGAATTTCGACTCCTGATGAGGAGAAAAGATAGAAAGAGCTTGAAAGCGAAAAAGTTTGAAAATCGCAATAATATGGACTGTAGGTGCTACATTGTATTTTATTCCTAATTTAATAAATAATTTGATAAAAATAACACCCTAACTCATCAAGTACCGTCAGGCATTATATAATATAATATATTTTCTTGTAGTTCGTAGAGTATTTGGCATTTTAAAATTTCCTTTTACCTCAAAACTTCAATTCATCCGTATAGTAAATATGAGGAATTGAAGATGCATAAATAGAGTTTATAGAGTTGTTATATACGTTTATCTGTAAATAAAGTTTAATGTACTTTATTTAAAGTTCTTGCAGAAGAAATTATATTATATTTTATTATTTATTATTTTATTGGCGTGTTACATATATAAATGAAATAAATTACCTATTTGATATCAAATTTGTATTTTTTGGTATGGGAAGCAGAAACTATTAAAGTGGAAACACTGTTTGTCATTCATTTTTTTTAATTTTTATTTAGTCAGTCATGGACGTTGTGCGGTGATGTTTGTTTTCGAAGTTTATTTTAGTAACAATTATTCTATTGCGTTTTGTATGATTTCGATTAATTAAATTAGTGTACTTAAGAATCATCGCTTACAACATGTATTAAAATATTAGTAGCGTCATTTTGTGTTGGTGATTAGTTTTTGTGTGTTTTGTTGAATATTTCAACATAATGAAGGTGGATATAACTGCTTGGAGGCGACGCGCTGCGCTGAACGTAGCAGGTTTGTGCATTCACTTTTCCAATACCTTCTTGATAGCAGATTATCCTCATTTTAAAAATATTATTTCAGAAAAAAAAAATTCTATATTTGTCTTTTATTAACCGTATTATCGTGTAGGTAGTTACGCCTGTATTTACTATATTAAAAATTGAGAGTAGTACCTATGTGGACTTGAAGACGATCATAAATATATAATTTTAATTTAATTTCTCAATAGCTGTAAAAGTATTGTTTATGTTATAAATTGGCATTTTAGATTTTTTTTAGTTGGCAGATTTTATTTTATTGCATTGTATTTAATTAGGTCAGGAATTATGTACACATACACATATACAGGTAGCATTTTTACATTGTGAAGTCTTGAACAGTATCTCTCATGGTGTTCATCCATTCAAAATTAAAATTTTTGATAGGTCTGGGCTATAACATTGTTATAAAACCGTAGGTGAGTAATATACTTGCCATTGATGTTAATACCATATCTTTTCCAGTCCAGTAGCTAGAAAATGTCTTCCAATTCAGCGGTGAAAAGTTTTGGGGATATAACATCACCCTGTTTTACATCCCTTTGTAGTTTAATAGATTCCATACTTTGGTTCTCTACTTACAAACACTTCAGGACTTCAATATACCGTCAGTCGACTTGACACAGCTGAAGGGACTGCAGCACTGTCTAAATTTCGACAGAATCAAAGGCTTCTTAATAAAATAATATGCGCATCTTAATACAGAATGTGGTTTAAACTAGTTTTAAAATAAATAAAAAAGTCAAAATAACTAAAGAATACATGCTCAAGCACAAGCCTTATTGCTGTGTCTAAAATGTTTGGCAATATTCAATGGTGGTGGTCACTGCATATGCGCATGCTTCCATATATTTATGCACAAGCGAGAAGACAGGCGGGACAAGAAATGATTAGTCATTGCACAATTTTTTTGTGCTTGATGAAAATGGACTCAAGGGGGTACAACCTCTACCATAGATTTTTATTCTCTTGTGGTATTAAGAACATTAATTCATCAAGAGAGGAGATTCTGAGAGACTTGCTCAGGAGCTGTACCTCCCACCCTTCATGGGCTTTCATAGCTATTACCATGCCCAAATAAAAGTATTTACCTTTTGAATAATGTTCTCTGTTATGTGTGTGCAGTGTGTCTGTAAAAGTGACTTTCAGTAAGTATTATTATAAACTACATTGAATAAAAAAGTTTCTGTTTCGGTTTTACTTGTTATACTTGTTACTAAATGGAAACGTAAAAGTGACAAATAGCCCGGGCCTTTCAAAAATTTGATATTTTTTTACAATATTTTACAGATTTTCACTCTGGCAGTGGGTATATAGAAGGACTGATTAAAAAAAATGTTGGCTAATAAACTAATGATTTCTTATATTTACAAAATTACGAACTCTATAATTTTAAATAAAACTAGTTTTACATATTTTATCATGTAGGTTATTTTATATTCCTAACGTTTACCTGGGACAAGTAGTCCGACTAGGTAAGTCCAACTTCGATCGAGAGGTCAAAAGATTCAACTCAGCTAGGCAGCATTCAGGAAATTATGACACATCTTCTCTCGTCAGGTATACCTCAAACTCTGAAAACTAGTTTGTACAACCAGTGCGTGTTGCCAGTGATAACTTACGGATCTGAGATATGGTCCTTCACTGGTGGCCGTATGAGGATACGCTCAACGAGCTATGGAGAGGGCTATGCTCGGAGTTTCTTTGCATGGTAGACTCAGAAATGAGGATATCCGCAGTAAAACCAGAGTAACTGACATAGCCCAATGGATTAGTAAGCTGAAGTGGCAATTGGCCGGCCATATAGCTCGAACTCAAAGAACCGATAACCGATGTGGAAGAAAGGTTCTCAAGTGGCAGTCTCGTACCGGTAGGCGTAATGTAGGGCGACCCCCTACTAGACAGAGTGACGACCTGGGAAGACATGCAGGAAGTCGATGGATGCAGGTGGCTCAGGACCGTGCTTTGTGGCATTACTTGGGGGCCTATGTTCAGCAGTGGACTTGTGAAGAGCTGTAGCGAATGATGACGATGATGAACATTTCGAGTACTTTACAGCACCCATAGTCACAGTGTCCCCTGAGGTGTTCAACGTCCCAATGTCATAGTTAACCATGGCTACCCAAAGATTAAAATCATTAATTTTTGTTTTTTCATATATGTATATTGTGTTGAAACACCGCAACATTAAATAATATTCACCTTAGAATCCCAGCATAAAATATAAGGTGCTATTTTATGTTGGTGTTCTGTGAGGGAGTGGTCCTACCCCAGTTGAGCCGACCCATTCATGCTACATCCATAATATAGCTGCAGCATGGATCTACCACATTCATATTACTTGTTGTTTCGTAAAAATTCGTTAGGTGATTGATAATGGACAGTAAGATTGCATTTATCACATGTGTAGCTTTGTTTTGTTTTTCCTTGTAATAAAGATTTTATTGATTTTATTTTATTGCACCGTTAGATGTTGGAGCATGGTATTAGAGCAGGTGGGCTCGCCCAGTGATGCGTGACACCCCGACCTTGGAAGTTTTGTTTTGGTTTGTTTCTAGGGACAACATGCAAGTGTAACAAGCTTACATGTTAGAGGGGAGGGTTGAGTCATACTTTTAGTATTTTTCCGAGGGGGTTTCCTTATCATTTGTTTGTTTCATTTTAATTATTTATTCAATAAATTATACACTAGGGTTATTTTTTAAGTTATGGTTTTTTAGATGTTTATCATATTATATTAGGCATAGCATGAACATTTTAAGCATATAATTTGGGATACATAAAACAGTTGTGATGAGTCACAATACTCAACTGCTATAATTATAAATGCTGTTTTTGCCACTTTCAAACAACTGAAAAAAAAATGATTTCACATTCTGAAGTTGAGGCTTCTATACACTATGTTTTACCATCAACTTCACAATGTGGAACTTTTAATAGTTATTTCTTACCAGTTTTTTAACCCGTAGTAAAAATGACTCAACAAGTATTCTTGCAATTTAAAAAAACATTACACACTAGGATTTTTTCCTGTATCTTGGAGGCAGTTTACACACGCACACACACACACACACACACACACGCGCACGCACGCACGCACAAATACACACACACACACACACACACACACACACACACACACACACACACACACACACACACACACACACACACACACACACAATATATACAACTCGGTCACATTAACTTGACGCATGGCTCTGATGACGTCATTTTGGCGGTCAGGTACGATGCGAAAAAAAAGCATGTAGCTAAATAAAAACTATATTTTTGATTTTGGAGCATAGGTTTTATTTGTTAATCTTGCAATATGTTGCATCATGTATTTTTTATACAATATAATTTAAAACTATTTTATGTTGATAGATAATATTACATATTAATACTTACAATAATTGGTACAATATCATGGTCTAAACTGTCTCCTTCTTCACTTTCGATCTCGCTGTCGGATGACTCCTCTCCTCCAAGATCTATTACAAGTTGCTGCAGTACGTCGTCAACCAGGCCATCTTTTTCCCAGTATTCTTGAAAATAAATAAAATAGTGTTATAATTTTTTTTCGCTGATTTTTTACGCTTTTTACCCGGTGTGGATAACTTTATTTCCTTCATTGGATTGTCTGTAGTACTTGGACTGGGACAAATGTCAGTGCTTGGAACGGTGCTAGTATTATGGGCCGTACTAGTACTTAGAGCCGTGCTTAGTGCTTGGACTAGCGTCGGGCGAAGAACGCGACGGTGGTACACATGCCTTTTTGGCCTCCCTCTTTATACGAGTAAGAGTACTTCTTGATATTCCAGTTGCTGCACAGGTTAGTTTATTAACCTGATCTACAGGTATGCAAAAGCGTCTATTTTTCGTCTCATTCTCGAAAAACTGCAGCATTTTCAACACAAGATTTCTCCCTTCACTGTGTGTGGTTTTCCCCATGTTAAAAATGAGTAGTAACAAATATAGTCCAAAATTAACAAAAACAGCCAAACTTAAACAATAACGAAAACGTAACAAAATATCCAATAACAACAATAGCAACAGAAAACTAGTCAAAATATCGACGCGCGTATCGGTAACAGAGTTGCTAACCATACTGACGATTGCCGGGCGAGCTAAGGGAGTGCGGGGAAGCGGGCGGGTCCTCGCATTCCAGCGATGCGTCAAGTTAATATGACCGCGTTGTACATAAATTGCACAAGGACAAACATCCAATCCCCGAACGATTATTTGTAGGCCGATTAATGTATATATATATATATACATCTTTGGGCCACAGCATCAGGTGGACTGTGTGCTCGTTTGTCACCCTTATTCTATGAAGAAAAAATTTGATCGATAAACTTTCTTCTATTAGATACTATAATACGATTCAGTTTACCGTCAAGTTTGCAGTACGCTTGAAGCGGCATCCGGTAAACTTGACGGTATACGGCTATCAGTGTTCATGACAAGCTTAGATCAAGCGTGCAGCGTCATGTAAACTTGAATGTGTGTATGAGCGGTCAAGTATGCATGACATTCGTCGGAGCAATAAGCGAGTGACGCCATGGTTTCATCTGGTGCGGCATCATGCAAACTTGACGGCGGACTTGAACGTGACTGGTCTTATGGATACACTGCAAACTGGACGCCGCGCCGCTTCAAGTGCGCAGCAATTTTGACGGCATCCATTAGGCGTTCCTTGCCGACTCTTCTCTGTATTCATTTTAAATTTTTATTTGTTAGAATTACATTATTTTTACAGAAAATATTTCAAAAACAAAATCATAATTCGAAAGGATGGTAAAAAACATTGTGTTATTATTTCACTGCGGACAATGTGAGTCACTTTGCTTATCTCGGACGCCGCCTTTCCACGGTAACGGTAATGAAATGCCTCGTTACCTGCAATGTTACTGCTATTGTTCTCTGCTGTATTATTTTGTGAATGCCCTTCTATTTAGAGCAGTGTTTCTTAACCGGTGGTCCGTGGACCACTGGTGGTGTCTGAAGGCATGCGAAGTAGTGCGCAAAATCAACATATTATTCAGTTTTCTCACTTACAAAAAGTGTACAACATTTTGGTGAGGATAATGAGTTCACCTGATGGTAAGTGGTTGCTGTTGCCCATAGACATCTACATGTGTCCTCGATTACGAATCAAAATGCTGATGCGTTGTCACCCGTGAGGACCAAGATGGAATGCCTCGTTTTTAGTAAAATGGGTCTTCGGTATCTACACTCACCATACAAAACACAGCAGCATTAAGCTACTATTTTACGCTGGTATTTTGTGAGAGCGTTGTCCTTCCCCGGTGGAGCCGACCCATTCGTGCTACAACTATACTACTAATATAATTTCAGCACGGCTCTACCACGTAAAAAATGCCAAAGGATAAATACAAGGTGTTGCTATCAATGAAGCCACTCATTCATTTTTGTGTGTTGTATCTATAGAAAAAAAATTAAAAACAACCTTACCATAACCCTTCAACAGGAAACGCCATTGCAGCAATCTAACACTGCCCGGGCCAAAAGTTTCATATTTTACTTAATTCGTGTTTTCTTGTATTTCATGCGAATAATGATGTGGTTTATACAAAATACTAAAAACGTTTTACTCACCAAAGTTTATATTATATAATTATAACATTAGTGCTAAAGGCGAAGTAATAAACTCATTTAAATATGAAAGTACCCAATTGTTGTAAAAAAAAAACATTTCACAACAAAAGCGAATGAAAACACACAAATCTACGAGCAAATATCAAATATAATTTATATTTTTCGATACTCTCATGTTTTCAGCAACAATAAACAAGACAACACCATATACGAGATAAAATGAACTAGCACAGAATTGGCGCGATTTAATAGACGATTTTCGACTGGCAGATCTTCAAATTCGCCAACGAATAACAGATTAAAAATTATTTGTTATCTAGTTTTGTCTATCAACATTCTTTCCTTGCCTTTCCATAAATATGGACATATTACGAAGCCGGCAACACAGTGAATTAATAGACAGCTGCAGTACCTGTTTGGACTGTCCGGTGCACGCCATCCCAGCGTTTTTGACTGTTGAAGGGATAATAAATTAGGTCTAAAAGTTGTGGTGGTCTTTAACACTACAAAAATCAGTCAAATGGTCCCTAATTAGATTAAGAACCACTGATTAAGACAAATCCGCTACCCCACATCACAAACCTCGTTAATATACTTCTTGGCTGTAACTTTCTATCAGTGAAAATTTCATAGCTTGAATAATAAAAATTAACTGTAAAAGTAAATAAGTAAAATTATGGCATAGTTAATTCCCATTCCTGGGCACGGGAGTCCCACTCATTGGTCTCTGTGTTGGCTGATTTTATTTGTTTTCTAAATATTTTATTACTCGGACATGTTTTTTTTTCCGAACCAGTGGTCAAAACAAAAAATGACTTACAATAAGATTTATTTACAATCTACTGGCAGGCCTGGCAGACGTTCTGCCCACGCGACTACCCTTTGTCCTATAAAAAATCCTTAAATTCGCAATAAAAATAACTGAGGGTCACTTATCGGGATAAAAAGTATCCTATCTCTCAAGTCCCTTACAAACTTTCATTAAATCGGTTGAGCGGTTTTGGAGATTAGCGTGATCGAACATGACACGGGATTTTTCCATATTATTAAGATATATACATACACATATACTAAGTATGTTTTAATATATTGCATATAAATATTTCTGTTCTATTTTGTAGCTAAACACATCACGACACGATACAAAATCAGCACTTAAAATTGCAATTAAGAATTTCAACTGTGCCGGCGGGGATTGAACCCGGGGTACTTGCGTATAGCGAAATTTATGACTATCGCGTATGTGCTACCGTGACTCAGGCAGTAATTGTGATTTTACCTTTTTCTAACTTAAACTCATCTTCACGCGTTACACAGACTTCATTTTACGAACAAATTACAAACTCAAATAAACCTCCTTGGGTTATCAAAGAGGTATATATGTATTCGATATTCCTTTAAAGTGTTTATGTATTGAATATTTGATCAATTCTTTAAATTTTCGGTGTCAACCTATAAATAACAGGGTCTATTTATAGTCGCCATCACTAGTGATGTCGATTATGATGCTCAAGGTAGGTCGTGAAGAGTTCAACATTTCTTTAAAGTATAATTTTTTATTGGAACTGTACCTTGGACCAGTCCTTAAAACTTTCGGTGTCAACCTACTCTACCGGGATATAATATACTCCTAATCAAATGTGATGTCGGTTTTTATGATGGTCGAAGTCGCTTGTGAAGCGCTAACTTTAAAGTTCTAATTGTATATAATTATACTATACGGTATCTAACATGACAGCATCATTTTTGCAAATAGTTAATGTTTGGTTTTTACTAATTTTCTTATACGTAGTAGAGCCACGCTGCACCCATATTATGGTTGTAGGTAGGTTGTACTTCGTCTTATCATTTAACAATAAAACACGGACTCACTTTAATTAAAAATTAAAATAAATGACGATCATGTTATATTAAAAAGTACATAACTTCTTGGTTTTATATTTAGAACTGCCAAGACTTAGAAATCCGAGAAGCTTTCTCATTTTTTACTCTTCCCTAGTACGCAATATTTAAAAAAAAATCCGCTTTAGATATACTTTTTATAAATAAGGCATTCAAGGCTTACAATTTAAATGCCCACGTAAATGAACAATGTTTTAAAAAAGATTTAATTTTCCTAAATTTTCCACAACATATTTCGCTATAAATATAGGGACAGCTTTCAAAATTATTAATTCCCTTATTGATTTAACCACCCATCCTTTCATTTGTCCAGATTAATTACTAAACCCATCGTCGGTATACTTGCCTGAACACTTGCTATGCAATTTTATAGAAATTATGCGTCCAACGTGGAAGATAATTAATAAGTAACGATAAAGAGGTAACTGAACCTCTTTATCGTTACTTAATATACTGTTACTGATTGGCATGGTTTGGGCATGTGATGCGGAGGAATGAAAGTCATGTCACAAAACGAGTGTTGAATATGAATGTGGAGGGACACACGGGCAGAGGAAGGCCGAATAAAAGATGGATCGATTGTGTGAAGAGTGATATGAGAATGAAAGGAGTAAGTATGGAAATGACGGCTGATAGAGAGGAATGGAACAAGAAGGTTTACTGCGCCGACCCCAGATAATGGGAAATGGTTTAGAGAATGATGATGAAAGAGGTAACTGAACCGACAGAAATTGCGAACGCCTTTAACGACTTTTGTACAAACTCATTGGAAACAGTCGATAAGGACAAGCCCGAACCTACTTCTATTCCACATAGTCAACGTAACTCAATTTTTTTGACCCCAATAATACCCTTAGATGTTGTTAAATCTATTAATTTATTAAAAAATACTAATAGTGTAGGTTTTGACAATGTTTCCACTAAGATTATTAAAACAGTAGGGAATATAATAGCTCATATCTTGTGCTACATTATAAATTTATGTTTAGAACAGGGAATATTTCCAGATATATTGAAATTGGCAATTACTATCCCAATACTCAAAAAGGATGACAACAAGCTGTTAAAAAACTATCGTCCTATTTCACTAATTTCAATATTTTCAAAGTTAATAGAACACATTATATATAAAAAAATAAACGATTACTTTGAAACCAATAATCTATTTTGAAAAGATAAATCCATTAGTATGGCTATATACGAGTTTTTGGAAAGAGTCGTAAAAAACGTTAACAACCGAAAGCCTACACTAGCACTATTTATGGATATGACCAAAGCATTTGACAACATTAATCATAAAACATTACTTAACAAACTAGAAAGGTATGGTATAAGAGGCAACGCCCTTAAGCTAATCGAATGTTACTTAAGTAATAGAAGACAAATTACACATATAACCAAAATTGACTCTAAGACCGGTGAAAATAAAATATACAGATCGAAAGAGCGTCAAGTAAACTATGGAGTACCACAGGGAAGTGTACTGGGCCCTCTCCTTTTTATTATCTATATAAATGATTTTCCTAATGTAATCAACCATCATATGACTATTTTTGCTGACGATAGTACTGTTTTATTTACTTATGATAATGAGAATAATATAAATATTGACATTAATAATACATTGACATCTTTATTCAAATGGCTGACATTAAATAACCTAACAATTAATTTGACAAAAACACATGTAATAAACTTTAAACAAAGAAATAATTATCCTTTAAATTTTGACATTAATTACTCTGGGAATTCAATTAAAGAGGTAGACACTACAAAATTTTTGGGTTTGACTATAGATAATAAGCTGACATGGAAACCTCATATTAATAATCTAATTAAAAAACTAAACCAATTCTCTTATGCCCTTTATAAACTAAGGAAGGTTTCCAGTGTTAAAACTCTTCTAACAGCCTATCACGGATATGTTGCATCAAACTTAAGGTATGGAATAATATTTTGGGCCAACACAACTAAAAAACAAAGTGTCCTCAAAGCGCAAAAAAAGTGTGTTAGATCGATGTTCGGTCTAAATCAGGATGATTCATGTGAACCGTACTTTCGCAAATATAAAATTCTGACTCTACCGTGTATGTATATATATGAGGTAGCAAACTTTGTTCGAAATAACCCAATTTATTTTGAAATGAATACTGCCGGAAGTCGTCGTGAAGGAACATTGAAAGTTAATCACAAATGCAAACCACTTCTTCGAAGAATGTGTGTAAATTGCATGGCACCAAAAATCTATAATAAAATCCCGTTAAATATACGATTAATTAATGATATCAAAAGATTTAAAACTGCGCTCAATGGCTTCCTTGTTGAAAAAGTGTACTATGACATAAGAACATTTTTTGATGACAAAATGTAAAAATATACTTCAATTTTGTTCATATACCTCTAAGGTGAAACATGGCTGTATCTTATAATAATTTTATATGTGACATCCTGTAATACCCATGCTTATGAATTAATAAATGTTTGATTTGATTTGATTTGATTTGAACTAGTGAAAATCATAATCTTCTAGTTAAAATGTGTCGCCTCTAGAATGACTTATTGATTGATAATAGGAAAATATCGAAATATATAATAACAAAATACATCATTGAAAATAATCCGCTTTAGATATACTTTTTATAAATAAGGCATTCAAGGCTTGATGCTAAATGCTAACGTAAATGTACAACGTTTTTATAAAGATTTACTTTTCCTAAATTTTCCACAACATATTTCGCTATAAATATAGATTAATAAGTAGGTATTTGTGCTGTAAACACCGAATTGTTACCTAATATCGTAGTGTGTACATATGTTTTGGAATACCATCTTTTGTTATTTGACTTTGCGTTTATTATTTCAATGTTGTTCATGTTTTGTTAAAAAGATGTGGATGTCTATGGGCCACAGAAACCATACCTCACATAACGAGCATATAGCCTCCCATCCCGGTTAGATTATATGCTCGTTTGTCATCCTTCTATAAAAAAAACTGTAAAGTTTCTTCTTTGTTACCCATTAAACCACAAGAGACCCAATCTATTCCAGCATGCTGCTTCAGTCAAATCTCATCATGCAGTGTAGACCGCTAGTGTCGACTCTACATAAAATGTTGAACTGGTATGGTGGCAATTGAGAGTCGTATTTTTTCATTGGGTAGGGTTTAGGAAAAGTATTTTATGAGGAAATACATAAGTATTCCCGGCTCACATAAGCAAAGGCGGATTATGTCGAGATTTAAACCCAATGATATTCCACCTTCGCACCTGTGCAACGGAATAAACCACACCTCATATCCGTCCTTTTTTCATGGTTTTTCATTGCTGTACTTCCAGAATCTGCTATGGTTTCAAATCCCGGGTCGGGCCAATAAAAACCAGTTATTGATTTTGTTTGTCAAGAAATTCTATAGTTAAGCAGTGTTTCACCACCGTACCTCGGAAAGCACGTAAAGCCGTTGATGCTGCGCCTGACCTCTCCGATCGTATCGGTTTGCCGTCTCAACGGACTATTAGAGTGAGGGAATAGAAAGTGCACCTGTGCATGTGCATACACTCGAGCACTATAATCCTGTGTCCAGCGCGGATGGCTAGTCTTCGTTGAGACTGGCCGCCGTGACTTGAATTCGGTCTGGAAGGCATTATTATCTGCTGTCTCTGTTTATTTCTCACGTATCTCTTGAAGCATCATTGCATTTCGTGAGCTAACGGGACGCCAACACATTTATAGCCTTCCCACGTCGAAACCTCTGATATCATCGGCTCGTCCTCGCGAGAGTGGGTCACAGAGTCACGCAAGAGAGACTCCGCGGGTCGCCTGTAACTGGACTCAAAAGCAGCGCGACCGGAGCATTGAACCCGGTTTAATGATGGCTTCTTTACACGACTGCTGGATTTACATAACTGTGCTAACTTCAAGCATTGACTTAAAATTAATGTAATATAAAGTTAAAAGTTCTTTTAGTATATTATGTTAAGATTAAACTAAAAGGTATGTAGGATATAATAAGATATGCAGGTTCATTACTTTTTGTTTACTGTATGCCATTAAGTCTTTTTAACACGCTTTTATGAGCTTGACCTGTGTGTAGGTAGGTTTGTATGCAGCGTTTGATTTAATTTTTTGGTGCCCTAGATTTTTATAGTAAATGGTGCAGTTGTTTTTAATATTTTTTTCAATTTTTAAGGAATACTTTAGTGGCTGAAATACGGTTTTCTTGACTTTTCAATAGCGTTATTTCTGATATTAGTTCAAATTGTTTTCACGTATTAAATCACTTTCAATTTTTTCAATAATAAATAATTTTTTATCGAAGGTTTAATACGCTGAAGCCCTAGGCCAGTGTGTGCCCTATTAGGTCACTGTATGTATGTACATATATTATGTCACTGTATGTATGGGTGAATGTAGCAGAATTGAATATTTCAGTTTTCATCCACTTCCGGACGTCTACATAATCTCTAATTTCCAGGGGTATTAGGATGGTAGCTCAGATGGTTAGCGCTCGCTGTAAATTTCGCGGTACGCGAGCAAACCGGGTTTGATCTCCGCCGGCACCAATGAAATTGTTAATTGCAATTTTAAGTGCTGATTTACCACGTGCTCGGCGGTGAAAGAAAACATCGTGAGGAAACCTGCATGTCTGAGAAATAAGAAAAAAAAATTGGTTGACTCTGCGGGTCATCCCTCGAACTTTCCGCTAATTTCAGATGCAAAGCGCTCCAAATTTCACGCGGAAAAGAAATCTTGAAGTTATGTTAAAAAAACAAAAAAACGTTTTTTTTTTCAAATTATTTCTCCTTCGATATCTCACGAACGAATGAACCGATTTTTATTTTCCAAACATTCATAAACACAAAACAAACAAAACATTTTTTGAGGTTAGGAGCTGATTAGTTTTTGAAATCAATCGGTAAAGCCGTTTAAAAATTATTCAAAAAAAACAGTTTTTCAAAATTTTAATTTTTGAGATTTCTCAAAATCTACTTGTGCGAATGAGTTCATGTTATCACCAAATCTATTCCACATTGAGGTCTTTAGAACGCCGCATCTCAATCGATCAAGACGTTCAAAAGTTATGAAAGGTTTACGCACGCACGCACTCACGCACGCACGCACGCACGCACGCATGCACGCACGCACGCACGCTTGCACGCACGCACACACACACACACACACATCCGTACGGACGTCCACGTGAAATTAGTCAGAATAGCTTCCTGGGATCTCAAAACGTCGAGATCTGATGAAAACTCGATTTTCGAAAATCGGGGTGAAACCAATAACTTCCCTACTTTTGAAAATTTTCAATTTTCTTAGCGGGAAGTTGAAAATATTTCGAAGGCATGTAAAGTTCGCCAACACGCATTGTGGCAGCGGGGTGAACAATTTCTTACCCTAAGACCATCGATCACTTTATTAGTGATCAATTTCTAAAACCCACTCAGAAATGAGCGGAGACCTGTGCCCAGGAGTGGGACGTATATAGGCTGTAACTAACTAGGACTTAGGAATTAATTGCAATATAATAATTTCATGACTGACCATTATTATTCTCACTATGATTACCGCAAAGCACAATCAATACGTTTTGTCTGTCATTTTTAAATTCTGTTTTATTTATTAAATATTAATCAATATCTGCTCCATCGAATAGATAAATGCAATAGAAAGTGAAAGATGATCTCATATAAGTTTTAAGAAAAAAAATTCCTCTAAGTGTGGACAAATAGGTGATGGAATGATTAATGTAGACCTATTTAGACGACGTTCTAACAATTGTTACCCTTTTAATAACAGTTAGAGAAAAAAATACTTAAAAAATAGTTAAACGGACACACGCTCCTGAAGTCGAGACTCCACTCGTTTTTCTTAATGTCAATAAAGTTTGTATTCAAATATTTATATGAAGTTAACATTAAAAACGTTAAAATTTACCGGCGTGCATGAAATTATTTTATGCTATAAAGCAACTGCAGAGTCTAGCAATTACAGAGAAAGTTTCATCGCAATTATAATAGAAATTTAACTATCGTGTCTGTGAACCTCTTGAAAATGATACTGCTTAGTAACCAAATGAAATTTTAAAAAATTCCGTTCCCGAGTGAGTGAGTCTGCGGTATGGTATTAAACTCTTGCTTCCTTATTCTTTGACCGACTAGATCAAGGAAGAAACCCTAACGGTTTCTCTGGACTTAAGATCCAAATGAATGAAATGACTTGTATTTACAATAAATTTTAGTTTAGTGCCAAAAAAGATAATCACGAAATCTGTACTTGATAGGCGCCGGCACTGCGGTCGAGTTATTAATTAATTTTAAGTAAAATTTACATTGTACAAAGTTCAGAATGAATTCAGAGTAAAACTGATCGCGCCGCCTACCGGAAAAACCGGAACAACATCCGCCAGGTCAGCTAGTGAGTAGTGACAGAGCATGATTACATTTTTAGCTAAGTTTGCTTAAAATTATGAAAAATTACTAAGAGTTTCTTTATTTAACTATCTAATTAATGTATTCCAGTTCAAGGTCAAGGCCATTATATATTGCATGGATTTTCCATTGCTTGGCAACGGCATTACCCTATAAGACCTTTGCCACTGTCTCGATTCCCATTCTTTTACAAAAAATTAGAAGCTATTGATATCGTAGGTAAAACACTCAACTTGTCTGAAAGGAAACAAATAATCTAAAAAATCCCACAAGTTTAATATGGTTAGCTATTCATCCTGCTTCTGAAATTTAGTTTTTGTAAGCGGTAAGGCTTTGCCGAATTCGCCACACGTGGAAGATTCATTTATTGGGAAACGCTCCCCATCATCGGCCTGGGTAATTCCGTTTTAGAAAAATGGCACTTAATATTTATTTATTTGTTTATGGCATAACTGGCAACCCAGGGTGGATTGCCAGGCTTTGCCTGGATAAGATCTTTAAATGAATATAGATTATTGTATAATACTTATTATACAATATAGATTATTGTATAATACTTAATATACAATATAGATTATTGTATAATACTTATTATCATTTTTTTGTGTACCACTGGTTCGCAAAAAAACCTCGTCTTAGGAAAAACCAGCAAGAAACCCAGCGGGACTTTTTTTTAAACATATTTCAAATTACAATAAATTTATTTTGTACAATTTTTGTATGAATTTTTATAGAACCACCATGGTGGCGATCACCTCATTCCCAGGGGTTATTTTTCATTTATGTATTCATTTTTTATTTTGTTGTAAAAGCGTATATTACATAAACACACATTACACACACACAGTACATTGCCCCAGTGATAATGTAATATACACTATCCATGCATTGCCCCATAAATGAATTACTAATTCTGTGGAGTCTAGTAACCGGTATTACAAGCTTTTGTTTGTTCCTATTGTTTAAATCTTTATTCTTATGAAAGCTATTTATGTTTTTTATGTACATACATTACATGTTCATAAATATATTGAGATGCCAAAGTTAATATGTTTATTTCCCTAAATTTTTCTCTAAGGGACTCTTTACAATTTAAGTTATAAATCGCTCGTACGGCTCTCTTTTGCAAAATAAATATGACTTCAATGTTAGTCGCAAGATTCCATATAGTACGATTCCAAAAGACATTACGCTATGAAAGTAACTAAAATAAACTAATCTAGCTGTCTCAACATTGGTTAGACTTTTAATCTTTCTTACAACATATGCTGCAGAACTAAGTCTGCCTGCTAATTTAGACCAAGAAATAAATGTGTTGTTATTTAGATTTAAGATAGTGGGTGGCCATTTTTACTATCAATTTTGCGTTTTTTTCAAATATTTTTTTTAAGTATTTTTGATAAAATATAGCCTAGATCTCTCCTAGCATTCCTCTCTATCTGTTAGTAAAGTTACTCTACTTCACAGTTGGTTCAGAATGACACACAGACAGACAAAAACTTTAAAAATGGTTTTTTATGTTTTAATGGCTTGCTAATAACCCCTTGAAGCCAGTGTACAGTCGGGTAGCTTTATGTTTAAATATTGACCCAATTAGCCTTCGATAGCTCAACTACCTGGTAGCACATGAATATGTTAAGAAGAAGTATTGGACTATACAGACCCTAACTAGGTTATCTATGCCTAGCAGTTTCTAGCAATCCATAATACCGTAGCCCTACCATATAAATATATATACATAAATAAGTACGGGATGTCTGCACCTCGACACCTTTTAATATTTACTTTCGCTCTATATATTTTCTTCACCATTCGGTCTTCACTCATTCGTTCAACGTGCCCAAACCATTGGAGTACGCCCCTATCAAGTTTTGTGATAAGGTCATCTTTCAAACCTGCCATATTGCGAATCTCTTCGTTTCGCTTTCGGTCGGCTATGGTAACGCCACACATTTTACGAAGAGATCGCATCTCCACTGCATTCAACTTGCTTTTATGCTTCTTCTGGCATACCCAGGTTTCGCTGCCATATAACAAAGTCGGTACCAACACTGCGTTATGTATTGCAAGGCGTGCACTTTTCACCACGCCTTGCCTTTTTACTAATGCATTCAGGGCACCATTGACTTTGTTTCCGGCAGCGACACGCCTATCCACATCTAAATCACATCTTCCATCCCGGCTGAAAGCACTCCCCAAGTATACAATTTCATTTACCTGACCATGACCATGAGACCATGTGAGCAAATTGCTCGTAGAGGGGAGGGTCAAGAGTACTCGGATACCTAGACGTGCATGTATGAAGAAGTTAATGAACCTGAAAGAGGCGAAAGAGGTATGGAGGGATCGTGACACTTGGCGATCTGTTCTCTCTGGCTACCCCGTTAGGGATTGTGCGTGACGATAAGTAAGTAAGTAAGTAGGATGTCTGCACCATGAGACCTAAGGTAACAGACGTACAGAGACAGGATGTCAGGGTTAGGTGATGGCGTTCTCTTACTGCCAGTCAAGCACACTCACAAGACTGATCAGAGTTCCTGACGGCTAAAGGGGTCTTGGCCCCAGTGATAGGGAGGTCTTACCAGGACTGTCGGCGCTAATAACAAAGACGTCCAAGGTTGAAAGTGAATTTTATTCACAATACCTTTCAATGTATACACTTTGATATACATAATCTAAGATTGCTTCACAACACCTTTTAGTGTGCGAGAGTTTTGGTAACGCGGTAACTGGAGTGCTGCGCTGGGATGTTCAGAGCTGAACAGCCAGCTATTTCAATATCTCAGACAAATTTCAATTTTGTTTGTTTACATAGATCAAGTTTATTGGCGCAAAAGTATTGTATATCGAGTAATATTTTCGTGTTGCTGTAATGCATTAATCTTGGTATAACAGAGACTAAGTTATATAAATATGATCTGTGAATGAAAAAATACATTTGAAATGCGACTTCATACCAGATAGTTTACTATGCTACTCTTAGAAATACTGGCTGTATGTTTGCTCTACAGAATAGAAATTTTATACGTGGTAGAGCCGCGCTGCAGCTATATTATGGTTGAAGCATGAATGGGTCGGCTCGACTGATAAAAGACCACGCTCTTACAGAATACCAACGTAAAATAGCAGCTTAATGCTGCTGTTTCTTATGGCGAGTCTTGATAACTGGAGACCATTTTTACTGGAAAGTGGAAACGAGGCATTCCAACTTAGTCCTCAGTGGTGACAATACATTTGCATTTTGATACGAGTATAAATGTGAATGTCTATGGGCTACAACTTGCGCCCTCCTTTCTGCCAAGGAGGGTCGTGTCCGTTTACGGCTTAAATATCTCTCAACAGCTCGATAAGCCAATCCCTAAAGTTGGTGTTTAGTGGATAAAAGTCTCCACATAACCACGCAACCGGCTGCATGGTATGCTATGAGCATTCACCACCTCCCTCCCCCGTTACCGGAGGGTTGTCCTTATTTGCTTCGGGCGCAAAAAGAAAAAACTACAACATCACTTCTCATGTGGTCTGTTTTATCAATTGTCACTCTTATTCTATAAAAAATCTTTAAAACGAGACGAAAATATGGTAGGTACATATTAGTGTTTTGTTGCATTATAACTTAAAACTGACTCTTAAGCTAGAGTATTTTTTTTCTTTTTGGCCCTTGACTATTATTTTTTGCCCTAAACTTGTGGGAATCACTTAAAATATTTTCTTATTTGAGAGTGAAGTGTTTTTTTTACAAACCTTGAACGCAAAGATTAAATGTTTGTAAAAAATTGTCCACTGATATTTTTAACATATTTTCAAACATAATAATATTTCTATGTTGTGCTTGTCATCTCTAAGGAATGAGATGGAATGCCTTGTTTCCATTAAAAAGGGTCACCGGTTCTCTATACTCAATATATGAAACTAGCTATTTTATGCTGGTATTTTGAAAGAGCGTGGTTCTGCCCGGGTCAAGCCGAGCCATTTGTGCTACAACCATAATATAGCTGCAGATCTGTAATTTCATTATAATTATAAATCAGTTTATGATTTCCAGTTTACGATATGCTTCGGTGGTTTGGTCATGTAGAAAGAATGAATGAGGAAGGAAAGAGTGACAAAGCAAATTTATGTTGCAAAAGTGCATGGAAGAGTTGGAAAGTTGGCGATATATTGAAAATGGGCCAAATAGGGAGTACCCTTAACCGACGAGCATGTATGTGGAGAAGGCGAGATAGGTATGTCAGGATTGTGCCAAATGGAGGTCTTTAGTCTCTGCCTACCCCTCTGGGTGACAGGCGTGAGTGTTTATGTTTTTTTATGTTTTTTTTCATGATTTCCGTTGAGTGTTTAGCGAACATGAAAGTTATGTTTGATACTTTGTACGAGTGAAACTCATAAGTTACCAGTCTTGTTTCCGGATTTATTGTGACTTCCTAGTTCTTTGACGCTGTTAATCGTCCTTTCTTCATCCATAATACTGCTGCATAAATGCTGTCTTGCTCAAAAACAGACTTGAGAACGCCATCGTCATATTATATTTATATACATCAATCCATTACTGACTATCAAAATAAAGCCTAATTATAGTATTAACGTGGATGCGGTAGAGCCGCGGCTTATTCGTGATTTTTACTTATTTACACCAACTTAAAGCGGCAGTAGCCCTAATGGTAGGATTGGGACTGCAATATGCGACGAAGATAGAACACCATGGGGTTTTAGTTGGTGCGAGGCCGGCATTATCCGTTGTTGCCCCCGCGAGGCGGGTAAGTATACGCAGGCATTTCCCACAACATGTATAAAAGGGACTGCAATCTCAAAAAGTCGTGAATTGGAATCCACCGTTCAAGTACGTTGATGAACCATATTTAAGACAAGCATTTTAAGCTACTTTGTGTTGTTAATAGCAATACCAGTTTTTTTAAAGGAATCTTGATGCGGCGCCGGTGCTGGATGGTGCAGCTACGGAACCACGCATAGGAAGCCTTATATTGCAGCACGAGTATCACTGGCAATATTGCTGAGCTCTTTGATTCAATATGTATATCACGAGCCGCTATATCATATAATATCTAATTTAATCACATTCCCATGTTCATACGAAAGGTTACACGTGACATTATGTTAACACTTCCAACAACAGTAAAATACACTCAGGCCATTAGTTAAGTGGTGCGCCAAATGTAATGTAGTGTTCGTCACACCCTGTCGCCTTGTAGGTTACGAATAGGGTTGCCAGCATTTTGTAAAAGAATTAAAATATATTAAGGTCGGAGGAATTTATTTTACTATTTTTTTTAAAATATATTTTTTGCACATTTATATCCAGATAATCAAGCGTTAGGTACTCAATTTTAACATGTCGTGAGGTCTCGTGGTGTCACACTCACTTTGACTTAAAGCGATAGTGAGTAGTGACAGCTGACAGTACGAGACTTAACGGCATCTTAAAATAATGACATATATGGCTACGTATACCAGCAATGATAAGAGCAGTAATTTGCATACTTTTATTTTAACAGAACAGTATTAAAAAGTAAATCGTTGGCAACCGTAGTTGCGACCTGCACTCGAAGGAGAGAGGTCTGAGAAACAACCGTGCATTCGAATGTATACTAAAAAAGAGTCGCTGAACACGTATTTTTTGATAAACAACATCAAATTCCACCTTCTACGTTATGTAGTAAATGTAGTTTAGTGACTATGCAATCAATATCAAACAAAGAAAGCCATAGATGAGTTGTATTGAGGAGTAAGTAAAATCACTACTACGTCTGGCAAGGCAGCGAAATTGTTTTGTTTATATAACATTTGTTTTAACATTTGTTATAACTTTTTTTTGAATAAAAGTGACACGAGCACACAGACCACCTGCTGGTAAGTGAATGCTGGTCCACAGACAACATCTATGCTCGATTAAGAATCAATATGTAATTGCGTTGTCACCCCTGAAAACTAAGATGGAATGCCTCGTTTCCAGTAAAAGGATATCCGGTTGTCTACAACTCACTATACCAAAAATAGCAGCATTAAGCTGCTATTTTACGCTGGTATTCTGTGAGATCGTGGTCCTACTCCGGTCGAGCCCGGCGCGTTATAGCTACGTGACACACTAAGTGACAAAAAACCCACAGTCCACCCGATGGCATGTGGCTACCATTCCATGGACACCAGCAGTCTACTTCAAATAAGGAAAGCTACAGTTTCGATGTCACCTCTGAATATCAAGATTGCCTCACAGCCCGCCACTATATTGCCTCTCTGTACCCTTTGCGTAAGCTCTGCCATTTTTTTAGTTGTAATTTTAATTAAAAGTACTTTGACGGATTTTATCGCGTTAAATTTATTTTATTTTTAATTCCCGACGTTTCTAGTGCTTTCCAGCACCCATGGTCACGGGGGACTGAGGTGACTGACGTCTCGATGTCAGTGTTTACCCGGAGTACCTTCAGATTTTAAATTATTATTTATGGTCCGATCTATGCAGAATGAACTTACTGTGTCTTGAAGTCTTGCAGTGGTATGCTTGGGTTGAGTTTTATTAATTGCAAGATTCCAAGCAGGTGGGGTAGTACTCAGCGTCCTTCTCTATTAAAATAAGGATGTTTTTTAATTTCAATAGCCTCACGTATCATCCTTGGTAGAAATCGATGTTCTTTCGCGAGGATTTGTGGTCTATCAAATCTGATGTAATGGTGGAGGCCTTCTAGGATATGACTGCAAACTGCAGACTTCCCAGAACGTTGATGCTTCACGTCAACCCGCGTAAAAGGGCATATACCTAGCTGAAAATTAAAAATGAAGTAAATTATACACCATAAAATCCGTAAAAATAGTTTTATCAATGTGTAGTGTTCGTATAAATATAAGAAATCACGATGTCATTCGTTCAAAACGTATTAAAACGTAGAAATATATTCACATATGCCCACTAAACCGTATCGAAAATGCGAAAATAGTTCCATTCAAATCACGTTAATTACGAGGACCGAGAGTGGGAAGTCGTCTACACGTTAAAAGTTGTGATCAACACCATCATAGAAGTGGAGAACCCGATGATTCTCATTCATTGATTAGAACTACTGGTATAAATTTGATAGGTGATTCTGTTTTATTGTAGTTAGTTATTATAATTTTCATTTTCGAAAATGAGTGCTCTCCGTTGAAGTTTGACATCAACATCAACATCAAGTACATTCCTAAGGCAATTTAAATATTTAGAAATAAAGCTCTGAAATTTTGGTTTTCGAGTAATTAGGACTGACACGTTTCTTTTTTTTTCTATAAAATTGTTTCAAACGAACTAGTACAGTCCACCTGATGGTAAGTGGCTACTGTAGCCAACTTCAAATAAAAAGGTGCTACAAATGTGTAGTCACCTCCGAGTGCTAACAATGAAGGCCTCACAGTCTGCAGCTATACATGCTCTATTTCTATTCCTTTGAGAAACGAGCTTACTCCTTTTTTTTTAAAGCCGGCAACGCACCTGCAATACCCTTGGTGATGCAGCTGTTCGTGGGTCAGTTGGACAGGTGACAGTTACAATCAGGTAAGTCGAATGCTCGTTTGCCCCCACTTCTAAAGTAATACTCTTCAAACCAGAGCACAATAAAACAAAACTACTATTTGGCGGCAAAAATATGTTAAAAATTTATATACGTGGTAGAGCGATGAGTAGTTAGGTTGTACCAGTTCTGGCGCACTTGTAGAAAGGTTGTACCAGTTCTGGCGCACTGAGTCAGAAGTGGTACAAGTACGACGTTCGTCGACTCACGATCCTAAAAAAAAAAAAAAAGGTTTTGGCATGCTCTGATCACGAATCTGCGGTCCATTTTTGCGTAGGATGCACGGTTCCGGAGATGTGCAGATCAATTAACTCTTATCTAATTGATATCCGGTGTAGCCTCAACCGTCATTAGCGCTCCATTGTCCTTATCTACTTATCTATTGTTGATTGACTACCGTCATTATCTATTATTCGTCAGCGTGTGGGTCGGCTTATGCTATTGTATTATACTCCTTTGTTCCTATCTACACTAATCTGACTCATTAATAAAACACATTACCCAATTTTGTTAAAATTTTTATTTATAAAATACAAAATCTTATTACTTATTATCTATAAAATAGGAGCGAAACATCTCATCCACTAAAATATCGTGGATCGTGAGTCGACGAACGTCGTACTTGTACCACTTCTGAGTCAGTGCGCCAGAACTGGTACAACCTTTCTACAAGTGCGCCAGAACTGGTACAACCTAACTAGTGCCATGCTACAGTTATATTACTAGTGTAGTTGTAGCACGAATGGGTCGGCTCAACCGGGGAAGGACCACGCTCTCACAGAACACCAGCGTAAAAGCAGCACAGCAGCATTAAGCTGCTAGCTTAATGCTGCTGTGTTTCGTATGGTGAGTGTAGAGAACCGGAGACGCTTTTTACTGGAAACGAGGTATTTCATCTTAGTTCTCACGGGTGACAACGCATCTGCACTTTGATTCTTAATCGAGGATAAATGTAGATGGATGTCTATTGCTCACAGTGTCCACACACTGTTTGCTCGCTTGTCACCCTTATGTATAAAAGAAAAAATATCTCTTGTACACTTACTAGTAAAAAATAAGGCCTATTACAAACTAAGTTAGCGCCAGGTCATTGGCTAATAGAGCCTACATATTATACAGTGAGTGATAATACGGTAAATCTGTGAAACATCAGGCGACATACCGGTCATTATTACATATATTACAGTCTATAAAAGTCCAATTTTAAACATGGCCCTCCCCCCATATGGCAAAATCCCTCATGTGAGGAATTTTGCCATAGCTGGCACGCTTGGCATGCACGTTGGTAACCGCAGTTTTTTATCGTTTCAAGTTGTTATCAGGAAGATGCTGCTGCCCATCGCCTCTTTTATTTCCCCCTGTCGTCTCTTACGACACCCACGGGACGCTATGGGGTAGTGCATATTCTAACATTCACCATTAGATATAAAAATAATTTTAAAAGAAACGCATTTTTCAATGTACGTGTGAACAGTAATTGTTCGAAGTTGCACGTACGCGATGTACGCAAAAGTTGATGGCAGATATGTGGCCGCGTTACAGATAAATTGTGCACATGGCCGTGTTCATGACACAGCGTAACATATGAGTGTGAAAAACTTTGCTATGGCATTTTGTAGCAAAAATGTTTTAGGTACGTTAGAAATAACGGGGATATATCCATTCAGTTTATTTGTATCTAGAAACATAAAAAACGTTCATTATTGACGCTTTTGCAATATGTCTGCCTGACCTTTTACTTTTTGATTCTGAATCGAGTATAGATGTAGGTAGGTGTCTATAGGCCTTTATCATCGGGTGCTCGTTTGCCACCCGTATTATATAAAAAAATATGTAAATAATTACATAACTACCTCGCTCACGAGAGAGTGGTGAGTTTTTGCATGGACAGACACCTACAGTAATTAAGACATGCTTAAAATCCCATCTCATCTTGTGGTAGATTTTGTAGATGACGGATTAAACCAGTGGTATAGTATAGATATATAGATATTATTTTTTATGTGTTTTTGTTTAGTTTCTGAATTCGTTTGTATGTTACGCGATATCGCCGTCAATTACGAACTGATTTTAATTAACAAGCGATTTTAATTATGAGTAAATATAATGTTATTTAAAATCCAATTTTAATTAAAAACCGATTTTAATTAAGAATAACTATTTAGACGATTAGATGAGCTTGTGTCCTTAGTCTATTGAAAAGGGTCAAAAAATAAACTTTTTAATTTTTTGTCACTTGAAGTCGACATTTACTTTTTATTTATAGTTTTTTTTAAATAATGGTCTGTAGCCGACTTTTGCCAACTTACTGGCTCTAGTAGCCGCAGGCTGCTACTACCTATCTACGCCACTGGTATAACGTATCTCTTAAATATGAAAGTTAAAAAACCCAAATTACCAAATACCCAGAAAACAATACCCAGATTACGACGTAGAGCTGCATCAATTGCGCAAAATGTTTGGTACTATAATTGTCAATTCACTTACAAAACGGGGATTTATTGTAAATCCTAGGTCCATGTTCTAGCTGTGGTCTATTAAATAGCCGATGAGGAGAAAGAAGTTTTAATATCCCTTTGCATTCAGCAGTCTGGTCTACTGTTAAACTGTTATAGACTCTGGTATACCAAACACAGTTAGCATGTAATTTTCTTAGTAAGTTTTGAACAACCTATTCTTACCTGCAATACTGTTTTGGCCATTTGGCCCTGACAACGATATGGTTTCCTACGCGCATTTTAATTAAAATCTTCTGATATTTTAATTTAAATGTAAATAAAATAGAGAATTCAGCTGTAATACGCACTTCAGTTAATTTTACATATTGTGTCAAAACCAATTAAAAAGACTTGCCAGGCCTTTGACTTACATTCTTTATATGTTTGTTCACCTTTATTGATAGATAAGAGACGGAATTTCGAAAGATCCTACAAAAAATTAAAAAAATCGAAATGTAATGCTTATGTTGTAACTTCTAACTCTTGTTAAAAAGTTATAATACCTTTTAATACATAATACCCTACAAGTGGCGGCCATTTGTAGTGAAGTGGGTGGAACTCAATTTTTTTAAGTGGTTTTGTCAAAAAGAACACAAGGTCTCGAGATTAAATAAATTATGATGCGTGGGAAAATTTTCGATATGCATAGTTGAATCCGACAACAAGTCATTTGTATATAAAGTAAAATAAATAGTAATATAAAAATAACACTTCCACACAAAATTTTGGGTACGGTGACCAGTCTCGGCGAAGACTAGCCATCCGCCCAGAACAGGATATTAACTTGCTTTTCGAAGCACGGGGAGAAACACCGCCAGTTTGTTGACAGGCTTTAAAAGTAGTCCCATTTAAATATGAGGAAAAATTTCCACCCTTAGTGAAAAAATGGCGATAAGGTCAATATTAATGTTATTATTTAAATGACATTGCGTTTGCTTCCTTAACGTTGCGATATTGCTTAGCCAATTTTTTTTTCTTTTGTTAAACTTTACTGTTTTTTCTGTTTTGTAAACTATATATGTGAGAAATCCACTCGTACACAATATCGGCTAATCATTAAGTTCTAGATAAATGGGAAGAGTGGTCTCCACGACACAGGGAACCCTAGTGTGGAGCCCAGTGATAATGTTTAAAATTAAAAATAATACAATATGAGACTAATAATAAATGTAACATAACAGTAACTGAAAAGGAACAGGGAACGAGGAGGTCGATTGATCCGGCTGCGAAGGACTACTTGAAAAGGAACCAGCGAGAATAAGGTCGAGGAGTCGCTTGTTACTTGATCCGGCTGGTTCAGCAGCGGATTTCCTAACCTCCTATGACACCTACGTTGGGTTCGGGAACAACGTATGTGAACCCCGCAACGGAGTAACACACAAGGGCGTCGACCTCTTCCTTTTCTTCAAATAGGTTCAGGCGGGGATTACGGGTTTTTCAAAGTCGTCCCGGTCCCAACGCCTTAATTCTTCAATATGTGCCGCACCAGTGGACTGTTTTTACTTTTTTGTTAAGGTGAAGGATTCCTTGGGAATAAAACAGTAATTATCTTCAAACCGTTCCGTGAGAGAGTAATTACTTTCCCCTATCACTTCCCTATACTTTTCTTTCTTGATTATACTGTATACTGCTGGTCCCGAACGATTTGTATCGTTGTTGTCCTCTGCAGGGCATAATGCCGTGCAGGTCTCGGGCCCCGGGGTGTACCCCTTTACCCGGATTTTCCTCACGGCACACTACAGTGTGCCGGTCCTGGGCGCCTTGATTGTGAAGGCGTTGTTTTAACGACTTTTGTCGCGGTTGGTTAAATTATCATTAAAGGTGGTTATCTATAATTTGTGTTTAACACAAATTATTTTGTCGGAGTTGGCCTTTCTGCGGCATTGTGGGGTTTACTCTACTCCCTAATCTATATAGGGAGGAGTTCTCTTGGATAGGGTCGCCCGTCCGGCGGCCGTGAGTGCAACGGCACGAAGCCGTTGAGGTGTTCATGTGGCCCGTTGTCGGCGCGGTCGAACATACCGCGCGCCAGCCGGACCACGAATTCTTGCAGGCTCTCTATCTTTAGGTTGGCCGCTATGACGTCATTTCGGACGTAGCGACCCGCACCGACTATAGTTCGTAATGACAAACTCTGCTGGGCCTGAAGTCGCCGCTTCTGATGATCGCTCAGGAGTGCATACCAGGCCGGAGCAGCGTATGTTAGCAGGGGTCTTATGTAAGCTTTATAAATGGTTAGCTTCGACTTTGTCGGTAACTTGGATGTCAGGACAGGGCGGAGCATTGCTCGCGCACATCGAGCTTTGCGTATAGCAGAATCGACGTGCGCAGTCATACGCAACATCCTGTCAATCCGACATCCAAGGTAGGTCACGGCCTTCTCATATGCGATCTCCTGGCCTCCGAGGGTTAGCGGTGGTGGTAGATTTCTATAGCGGCGAGTGTGTAGAGCGGTCGTCTTGCTAACATTGACGGCCATCCTCCACTCATCCAACCATGGTGGCAGCAGGTCCACCAGACTTTGCATCCTGGCACCTGCTATGTGGGATCTTCTGGACGACGTGAAGTATGCGCTGTCATCCGCAAAAAGCGCTAGTTCGACGTCGTCCTCCCATTCATGCAAGTGTCCTGCCAGGGTAGGAATGTCATTGGTGTACGCCGCGTACAGGGCTGGAGACAGACAGCTGCCCTGTGGCACACCAGCTGTTATGGTTTTTATTGCGGACTCGGCGTCCTCTACGCAGACGTAGAACTTCCTGCCTTCCAGGTAAGACGCCACTAGCCGCAATATAGCAGGAGGGATACTTGTTTGATCGTCTAACTTGTAGAGTAATCCTGTGTGCCACACCCGGTCGAACGCCTTCTCGATATCGAGAAAGACGCCCAACGATATGCGGCCACGGTTGTGTTCGGCCGCAAGCAGGTGCAGCACTCTGGTCAGCTGTGTTGCTGTGGAGTGACCCCTCCTGAATCCATGTTGCCCCGCCCGAAGTTGGATGCACGGGCGGAGACGTCTTAACAATAATCAGCAGTTTAGCTATATGCGGTAGCAGCGTGATCGGCCTGTAGTTAGCAGCTCTACGCCTGTCCTTCCCGGGTTTCGGCAAGACGATAACTTTGCCTTTCTTCCAGTCCTCCGGGAAGTGGGATGTCCGCAATATTCCGTTGTAGAGTCGACCTATCTCTACAAGGACTCTATTGGGCAGCTGTCGTAGTGCAGCGTTGGTAATCCCGTCGTGCCCCGGCGCCTTCCTCGGTTGCAGGCGGGTTACTGTCCTCCGCAATTCAGCGGGGGAGATAAACCACTCTCCTGCAAGTGGTGGCGCGGGCGACGACAGGAGCTCCTGCACGCGGATCTCTTTCCGAGTATGGATTTCCAGGAACTCCGCACTTGCTGGGTTCGGCATAAACTGCTCCTCGAAGTGCTCAGCTAGGATATCTGCTCTGCCCTTGGCATCGTAACGTTGAATGCCCGCGTTGTTGGTCAGCGGGCAAACAGGTGGTCGAGTTTTCGTTAACTGCCGGTTCAATTTGTAGAGCGACGCGTGCTGTTCGTCAGCCTTCCATATGCGCCGCTCCCAGGCCTCTCCTCTGTGGGCCTGTATTGCAACCGACAGTTCGTCTGACAAGGTGTTAAGCTTTCTCTTTACTCTAGGGCAGCGAGTACGCGCCCAGAGCTTTCTCAGCGCTCTTTTATGGTTTAGCTGCACGCGTAGTCTTAGCGGCAGCTCCTCTTTTCTTCCTGTGAGAGGGACGATCGTAGAGGCCGCGTTGAGGGCCTCCTGGATGCACGTGGATATTCTAGTTGCGGCGGCCTCTACGTCGTCCGCTGAGTTGATCTGTGTGTGGACTGGAGGTCTCTCCTGCAGGTGTTGGCGGTAGAGCCTCCAGTCGATCTTGGTCTTGACAGCTCTGGGCGGTGAAGTCACTGCCTTAGTGCCAAGGGTTATCAGAATCGGGAGGTGCTGTGTATTCAGGTCATACAGCACTTCTACCACTACTGGGTAGTTGACGTTCCTAGTGAGCACGATGTCTAATACATCCGGACGCTTCCTAGGGTAAGTAGGGATGTGCGTCGGTTCCTCGGGACCTAGAACGTCATAGTCATGGTTTTCTGCGTCTTCATAAAGTTCACGACCCGGCGGGGTGATCACTCTGGACCCCCACGCCGGGTGTTTGGCGTTCAGGTCCCCGGCGATGATGGTGGGTGCCGTACCTTCCATTACCGTCCGGATGTCTGAGGAGTGAAATGGAGTCCCTGGCGGGCGGTATGCTGCAAAGATCCTTAATTCCTCGCCCGCCGCCTCCATTTTTATGCTGATTGAACGCATCGTCTGGAAGTCTGGCGGGTCCAGCTCCTGGTGGACGATGTCTCTCCTCACCAGGATCGCTGTCCCTCTATAAGCGACCCCTTGAGGATCGACCTCGTCCCTCCTATAGATGGTATAATTAGGCAGCTTAAGATGCGTTGTAGGTCGTAATTTGGTTTCACCCAGCAAGATCACCTGGATGTCCTGTTGTTGGGTGATCGTGCGAGTTCATGGATCCTTTGACGAATCCCGTCCGGGTTCCAGTAAAGCAGACGCAGGTTATTATCCTCCGTAGTGCCTTGCCAGTAGTGATGCCAGTGCCTTCATGACGGCAGTAACGGGGTCTGTCCCGGCCCTTATGTCGGCCAGGACTTGTGTACCGACTTCGATGGCTATGCCTACCAATCTGTGGATGGCATCAGCCGTCTCGAAGTCGGACGTTGGTGGTCTGCGTTCTGTACTACGCTGTGAAGGCACTGGTCTCGGGGCATTGGTTGAGGTCTTCCTTTGGATAGAGCGCGCTCTATGTGTGGAGCGGGCTCTGCTTTCTGGTAGAGCCCTTTCTGGCGCTCTACCTGACGTAGTTGGTGCTGGTGTTCTTGAAGCAACCTGCGCCTGCGAGGCTATTGGTCCTGTGGTTGTAGGGGTAGAGGTACTCACAGCCTGAGGAGGAGGCTGTTCCGTTCTCCTGCTCCTATTCCTTCGCCTCTTCCTTTGGGAGGGTTGCCTCTTAGTGGCGTCATTGGCAGGAGGTCGGAGAGTCGCCGCGGTGGTTGCCCTTTGCTCTGTGGGACCCACCGTTTCTATTGGTGCTGCGGGGGGTGGGGGGGGGCTGGTTGCCTACCCTTCCCTCTGGTGATGGTGGCCCACCCGTCCTCCTGTATGGTAAGAACCTTTGGGCGACTCTGGGGGATCCTCTTAGGGTTCTCCGGGAGTAGCCCAGGTAGAACGATCCCCTGCTTCCTGGCAATCCTCCTCAGGACCGGGCAGCGGCGATCGTTGGCCGTATGGTTCTTGGCGGAATTTGCGCACTTTGACTCTTCCTCTCTACCCCTTGGGCAAAGGCTGATAATATAATGGTTCTCCAGCACAGCGAACGCATTTCACTGGCCTGGGGGGAGGCCTGGAGGGAGTCCGCAACTCAGTAAAAATGTGTTGAAATCAAAACTTAAACAGTTGTTTAAGTTTTGATTTTGATTTATAACAGAAGTATATCATTGTTTTAATTAGTGCCTGTGTTGTTTATAATTATAGTGTAAAGAAATATTTAATAAATGTGTATAATCAATATTATAAGTAAATTAGTAGTATACTTAGAAGATATTATGTTGAAAATCGAGCGTGTCTCGCCATCAAACGTAAAAGTTTGGCGAGAATAGCTATGTAAGCCTATTCTTTGTATATTTTTTGTGATTAATAAATTGAAAAAAAAAAAACAATTTGCAGAGGCATGTCCGAAAGCCTGGCAACGGTGGCATTATGCCGGTCCCGTATTCCTCTGCCAGGCTTCGATGACGACTCCTCTCATATAGAGGAGCTCGTCGATGTGATAAAGTTCTTGTAGCCGCTCCAGGCTCAGATGCTCCAGCTGTGCATAGTAGAGGCAGCCCGGTCTGCCCCCACGTGGTGGTATGGCCTTCATGTAGTTGATGGGGAAGCCCTTTGCCCGGATAGCCTCCTCAATCATCTTGGGATCGGTGCCTACTGGCAGGCCCCGGATGCCCACTTTAGTGGGCTTCTCCTCTGCCGGGGTGTAACAGTACCACGACATGGTTTTGTCTTTCTCAGAGAGCTCGACCATATATCTCTGGATGGTGCGGAACTCATCCGGGCTCTGAGGTGAAAATCTCACTCCCTTCCCGAACGGACGGGCATTAGGAGGGTGGCCCAACTTCTCGTTGAGGACCTTGAAATGCCTAGTCCAGTCCGGGAGGCATTCTGCGACAATCGGCGGATATCTCGTCTTCTCATTTTCCTTCTCAGTTTTCTGAGGCTCCTCCGCCGATTGCGGTCGTGGTACTGCAGGGGCCGCAACCATGTGGGCATAGCTCGTTGACGGCCGCTGTCCATCGTCATGAGCTAACCCGGACGGGTTGGTGGTTTGTACCGGGGATGATCTTCCGGCTGATGCAGCTAGGGTTGCGTATGTTGTTGAGCCCCGGCTGTAGGACTCCTCACCTCCTTGCTCGAATTGGGCCGAGTAGTGGCTACGTCGGTCCGGAGAGATGGATGGTGGCTGTTGCGGTGGTGATGGCGACTTAGGAGGTGAGGTATGGACCTTCTTCCTTGTCGCTATTTGGGGCTCCTCATCATCCGATGATGCTGATGATGGTTCCGATGATTGTCCGATGCGCTGCCTCTTCTCATAGAGGGAGGCCTCGGTCTCAGGTGGTGTATGCCTTCGTGGCGTCTTCATGGGCCGCTGTTGTTGAGAGGGCAGCGGTTCACGCCCAGCCGTACACTCAGGTACGATGGGCGAGAGTGCAACCCTAGGTGCGGACTCCTTACCCGGCGACGAAGTTTTCCAGGTCGGTATTTGGGAGTAGGATGAGACAACTCTCATCCTCTCCGGATTAAAAATGTCGCGGTAGGCGATGGGTCTCTCCAGTACGCCTGGCCGGTCCGGTGGTTTCCTCGATTTAGGAGGAGGTTCCCCCTTATCGTTTCCTGACATGTCCCTAACCTAACAGTCAGCGGTAATCTATTATATGCCCTATCTGTATTCCAGCCGATCGGCAGCAGATGTTGGTGCGCGACGCGGATGGTGATGATACTATGAGAGAGACTTTCCTCACTATGGGCACTGCCTACCCCTTTTATAACAAAAGGGTTGGGGGAAGTGCAAAGGTGGCACTTTAATGCGCGACTAGGCACGGAATGCACGGAACGCATAAAGTGCCAAGAATCACCTAGGGGCCGGTGACCTCGACGCCTCACGGAATCACGGGATGCGATCTGCGGAGTATGTCGTACCGGCGGTCATTTGCAGTCACTGCTAACTACAAACAACGCACACCTAGGAGATCCTTGATATAACGATTTGTATGAAAACTCGTTTACTGAGCTACCACAAAGCTATACGCGAAAGAGAGCCGCGCCCTCTGTGCGATTACGCCACTTAATTACATCAATTTGTACTATCACTCTCTCACGGTTTGCCCAATATCTTTATTTGTATAAGACATACATTTATACATTTTATTTATAAAGATAGCACAAAAATATCTATACTGTGATATACATTACATTTTTATATCACAAAAAACCTTTTATTTATTCAACAAAATATCCCTATTTTACAACATTTGCACCAAGTTAGAATTCTTAAATATCTAACATATAAGATTGAAACAATGTTCTTCATTTGAAAATATAAATATGTTAACTAATACAATAGTTTAATTTAGATTTTTCCTATACATTTTACCATTTAAAACACTTTTAAATTTCTTACACAAAACTATCGATATTTCACTAATCCAAAGGAATTTTCACATGAAAATAACACAGAATTCACCTATTTTTCTCATACAGTCAATCTAAAATATTTTACAAGTCAATTTTACATAAATTGCTGAAATTTGCAAATATTTAAATTTCTACTTATTTTGACCTCGCGCGGCTATGAACTCACTTATTTGAACAACTAATTCTCACACGACTTTCATCTATCGGTAAAAATGGCAAATTTAGCACACACGGCTTTCAACCAATACTAGGTGAACAACTGATTCTTCACGACTCTCAAAGGTAGGAAATTATTTCTAACTAGAATCTTATCAGTTATCATGCCTCTTATCAGACAACATAAACAAAATATCTTATGAATCAAACATTGAAAATAAACATTTTGTTTTCATACAAAACGTATCAAACTCATATAAGATAATACTTATGCAATTAATTTCCATTAGTTCTATTTATTCACAAAGTGATCATTTCGACCGGGGAACAAATTCTGGTCTCTAACTTTATTTTAATATTCCTTTAAATTAACAATACTATTGGAAAGGTGATTTCAACCGAGTAAATGAACCCGGAAACATAATTTATATCTTAAAAATTCCCTATATGAATTTATTAAGAAAATACTACTAAGAAAACGACAAACTAGTCCGGCCTGGGAATCGAACCCAAGACATTCAAATTATTAATTCGATATTTCTTTAAGATTCAACTAAGTGTTTTCTTATTAGAATATTATTGCTCGATAATTTGTTTTTAGAAGCTGTTCGTAATCGGTTAACTAATAAATTGAAATATTCTTATAGACGCGTCGCCAACAGTAACTAAGTCAGTATCTGTATACTTATTGAACTGAATAAATATTTCTTATTTCTATTTCTTATTTAAAAGGTCATTTAGTTCAATAAAAATATTAATTAATTTGCAACCTTCCGCTAACTAAATACAATGATGTTGTCTTACCTGGATTGAAGAGCACCTCCCGCCCTCCCTCAATTGCGTGCACTAACTCCGTCACCACTAGTCCCAGCACCACTACTCCCGGCACCACTACTTCCAACACCACTATTCCAGGTAAGACACACGACGATAATACAACACGTGTTTTGCCTTTACACGAGGTATCCTCAGGTGATGTAGACTCCACGGCGGTAGACCGCTAAGTCAGCCGCCGTGGAGTCGGACGTTATTTATTAAATTTTGGTTGCAAAGTAACTATTAATATCTTTATTATAATGGATTTCCGAAAGTAACACCTGATTCTGTCAATCATCATTTAGTTCATCTTTAAAAATGGTAAAAACCGGCTATAAAAAAATGAAAGAATTCACTTTGTCTTAGCACCTATGAAGTAATATATACTAGGTACGTTCGCTGTCCCGTGTACCTACTACATACTCGTATAAGTTCATTGCTATTGCCGTGCTGTTTTGGCCGAAAATCGGACAGTGAAAATGCTTAGCTAAGCTTCAAGAGCTCTTTGTTACAAGTTTTTTTTTATTCTTTTTATATTTTGAAGTTAGTTTTTACTTCTCTAAATTTTAATTATTCCCTTAGTTGATGGTTTTAGAAAATCCGTCGTTTCTCACTTCATAAATATTGGGTACATAGGAAAAAATCTTAAGGGCTAGTAATCTTTCGTTAAACAGATGTCGCTAGTTAACACTGAGGTTAAGTTTTTGTTACACAATGTCCTTTAATTGAGAAGTTAGTTTTATAGTAGTGTATCAGTTTCTAGAGTATTATATTATTACAAACATAAAACAATGCTCAGTGATTTTCGCTTTAATTGTTTGCACATTTTTACACTCTTTTTACCATTGAGGTATTACTACTACGACGCTAGTAATATATTTCGATGCTTTTTACAAATTTTCTACTACTTTTTATGAATATTTCTGGTTTGGTTTAATCTAATTAATATAATATAAATAATGGTACAAAAAGAAACATTAACCTTTAGATTTTTCGAACAAATTTACTTTCCTCGCTATGAAATCTGTTAAATATTACCTACACTTTTTTTAGATTTCTGTGGTAATACCTCAGGTGATTCTATCTGTCAACCAAGCGGAGCCATGGCAGGAAAGCATTTTAGCTTGAGATGTTTGTTTAAAGCAGTGGGCTGCATCAAGGCTGATATGATTATGATGAAAACATTTCCTTACACTACCTCTTTAATTTTGAAACCTTAATTCTTTAAACGAGCAACTCTTGTGTGTATTTTTTTTAATTCCAAGTAAAATTCGATTTCCATACTATATATAGGTATCTCATATACATATACATATAAAATATATACACATAAGACATATAATTGCAACTTATGATCTTGAAACGTGACATTAGAACATAGAAACAGTAGAAATACATGTATCACAAGACTTGTCCACACTATTTATTTCGGTTTTAATTTTTGTTATGATAATTCTTTGTTGAGATAACAAAAATGCATACTTTTGTGTTGCTGACATGGAAAACGGGTCGAATCGCATTATCACGGCCGTAACCACATGAGTAAAGAAACCGTAACCCCGAGTAATGCGGGCAGCGGAATTATAGCATATTTTAATTTTAATGCTAGCTTATATTTGATAAAAATATCAACTGTAGTTGTAGTAAATAAAGGTTTTAAAAGTCTTTCAGAAAGTTACCTATGCACGCAGTGACGCGTTTGCGTAACTGCGTGCATTGGTAACGTCGTCGTGACTCGTGAAAGACTTAAAAGTCTACCACCAAATTGCTTATTTCACCAAATAGTATTCTTTACCATATATAAATAGTTAAATAACTTTTAATAACAATGTATCTTAGGTAGTTTCATGAACATCCAAACGAAGCTGTATGTATCCACCGACTGCTTAATACATAAGCATAGGTTATTTATGTGTATTCTAAGTCTAATACTAACTGTTACTAGTCTGACTCGCTGGGCGTAAATTAAACTTAGGTGATAAAAACGATCCTAATGTCATATTTCTTTTAATGGAATAACTGTGACAAACGAGCACACAGTCCACCTGATAGTGAGTGTATTCTGTGGCCCATGGACAGCTACATCTATTCTCGGTTAAGAATCAAAATGCAGATGCGTTCTCACCCCTGAGGACTGCGGTGGAATGACTAGTTTCAAGTATTCCATGACAGAATTGACATCTATGCCTAATTTCATGAGAGTTGCACTTATCGATGTACTGTTGAAGAAAGGCCTCTCTCAGTGTCACAAATCATAGTCCTAATCTACTTGCATCTACGAGTAACTGTTCTGAGAATACAGTTTGCTACTACAAGGTGATGTATGAGAACATTTTTCTTTTCGGTGCTTTAATTATCTACTTAAAAATATAATTCTTATGTACGTGTGTGCGTGTACGTGACTGAACTCTTAAACAGCTGGAGCGATTTTGATGAAATTTTTTGTGTATGTTTAAGTAGGTCCCTGGATGGTATAGATTCACAGTTTGACCCGGTAGGTAGTGCTGTTGTTGAGGTTCACAAATCAACCATGTGCACCCGGAGCGGATCGCTGCGCAGTTAGAGCGCAATAGCCCGCCTTTCGAGTAGCGTCGCAAATTGCAGGCAATGGTCGCAGTAATGGCGAACGGCAACGGCATCTACCACTACCGTTACCCGTTGTAGTGTGCTTCCATGGACACGCAGAAGCGTTTTAAGGCTTTTAAATTTGGGATCTTTGGCGTACTGCTTTCTAGACCTTGTGCTTCGAAAATGCGTTACCTTTCTATTATAAATTGATTTTGCTATTTATTTATTTGTATGGATCTTCAACAGTTGCACATATTAAATTACTTCCAACACATGCCTTACATCTACAAATTACTGTGTACTACCAATTATGGGAGAACACATTCTAAAACAATAGCAGTGTTTATGATTTGCCTATTTTGATGGTAGTTGGAGAAATAAATTTAAGGAACAAAAGATAGATATATACTTTATAGTTTTTGTAACATAAATGAAAATTAAATTTTAGCATAAAGTTAAGGACTAATTAAGTTTCTAAACTGTCGTTACATTTTTTCATAAAAAGTGTGTGCTCGTCACAACCAATGTCCAGTGTTGCTATGTTTTTTACACATACATTTTTAATTAAAGACTTTTTTCTTGACTATTATAAGTTAGTGGTTGGCTGCTATCGTACTTGATGGTAAGTAGTGATGCAGCCGAAGGTGATAGTGTTGAAGATGTTCAACATTAATATAGCTTATTGTTTACTTACTGGTGAAAGCGTACCATTAACATCGCCCTTGTCAAATCGATTGTATTTTTCTAAATGGAAACAGCACTTCTTGCTGACCTCTGGTACAGTCGTTCTGAACGTTTCGCTCGTAGAATTGTTGTCTTATAATGCTCATGAATTGCCGCTGTAGCGTTCATTGACCAATCTGTCACAGTTCCAAACTGTCACTTCTTTGTTCGTTACAAATTTTAAGGTTAATTAGGTTTTACGGTTTTAAAATAGATTTGGTTGTTGCTTAATTCTTTTTTTTTGTTTTGTTGTGTTGTAAAGTATCTTATTGTGACAGGCAGTTTACATACATATATACATTTCACAAGGACAAACATCATATTATTTTTTTATAAAAGAACGTTGTGTTGTAAGGTATCTTATTGTGACAGGCAGTTTACATACATACATACATACATTTCACAAGGACAAACATCACATTATTTTTTTTGCTATTTCTTTATCTGTTTAGATGCTCGCCTGGGAAGGTTTCTCTTCTGCGCTGCTCCTTTGTACCTATTTCTGCCGTATTAGTGCTTGCACTACTGTGCTCCGATCTGGAGCGTATAGAGAGCGACTATAATTTCAGGTTGTGAGGCATTCCATCTTGGGAATCAGAGGTGATAATGCATTTGTCTCTTTCTTTGTTTAATTTTGGCTGCAGGTTTCCCTAGATTGCAGAAGGCACTCACCACCAATTGTTTTTTTAAATAGAATAAGGGTGACAAACGAACACACAGTCCACCTGATGGTAGGTGGATTCTGTGGCTCATCGACATTTTCATTTATCACGATTAAAATTAAAATAACTAACTACTAAGATGTGGAATGTCTCGTTTCAAGTAAAAAGGATCTCCGGTTCTCTATACTCACCATACAAAACACAGTAGTAAATAGCAGCATTAAGCTGCTATTTTACGCTGGTATTCTGTGAGAGCGTTGTCGTCGTGGTTGTCGTACCCCGGCCTAGAAGACTCATTCGTGCTATAATAACTAATATAGCTGCAGCGTGGCTCTACTATATATATATATATATATATATATATATATATATATATATATATATATATATATATATATATATATATTATAAACAAAAATACTTTCAGATCTTTTGTAGGTCATCATCAAAGGTAGACGGAGGCTAATTTCACAGAAATAGTAATAATTTATCTTATTATTACCATTTATGTGCCTCAGACGAAGTAAAAACTCGTTTAACGAAATAAAAATTTTATTTCGTCTGAGTTCTGTACTAAATTTGCAAACCGTGCCTCCATTTCATTGGTTTTAGTTTTGTCTACTAGACTAAATAAACAGAATAGAATGGAAGGTTTACTATAATATTATAATCCATGTTGACGTTCAAATCATGCATGGAAGAGCAATGCTTCAACTATGTTGTGGTTTGAAGCACGACGATCAAGATCAGAATAACAAAGTCGCATTTATATTTTTAATCGAGATTAGATGTAGATATATTATGTGATCCACAGATACAGTACAGCGTCGATTATCCGAACTAATTGGGGGACATGGGTGTTCGCAAAACCGGTTTATTCGGATAATGGAACTGTATAATTTTATGTACCAATATAAACAAAGTCTGATAGCTTAGTAAACAAAAAAATATTGTATAATCAATATTGAACATACAGTATGCCTATATAATTACGTTTATAGTATTCCTTAATTTTGGTCTGTCGAAGCGAACCTACTCTCGTACGCGCAGCTAAGTCACGCACTTTTTCCAGGACAGACATCTGATACTGCTTGCTTTCATCTTAAGCTTCAAACCATCGCAAAGCAGTATCTAAGCATGTAAACGCTTCAGAGGCAGTAGGAATATTTTCGACTTCATTTTCTGAACCACTTATTGATGATGTATTTGTCACTCACGACATCGAGGTCGACAATTTCGCTATCTTTCGCTATCTAAACTTTTCTTTCTTTCTATCCTGCAAGATTTGGTGCCCTAAATCTGCATCGTCGACCGTCATCGCAACATCCTATTTTTGTCACTTTATTATGTTTTTAGCGTGGGAAAACTGCGGATAACGTTAACTATTATAACTTGTTCCTTAACGGTCTTTCTTCGGAAGTATTAAAGCGTACAAATTCCTGGAACAATAAGTCATTTAACAATGGGGGTATACCTGTGTTCTGGTGAGTCAAGGCGGTTGCGATGACGTCACGGCGACGGTATGCAGTCCGATGTTTCACCGATTTACCGTACTGCCACTTACCGTACTACCACTTACCGGATATTATGTATAAGTAGGTTTTCTAGCCAATGACCTGGCGCTAGTTTTGTTTATAATAGGCATTCTTTAACTAGTACGTGTACAAAAGATTATTTATTTTATTGAGTAAGGGTAACAAACGAGCACACAGTTTACCTGATGGTAAGTGGATGCTGTGGCTCATAGACATCTATATTTATCCTCGATTTAAGAATCAAAATACAGATGCGTTGCACCCTTGATGACAGAGATTTAATGCCTCTCACACACTCACCATATGAAACACAACAGCATTAAATTGCTATTAACGCTGGTATTCCGTGAGAGCGTGGACCTTCCCTGGTCGAGCCGACCCCTTAGTGCTACAACCATAATATAACTGCAGCATAGCTCTACCACGTCAAAGACTGCTGCGTTACTTGGCTAGCAAAACCTAACCAATTCTGTCCTACATCCAAGTTCCTTCAACCTTCTACTTCGTAATGCAAATAGTTGCGCCATCTTTACGAGGGATGCAACACTAAGTTTGCCAACAACCAGCGTTTTATTTTTAGCGTCGAACGTCGATCAATATTACATATTCAACAATGCACCTTTTACACGCTCCAGTAACATACTGCTGTAAGTGAACAAAGTTTTAGTCAATTAATAGAATCAGGCGTTACTTTGCGTACATTCATTATATTAAAGACTAGCGATACACCTCGGCTTCGCACGGGTGATTTCTGGATCTCGACAACAGCGCCACCTACCGGGTCCAAATGAGTTTTGAAACAATCCAGGGACCCATTCAAGTACTCACCAAACTCGTTACCTATACCAAAATCGTTCATGCAGTTTTCGAGTTTTAGCGACTAAGGCACAGCAATTTATTTTTATATATTATATAAGATATTAAAAATTAATTATCTCAGGTCTACGTAATAAATAAAAAGATTTGTCTTACCTAATTTGAAGAGCGCCTCCCGCCCTCCCTCGTGTGTGCACTATCCCCATCACCTCTTATCTCAGTATAATACCACACTACTCCCAACACCACTACACTAGGAAAGACACAACACCGTTTATAATACGACGCTTGTTTTTCTATAAACGAGGTGTCATCCTCAGGTGAAGTAGACTGCGGTGGATGACCGCTGAGTAAATATTAAGTAAGACTCTTCAAAGTAGGTGAGACATATCATTTTATTTCATTAAGCGGATCTTCGATAATTAATTTATAATAAGGCAAAGTTTAAGTCATTTACAGGAGATTATGTTAAACTGTCACTTGATCCGGTTGACCGTATTGTTTCTGGCAGATGCCTACATTTTGATCGGATTATCCTCTTTACTAACAGCATTACATGCGAAGTAATGGCGTCGATCAGGTTGCGTGCTAATTTATGGAATTACCTATAAGGTCATTTTAGTAATGGCTGCTTTCAATGGTGTCCTAAAACTTAGTCATTTCCAGTATTTTAAAGTGTACAAACAAGACGTCAATTTACTTTAATATTCTATTAAAATTTCTACTGAAATGTACGCTCTTTATACTTTAGAAATATATTCGGATTGATATGATATTCAGAAAAATATGATGTAATGAGATAAGATGGGCAAATAAATTGATCAGATGTTGTAGAAATATTATGGTTGTAGCACGAATGGGTCGTCGCGACCGGGGAACGGCCACGCTCTCGCAGAATACCAGCGTAAAAAAGCAACTTCATATTATTGTTTCGTATGGTGGTTGCAGAATACCGGAGACCGATATAGCAGAAAATGAAGCATTCTATCTTAGTTGCCATGGGTGACAACGCTTCTTTATTTTGTTCTTAACTGAAGATAGATGCAGGTGCCTATGGGCCACGTATGGTGGACTGTGCGCTCGTTTATCACGCTTATTGTATAAAAACCCTATTAGCACGTGAGCTCACACAATCTCTCAGTGAAGCATTTCTTTACAATAATATAATTAAATGAAAACGGCTATGTTACTGTTGTTACTTTCACTGAAGTGTGTTTGACGTAGACCAAGGATCACAATGTTTACATTGCAATAGGATTACGTTTTGTTGTGAACTCGCCAGTTATATTACGATTTTGTGACTGCGGCAGAGACAACGTCTTTGCACGTGTGATGATAGATATTGCTATTAAACATTTATATACGTATTTTACAATCATTAGGTATTTTCGAGATTTGGCGTGGAGGTTACTTTTTTATAGTATAGGGTGTCAAACGCGCACGCAATTCACCGGATGGTAAGTGGTTGCTGCTAAGTGGTTAAAGATGTCTACATCTACAGCCACTTAGGAGCGGTGAGTTGTGTAGTTTTGATTTTTCAAACACGAAACGAAACACGATACAGAAGAAAATTCTAGTGTACTGTTTAAAAAAAAGTGTTTAGGTCGAAAGTTAGCTCAGAAAGCTCTGTGAGGATTGCGTACGCTGTGGTTACGCCACCACCGGCCAATTATGTGCTAGCGTGCGGTCCATTGTGCAAAGACGCAAGCGCAAGCGTTGATTACTTGCCGCATTCCGGCCGTGCACTATTGCTTTTGTATTAGAATAATTTGATATACTTATCTAGGTGATTGTCTTTTTAAAGCGTTTTTACAATAAGTGATATAAATTCAATTAAACCTACCATAACTTATTTGGATTATTAAGAAAAGAGCCTACTTCTTTTAAAAGGCTGGTAACGCGTCTGATATTTCTCTGGTGTTGAAGTTGTTAATGTGCAGTGGTAGCCACTTACCATCAGTTGAGCTGCATGTTCGTTTGCCCCCCATTTCTTTAAAAAAATCAAATGATTCATTCCAAATTCCACATGAACTACCAATAACCAATAAGTGAGAAAAAAAACACTTCATAGTTTTATTTTTTTTTAAACTTCGTTGAACATGATGTGTAAGCGCACTTAATGCCTGAGGCATTCTCTAGCAGTCAACATTTTGGTGATGCAGAGACAAAAATATGAAGTAGGTTATTTACTCTGACTCTTTTGTTCCCTTCATAGGTACTAAAACAAACAGGTGGTACCTACTTAGACCCTAAACAGAATAGGAGCCCAAACAGTTAGTCAAATTGAAAATTCATTCTGTTCGTAGCTCCTAAACACCTGTCTTAGACGTTACTAAGTTCGAATAGGTCGACGTTCTGCCAATTTACTGTTGCTAGAATTGTACAGTGAGGGTCTAAGGCATCTTGAAACCATTAAATTTATATTTCAACGCAACAATACCAGTTATTTATAAATAAAGGTGTGAGTTATTGTGAGAACTTTTTAAATAATAAAGATATTGACACTTCCGTCTCCGTCCGTTTTAGAAAACATACGTTCGTAATTTTTATATACATTCATACATATATTAAAAAATTGAAGTGCCCATTCGTAACAATTCCAAGGTTGTGCAAATTTTTCAATGGACATAATGACATAGTTGACATTCACGCCGACTCATTTGCCAAAATTAAGAAAGTTCTAGCTTTAGCCTGGTCTGAAACCACCAACAAATAATAGTTTTTTAATCATAAACTTATTTTCATTATACCTAATAATTTTCGAAATGCCTGAACCGATTGTAATGAAACTTTACGAACAGGTAGAGAGCAATGCCAAAAAATCTTTGATTATTTTAAATCTAAATAACGTTACATTAATAGATCGTATTTATCGCGGCACGTTACTCTCGGTTAGCTGCCGCGTGGGAACGATACGCACAGCCAATCATACGCAATAATACGTAATACTGCCAATTATGCGCAATAACGATCACCGCTAGACTTTCGTGCCGCGAGTTGTATCCAGGCGAAGCCGGCCTTCCCCAAACACGAGGATGATCACCGCTAGCTGATCTTCCTCTCTCTCTCCAAGTGAGCTCTCCCTGGTTGTGTCGGCTTGTCGTCCCATCGGACTATAACGACTATCAGAAAAGATTACAGGATGTCTGTAATATTTTTCTTATCGCAAATTGTTAGTCTCCGTTGGGACATTCATTGAAAATGACTATAATATTATGGCGTAGTCGTGTTTCTTTCGCTTGTGAAGAGGCTATGGGCGTGAAGATATAGGCTAAGATGGTGAATTTGTATTGCATCATGCTACTGTTGTATTCAAACAATGGCATGTGCTTACAATACATTAAATTGCCTTGTTTTTAAAATAATTACGAGTATATTACGACGAGACGGTGATTTTACATTCGCTACAATGATATCTATACGTTGGTTTTGAAATTATGACGAAGAAAGAAAATAAAACATTCACTGTTTATGTTTATACTGCTAATGTCAAACACATGATAGTCTATGGTCAAACAGTCGCACAGAGTAGAGATTGTGGGCAATGAATTTTAAAATGTTACCAACAAATAATTACTACTTAATTTTGTGTAATTTCAAATGTTCAATGTTCTGTGGAGTATATCAAGTCAAAGAAGCTTATATGTATTTTATATTTTGCTTATGGGATACCTGTTTTATTGTGCAGTTGAAATATAACTTGCTTTATATACAAACTCAAAGATTTTATGTTATTATATTTTAACGTTTTTAATTAAACGGTTGGTCGGTCTACAGCGACGTGTCAAAGTACTCCATCATTGACATTGGCGAACCAATGACACGAGGAAGCCGAGTGCTTCGGCATACCCAAATAGGACAGGTGTTGTGTACGGCATGAGAATTAGTTTGAACGCCCATACATGCCCCGCACGGCACGCGTTGATTGAACCTGTGAACGATAATATGTATAGTACATTTTATGCCGAAGAGTAATATCCTTATGTGAACTATTTTGCTATAATGAAACTTACAAAGTTCGATAATTGATAGAATCAGGCAAAGTAACACAACATTACACACAATATTATAATAAAGAAATAAGTAGTTACTTTGCAACCATCCGCTAAATTACGGCGGACTCTACGGCTGCTGACTTAGCGGTAGCCGTAGAGTCAACATCATCTAAAGATGCCTCGTGTAGAGGCGAAACACGTGTCGTATTATTGTCGATGGTGTGTCTTACATGGAATAGTGGTGTTGGGAGTAGTGGTGCTGGGATTGGTGGTGACGGGATTAGTGCACGCAATTGAGGGAGGGCGGGAGGTGCTTGAAACTAGGGAAGACACATTATTTTATTTTATTTAGCGGATGGTTGCAAAGTAACTATTAATATCTTTATCATAAAGTTAAGCAAAATTTTACTATTGTGCCGTCATGTTTGAAAAAAAGAAAGAAAGAAAGAACTTTTTATTTGATACACACATTTAAAACAACAAATATACAAAAACAATGTGCAAAAATATGCAGGCATCAGTCTTAGGGCTCATGCGCACTATGCGGTATCATATTATGAACATGTTATTCTAAGACGCATAGCATTTTCGTTAGGCAAATTCAAAAACCGGTTGTAGTGCCGCTGAGCCTCATGTGTATGACTCACTCGTAAGCTTACGTACACTTACACCGTTAGATAGTGGACTAAGATATTATTATTGTGACTTGTTCTTTACTTCGCCTCGGTAGCCGCAGCCTCGGAATGTTATCAAATGTCCATACACTTCACATTTCGTAACATCAGTGAAAGTGTTATTTCAGATGACCTACTTACTCTATGTAATATGAAGACCATTCTGAATCTAGAAAGTAAATACATTCTTATATTGTCGTGTAAGTTTTATTTTATTTCAATTTTAGACTACCTTCTTGTATAAACAGTGCTATATCTAATGCATAGTGCATTAGATATAGCACAATTAAATATACTCACGCATTTGGGCAGCGCGGTGGACACTTCCTTGCCCTAAAACCCTCTCAGAAATGAGGGGAGGCCTGAGCCCAGCAGTGGGACGTATATAGGCTGTAACTTTACTTTACTTTACGACAATATAAGAATGCTAAACCAGTGCTATATCTAGTGCACCATCTACTGTGTTTTAGTTTAGGTAAAAGATAAGAAAGCTGGTATGATTAAAGGCTGAGAAGTATTTCAACTTAGACCTTGCAATGTATATTTATTTAATTTAAATAAGGTACACCAACGACTCTTCCAACAATGCAGAAATAGTATATACCTACATCAACTTTGTCACTAATTGGTCATAAAGGTACACATCGCATACTTCTAACTTACTAAAAATAAGTTACCTAGTAATTATAAATAATACATAAAATACATAATATAAGGATGCAACAAAATATTATGTGCACAAAAAAACGACTTACACGTAATTCCTTAAATAATTTTTACTATGTCTCAAACTTAAACTTGACGTAACATGTACATCTATTGATTCACCGCATTCATTATGGTTGGGAAATCCTGGAGATCAGGTTACCAAAATTTTTTTGCGAATGGACGAGGCTTACGAGGAATTTGCGACAGAACTCTAAAATTAAATTTATTTAGCAATTTAAGGGCAATGCAAAACTGGTATCTCTTCTTGATTGTATTCGAAATCATACATGAACTTTTTTTGTTTAAAGTTAAATGAAAGTGTCCGCGGGGTGCAGTCACTCGCCATCGATCATCAACTGCACTGTTAGCGCGTTTGTCTTTTGTTACTATTATATTCCAGTGCTTGCTAACTATCCCATCTGATGGTAAGTGAAAGTGTCCGTGGGGTGCAGTCACTCGCCATCAATCATCAACTGCACTGTTAGCGCGTTTGTCTTTTGTTACTATTATATTCCAGTGCTTGCTAACTATCCCATCTGATGGTAAGTAGCCGAAAATGGTAAGCCAAATAACTTAGCATAACAAAAACCTATTTACTCTTGCCTTGACACCCACATTGTAATTAGATGGAATCCAGATGCTGATAAATTATGTTACTCCATTGCCGTACGTATTACGATCTAAATCTGGCGTTATTTATTGAGTTAATTTTTTTAAAACCTTCAAGTTTTTCGGATAAAATATAGCCTAAAACCCTGGCATTGCTTTCTATCTGTTCGTAAATTTTATCACAATCGGTTCAGCCATTACCAAGATTGGTCTGCACTAATATTTATGTCTTAATAACGTACAAATACCCCCCTGAGTTTAATAGAATCTGGTTATTTCAATATTCCCCGTGTAGTGGCCGGTAAGAATACCCACTATCCCATATCTTCTCGTGGGTATCGTAAGAGGCGACAGAGGCAAACTTAGGCAGAAGGTGGACAGCAGCTCATTACCATTTTAACAGTGGTAGAGCCACGCGGCAGCCTTTGCTGTACGCATGGGCCGGCTCAGACTGGGGTGGTACCACGACCTCACAGAAGACCAGCATGAAGTGGAGGCTTTGCTTCTGCGTTTCGTCTGGTGAGTGCAGGTGGCCGGAGGCCTAACCCCCCCCCCCTCATCAACATGGTAGCGGAATTAAATGCAAGACTACTCCAGGAGGGTATCAGCACCCCCGGAGAATCCCTCGCTGAGCATCTACGACCAAGTTACTCCACTTCTGAGCGTGGGTGTTTAGACTACCCCGCGTGTCCTCTCCGGCTGATACTTCGTACCTCTCCTAAATTACGAACACTCCTTTGTGCCCCGGGCTGGAATTTGCGTGTACGTCAGAGAGGACATCTGTTTTCGACGCCTCGGCAGCCTTGCCTCTATTAGTCCCATAGCGGTAATGTCGAAACAGACCGACTCATCGACCACGTCCAGATGGCTACAGACTCTGTTCTACAACAGATCCCATCCGCAAAGATTGTAATTCGATCGATTTTAACGCCCACTACGCTGAATGGCTTGGTTCTCGTTCAACCGATCATGCGGGTAGATCTGTTTATGACTTTGCTTTGGCATATGGTTTGACACAATTGCTTACCTCGCCTACGTGGATCCCAGATGTGGAAGACCATGTACCTTCCCTGTTTGAACTTCTGCTGACCTCTCATCCGGACGGATATCAGATCTCCGTCGATGCTCCTCTTGGCTCTTCGGACCATTGTCTGATCAGGAGTACGGTGCCACTCACGCTCCCATCGCGGTTGCGTTCTGCAGGTGACCGCCGTGTTTGGCATTGTAGGTCAGCAGATTGGGACAGGATGCGATCTTTTTTTGCATCCTACCCTTGGAGGCAGGTTTGCTTCTCGCCGGTTGATGCCAGCGTTGTTGCTGATTATGTCGCTGATGTGGTGCTGCAGGGAATGGAACTTTTATTCCATCATCTGTGGTGTGCTATCGGAGGCAGAACCAAGCCTTGGTTTGGTTGCTCCTGCAAAATTTCACTACGTCAAAAGCAGGTGTGCTACCTGGGCTCGCGCATCGACGTGTCGGGATGCAAATACCAGCGCTTTTATAAATAAGTACAATTCTGCCTCCAGGTCCTTCAAAAGTGTCATTGTCAAGGCAAAATCAGAGCACATCGGCAGAATTGGCGAGAAACTAGTTCGTCTTCCTTCGGGAACCCGTACTTTCTAATCTCTCGCCAAGGCTGTCCAAGGGAACTTCTGTCAGCCATCTCGACTCACTGGCCCATGCCGCAAAGAACAAAGCCGATCTGCTGGGCTCTCTCTTTGCGTCCAACTCGACTCTTGGTGACGGGGGAACATACCGCCGACCATCCCGCGGAGTGAGTGCTCCATGCAGGATGTCCTGTTCACCCAACGCTCAGTGCGCAGAGCATTCCCCCTCCCTGGACGTCAACAGGTCGAGTGGGCCGGATGGCGTCCCTCCTATTGTGCTGAAGACGTGTGCTCCGGAGTTCGCACCGGTTTTAACGCGTCTTTTCCGGTACTCATACTCCCTCGGCGTAGTCCCGAAATCATAGAAGACAACCAACTATAGGCCTATCGCTATCACCTCCTTGTTCTCTAAAATAATGGAATCCATTATTAATAGCCAGCTCATGCGGTACCAAGAAAATCACCAGCTGATTAGTGACCGCCGGTACGGTTACCGGCGCGGTCGCTCGGTGGTGATCAGAAGATCACCAGCCGAGCGAGCGCGTTATTTTACCTAACTCATAAATGAGCGGAGGCAGTAGAGTCCAAGGGGGAGGCTTTGGCCGTTAGTTTGGACATAGCGAAGGCTTTCGATCGGGTTTGGCACAAAGCGCTTCTTACGAACCAGTTTTCTTACTGATCGGAGCATCAAGGTCATAGTAGACGGTTCATGCTCCGATTACAAGCCCATTAACGCTGGTGTTCCACAAGGCTGCGTGCTATTACCAACTCTGTTTCTTCTGCATATCAATAACATGTTGCAATCGGGTAACATTCATTACTATGCAGACGACGGCACTGGTGATGCTTTATACAACAGCCGTGCCAATATTTCTCGGTTAAACGTCGCAGTCAGGCCTCCGTCACTCGCTCTAGGCCACGCGTTATTTGCCTACCGCTCTTTGTATCGTCCACGATACAACTGACATAGGGCCGCCGCACGCCCGCCTAAGCACGGTGCAAGCGCCGCGCACGTTTCCCGAGCTTACTTGCCGAAATGCCAAAACCATATGTTATTATTGTGCAGTGGATGGGTGTAAAAGTCAAAAAAGAAATGAAAAATTGTCTTTTTTTGCAATGATTCATGCATCAGAGTATTTATTATATAAATGTAGCAAAAAAAAATACTTAACTTCTATGCTTTGTTACAGGAAAACCCTAATGTTGACGAAACAACACTGTATACTAATTTCAAAGCTTAAAATAAAGATTCATCTTTTTATGGTAGGCTAAAAGTCCCACCAGAACTGTTTAAAAATTATATTGAAGAATTAGAGAGAGCATTCTTAAATAATTTTGACAGCGTCATAATGAATAGGCCTGGCAGCATTGATTTTCCTTTGCTTTGCTCCTGTTTTCCTCATGATTATTTATCAAAATTATTTACGCGATTTAGGAAACTTCAACGATAAAATGTAATAACCGGGAATTCAGAGAAGGAAAAAAATGTGTAAATCATTTTAAAAAACTCAAATATATTTTATTATTTTTGTATTTCGCAACATTCGTTTTATTACAATAATCATTATAGGTACAACCCTAGTGCATTCGCCCGATGACGCGCTTGGATGTGAGTCGCACGGCGGGCAACACAATCTCCACTCTTTGTACGCGTACTTATGGTACATTTTCTTCTCGCTACGAACAGCAGATATTATTATTAAGGTTTTTTGGGCTATTATAGCGTAGGTATTTTCGCTATTGTATGGGAGTGATGTATCTGTTGGTAAACTATTTATTAATCTGTGGCAGAGTCCCGGGACAAACTTGTGTCTAAAGTCGAAACTTTGTTGAACAAAGTTTCGGACTGGGAGTGACTAAATCAAGTCCAGTTTAATCCCCAGAAGACACAAGTTTACGCGTTTACCGCTAAAAAAACCCCTTCGTCGTTTCTGCTCAGTTTCAAGGCACTCCCCTTGTTGCCTCAGCCAGTATCGGAATCGTCGGCGTCGACATATCGAGTGACGTGCAGTTTCGTGGTCACTTGGAAGAGAAGGCCAAATTGGCCTCTAAAAAGCTTGGCGTACTTAGCAAAGCCAAGGGCAGTATTTCATGCCGCCTGAAACTTTACAAGGCGCAGGTTCGGCCGCACATGGAATACTGTTCCCATCTCTGGGCCGGGGCTCCCCAGTGCCAGCTCCTTCCATTTGATCGCATCCATCGCAGAGCTGTTTGAATCGTCGGCGACCGAACTCTTTCCGATCGGCTTGACTCACTGCCGCTGCGAAGAGATGTTGCATCTTATTGCGTATTTTATCTACCACGGGGAGTGCTCTGAGGAATTGTTCGGACTAATTCCAGCTGCATAATTTCACCATCGCACGTCGAGACAAAACTCTCGATACCATCCATACCATCTGGATGACTGGCGGTCCACCACGGTGCGATTTAAAAGAAATTTTCGTCCTCGCACAACTTCCTTGTGGAATCGACTACCATCATAGATTTTTCCGGACCTATATGACTTAGGGACATTTTGAAAGCTTCCGAAAGCAGGTGGAAAACCGATATTAAAAATCCTTCAGAAGCTCTTCCTCAATTGCGTCCTTTATGGTGGCACTATTCTGGAGGCATGGAGCAGTAGTTCGGTGGTCTTGTTCTTCAAGAAAGGCGACAATGCTCTCTTGAAGAACTACGTACCGATTTTCTTTCTGAGCCACGTCTACGTGCTATTTTCGAGATAATTGAGAAGCGTATTGCACGCAGGATCGACGACTTCCAGCCTCCCGAACAAGCCCGTTTCCGAAACGGTTTTAGCATCATAGAAATATCCTTTGGCAAATAGTACAGAAGACCGAAGAGTTCAATCTGCCACTTTGTCTCGCGTACGTGGACAATGAGAAAACCTTTGATTCCGTTAAAATTTGGGCGGTGCTGCAGTCCTTTCAGCAGTGCCAAGTTGACGACTGGCGGTATATCGAAGTGCTGCAGTGTTTGTACAGTAGGGATACGGTGGCTATCCGAGTACAGAACCAGAGTAAGAAACCTATCCAATTGCAGAGAGGTGTAAGACAGAGTGACGTTATATCCCCGAAACTCTTCGCCTCTGCATTGGAAGACGTTTTCAAGCTACTGGACTGGAAAGGATACAGTCTTAACGTGAATGGTGTGTACATCACTCACCTTCGATTTGCCGACGATATAGGCCTTAAGGTAGAATCGCTGTAGGACCTAAGCACTATGCTCAATGACCTCGATAATGTCTCAATAGTTTCATCGGATAGGTATTAAAATGAACATGGACAAAAGTCATGTATAATGTCACACCTTTGCCGGTAGTTGTTGGAAGCACTAAGCTCGAAGTTGTGGACAAGTATGTTTACCTGAGCAAAAATAGTTCGACTAGGTAAGTCCAACTTCGACCGAGAAGTCAATCGACGGTAACTCGGCTGTACAGCGTTCGGGAGATTACGACACATCTTCCCGTCAGGTTTACCTCAAAACCTCAATACTAGATTATAAAACCAGTGCGTGTTGCTAGTATGTGGAAGCTCAAAGTCGCTCAGCGAGTTATGGAGAGGGCTATGCTCGGGATTTCGCTGCGTGATTTACGTAGGAATGAGGATATCTGCAGTAGAACCAGAGTAACCGACATAACCCAAACGGATTAGTAGGCTGAAATGGCAATGAGTCGGCCATATAGCTCGAAGAATCGACATTCGATGGGGTAGAAAGAGTGTCAGCCACGTACCGGCAGGCGAAGTATAGGATGTCCCCTCACTGGATGGAGTGACGACCTGGTAATATATGCAGGAAGTTAATGGATGCAGGTGGCTCAGGACTGTGCTTTGTTGGTGGTGGCATTTCTTGAGGGAGGCCTATGTTCAGCAGTGGACTTGTAAAGGGCTGTAATGATGATAATAATTGTGGTTTCAAAATTACACACAGACACTAATTTTATTTATACGTATGAATATATAATGAAGACCACACACTTATTGTAATTTAACTTGTTCCAGGTTGTTACATAGCGCTCGGGCTATGGTCCCTGACGGGCCACGGGGCGCATGCCGCCAGCCCCGTAGGCCCGTCGGACCGACCCGAAGCCTATTTCAACGGCAGCTCCTATATCCGCCTGTCGCGCCCCATCTCGCTCAAGCAGCTCGTCGGGCTCAGCTTCCGCACTTGCGTCGGTAAGTTTTATTTGTAACTTCGTTTCTTTTATTAACCCTGATGATTTTTGTGTTAGTTTACATTTGCTACGTTGTTCTTGATGTCCATAGCACTTCAGGTCTTCATCGAAGTTATTTCGTGTCATTGGCTAAAGTGGTGTTTAACTACAACTTGTCGACTTTTACCCGCCTATCCCCAGAAGGAGAGTAATGCTTTTCGAGAAATATGATATATTATATAGAAATATCTTTTTACATATTATCATTGCCATGGTTCAAAATAAATTGTGATTCAACAATTAAAATATTAATTTATTAAAAATGATCTAAGTATGAGTGAGTCTCTTCGTCTAATATTGTAAATAGCATGTACTCGTATAGTTGTTTGTAGAGTGCTATGTCAAAACATAACACTGACAATAGCTAAAATAAACAAATATTGCGGTAAACACATAATAAATAGTGGTAATTAAGGCCCGGTTTACATTTTGAGAAGTGGCAAGTGCACGTATCAAGTGCAATTGACAAATGACAAGTGCTTAGTGCGTGTGAACAGGCAGTGACTAGTGATAAGTGGGAATAAAATACGCACTTGTGACTTCTCACTTGCCACTCGCACTTGTCACTTATCAAAATGTAAACCGGGCCTAAGTCTTCTTGACAAGACGTCCACATCAGATCCTTATTGCAGGTGAGAATAGATAGTAATAGCAAAGAAGTCTATGTCCGTACTGCTATACCGTTTAAAAGTGCGGTGCCATCAGCATTACATACTTATTATCATTCTTATATTCATAATAAGTCATAGTACTTAAAAATGTGACGCCATACATTGTACCACGTTCGTCGTGCAGTTAATGAACTGGTTTGTCCTCAGTACCTAGTGTCGTCATTGGCATACCATTCATCTTCATATATATTCAATTCATATTCATATTATATATGGCTCTAGTAGGAATTTAAGTTAGTTTTTTACGTTATTAATTTTGTTATAACTGCTGCTGCTATTTTGTTATAACAATACAGTAACTCCTCCCATTTGACAATTGTTATTCCTAATATCTTGCAAAGATCTATTTAGGGCTTCGAAATCCCCTTTATGAACCATAGTACTCTTACCGCAAACATTTAATTTTGTTTTACGGAATACTTCTGTCATATTAATTTGTTTGAGTATATTGTAAAGTGGGATTTCAGTTGTATCAAATCAAGAGGAAGTTTAAACGCGGAGTGTGCAGTTTCACCTCCTTCCAGGAGAGTGGCATTAATTAGTCGGACGATGCGACCACTAAGGCGATATCACGATTGCTTCTCACTTTGGCCAACAGTAAATTTAATAGAAAAGTCTTGCCTTTTTCACCAGGAGGATCCAAAAAAAGATATCACTAACACCTGCGTCGATACTGGCAAGTATTTTATGATAGATATGTCTTTATTCAATGGTTTGAGAGCCTTCCCTGCTTGTCACCAGTTCTGCTAAAGAATTGACATCGTAACTTGTTTCCTTCAGGTAGTCCCGGATGTTGTGTAAGCCTCCAGACCTTTGAGGCTGAGGCAACCCGTACTGCTGTAGGCTTTGTCCTCCTAATGTTAATAATGCTTCTCCTATTGTGACCAGACATTTATTATAGATTTTATCCACTTGTCGTTTGTAGTCTTCTGATAGGCTATCCCTGTATTTTACCCAAATACTTAGTGCGTCTCCAATCTGAAAGAATGCCAGCAGTATGGAAAAGAGTTCACGCATTTTAAATGGCAACTCGCATAAGGCTGCTTCCTTTAGTGCGGAATCCCAATGTTTGTCGTCCTCTAGCAAACCAAGTTTCATGCAAGCTAATTGAAAAGTTGGTTGGAGAACGCCGTTGACAGTCTTCAAGTCATCGAAGGAAGATGGACCCTCAACTTCGTGCAGAAGTAAGTGAAGATGGTAACAGTGTGTTATTCAGGTGAATCGTGTGCACTCTACCTAAAGCGTGTTCTTTCATTATTCCTGGCCAGCCATCTACGGGTTTTCCCCTTTTCCTTCTCAAAATTTTATTTTTTTGCCATACAAACTGAAGGTATATAAAATTTTGCAAAATCATCTGACATAAACCAAAAAATGCTAATAGTGTCGTTTTTTGTGGGCTATTAACTTTGTCGGCGAGGTTGTCGTAATTAAAATAGACTCGTTGGCCATTTTCAACGTGGACAACTAAACGTTTGATTGCGGGAAACCTTTCATGTATTTAAAATCCTCCAAACCGCCTCCGAACTACTCAAATAACGCCCACTCTTATATAATTTGACTTCGTCCTTTTTGTTTTCTGGCACGAAAGCCGCCTGATTACTGCCTTTATTAATGTATAATTACAAATGTACTTTATCGATTTAACAGAATTGCAAAATTCTACAGACAGAACCTTATTGTAGCGAACGACCCACCTATTGCCTACTTCAATGTTTTTTAATTCAATAAATAATTTAATCGTCACCTGTCTGTGTATCTCGTGATATTTTTTGCTACATTTATTATCTTTTATGCAGGGAGAATATTATATATATATATATATATATATATATATATATATATATATATATATATATATACATATATATATATATATATATATATATATACATATATATATATATATATATATATATATATATATATATATATATATATATTATTAAGGTTCCGACATGGCCCGTGTATCATATTGTTTTTAATTATGTCGTATAAAATAGGATCTTCATTTGGATTTGGTATCTCAGCACCATCCACCACCTTTCATCCACCATGTCAGGCGAAATACAGTTAACCATCCACAACAATATGTGTGTGTGAGGCTGACTCCGTTTCTGCCATTCGGTAGAGATCATAAAACAACGTACATCTCCAAATATTTTTCCTTTGGTTAGAAGTGTCATTGTTTTCTTAACTTTGAGATAAAAAACCCTAACTATTATATCGTGTCTATCATAACTTTTTTGCCCAAGCAAAAGCATCTCATCCTATCGAGGATTGCAAGTAAATGTTCTTTATAAAGAGATCGGAAGGACCGTAGTGGCGCACATACGCCATGGCGTCTTGTGTCCGCTCATGCCTATATGCATAAACGGACATAAAACGCCCGTGGCCCCCCAGTAAAAGAAGAAGACAGCACCACCATTTAACCCAGCTGATCAGCATCACTGTCTTGTCTCACTATCGCACACTTGAAAGTGTATATAACTGTCCGCTCTAGAGTTTCAATAAAATACGAAACACGTCTTCTATCAATTCTGTTAAAGAATGTTTATGCAAAATTTGAAGTAGATTGGAACAAGGAATCACGTTTTGCTATACAACATTTGCCCTCGCTTTTCACCACTTTAGGGGTAGAATTTCGGAAAATCCTTTTTCATCGGATGCACAAAGAACACACCTTCCAAGTTTTAGGTCTCTACGATCATCGGTTTGGGCTGTGCTTTGATCGATCAGTCAATCATTCAGGACAAAGCATTTTATAAGTATGGATAGATAATTAACCATTTTTAAAATTTTTGTCTGTCTGTCTCTGGCCGGACTTATCTTCGGAATGGCTGAACCGCTTGTGATGAAACTACAAACAGACGGAGAGCAATAAAGTTAAAAAGGTACATCCTATATAGGCCATAGGAACTACTTACCATCAGGCGGACTGTGGCTCGTGTTATTCTTATCCTATAAAAATTAAAATCCTATCGAGTCGAAGTCTAGTTTTTAATTTTATATGTTATATTCTGATATGATCTAAATTCTAAACTCTATGGCGCTGGTGACCAACATAGTTATTCTGTTTGTGACGATTAGTTACATTTGCCCATCGAGACCTTGCAAGCAATCAGGAAGTCACCTACCATACAGCACCGCTTGCTAAGCAAATAACAACAGAATATTCAACACAGTACCATCAGGAAGTCACCTACCGCCTGCTAAGGAAAAACTAGCACGTCTTTAAAGATTGACTCAATTTTCTTACGTTACGTAAGAATATTCAATACAGTATAAAAACCTAGGTATAATTGTTAAGACAGCCCAGTAGTAATTAAGTTAGTTTGTAAGTTAAGTACTCACATTGTCACAGTAGTAGTAAAGTTGAATTGTAAATAAGTTAGAAAATAAAAATAATATAGGAAAAAGTCGTCGTCTCCTTCCACTTCAACCCTTCCTAAGCTGCCGCAAACGTGATTCGAACAGCTGTGTATTTATATGGTTTCGCTCGTATGATATTGCGCAACGAATGATTGTTCGAAAGTCCGTAACGAATAACAATTTATGTAAAAGCAATTAATCGATCGCTACGAGATTTTCATAATCATACTAGTATGTGTCAAGCTTTGTCAAGTTTAGGCGAACTGCTATGGAGCTTGACTGGAACTGATATGAGGCTTGCCACCAGTTAAGATGTAAACTCCTTATCGGCGAAGCCGACAATACCAAATGTCCCCCACCCCCCACTCCCCTCTTCACATTTATGTTTTTAATTGTATTCCATTTATTTGAAAGAATTTAGTTAATAGAATAATGCTCCAGCTTAATAATTATAACACGAATTGATGTCGCTCGAACGATGCGACGCGACGCGACGTCGGCCGACAGCAAAACGAGCGGTTTGTCGATCAGCTGATCACATCCGTACGGCGCCTAAAGTAGCTGAACGCCCACGTTGACGTGTTTGGGAGGAATCGGCTGCCTAATGTAAGAGAACAGGCATCTCAACGGCCGTTCTGGGGAATCAACTGCCGAATACAACTGAACAGTCGTCGCGAAGGCCTTTCGAAGGAGTAACTGTCAATCGCTTATGAGCAGCAGTCGCAACAGCTGCTGATGGGCGTTAAGCTGAGTTATGTGCTGATACGTACTCGGCTTAAACCAATGCGATGCCTCATCGGTAGATGTGGTTACTCCCTAAGGGTGACTAACGAGCACACAGTCCACCTGATGGTAAGTGAATGCTGTGGCCCATGGACATGTACATTTATCATCATGCAGTCAAAATGCAGATGCGTTGACAGGGACGACACCTGAGGACTAAGATGAAATGTCACATTTTCAGTAATAATCCGGTTCTCTACAATAGTATAAAACATAGCAGTAGTAAGTTTTACGCTGGTATTATATGTTATCCTTCCCCGGTCGAGTCGACCCATTCGTGCTACAACCACGATATAGCTGCAGTGTGGCTCCACCACGTTTAAAATAATTAAGAGGGTGCGTTAAAAAGTTTCATACGTTCCAGGCGGAGAGTTGTTCTCGCAGCGGTTCGAGGGATACACGCTGCACATGACGGCGCTGTTCGAGCAGGTGGTGGTGTCGTGGGCGCGGCCCGGGCAGCCGCAGCGCGAGGTGGGGCTCGCGCGTGAGACCCTCGACAATCACTGGCACTGGGTGGCGCTGCGCTACCGCCCGGAGCCACTCTCCTTGCTGCTGGAGGTCGATAAGGACACACAGGTATCTCGTCACTTAGAATGGAATTCATATTTTAGTACTCAGTACAGCCGCTGTCTCTCCTGCTCAGGTCGATAAGGACACACAGGTATCTCGTCACTTAGAATGGAATTCATATTTTAGTACTCAGTACAGCCGCTGTCTCTCCTGCTCAGGTCGATAAGGACACACAGGTATCTCGTCACTTAGAATGGAATTCATATTTTAGTACTCAGTACAGCCGCTGTCTCTCCTGCTCAGGTCGATAAGGACACACAGGTATCTCGTCACTTAGAATGGAATTCATATTTTAGTACTCAGTACAGCCGCTGTCTCTCCTGCTCAGGTCGATAAGGACACACAGGTATCTCGTCACTTAGAATGGAATTCATATTTTAGTACTCAGTACAGCCGCTGTCTCTCCTGCTCAGGTCGATAAGGACACACAGGTATCTCGTCACTTAGAATGGAATTCATATTTTAGTACTCAGTACAGCCGCTGTCTCTCCTGCTCAGGTCGATAAGGACACACAGGTATCTCGTCACTTAGAATGGAATTCATATTTTAGTACTCAGTACAGCCGCTGTCTCTCCTGCTCAGGTCGATAAGGACACACAGGTATCTCGTCACTTAGAATGGAATTCATATTTTAGTACTCAGTACAGCCGCTGTCTCTCCTGCTCAGGTCGATAAGGACACACAGGTATCTCGTCACTTAGAATGGAATTCATATTTTAGTACTCAGTACAGCCGCTGTCTCTCCTGCTCAGGTCGATAAGGACACACAGGTATCTCGTCACTTAGAATGGAATTCATATTTTAGTACTCAGTACAGCCGCTGTCTCTCCTGCTCAGGTCGATAAGGACACACAGGTATCTCGTCACTTAGAATGGAATTCATATTTTAGTACTCAGTGCAGCCGCTGTCTCTCCTGCTCAGGTCGATAAGGACACACAGGTATTCCTGCATAATAACCAAAGTAAAAATCTGCGCAGGAGATGATTAAAGTGTCTGAGTGTATGCGCAAGCACAGTTGCACTGCTTATTTCCTCACTCTCTTTGTTCGATGGGACGGTAATACAGTCGTCTATCCATCGTGGGGGGGGGGGGGGCTACACTTCGCTTACTGGTACCAGGTTGCTACTCGATAACCTTTCTTACTCTATCAGTTGTGAAGGACTAAGCTCTAAGATCCATATTTCATCACTGGCAATGTACTGGTTGTATAATCTTGTTCTCAGGTTTTGTTACTAGTGCTGGGGAGGAAATTATTATTTTGCTGCCCGTAATAATATTTTACCTATCTAACCTTGAACTAATTTTATGTTGTGGCAGGAAATGTATAAATCTAACTACAGTAATATTCATTCAAAGCGTGTATTGTCGGCGTGGGAGAATTCACTACCACATGTTATGGGTTTCATAAAGAGTGACAATGAAAATGAAAGGAGAGATTGGCGGCAGCATCTTCCTCATAACAACTCAACAAAATAAAAAAATCTGCAGTTGCCAAAACCATGGCAAAACCCCCCCTATTAAATCTGTTTACTTGGCTTATGTTCAGAAATGTGCTTCTGATAGAATATAATGAATGAATTGTTATGCCAAGCGTGGTAAACACCACGCATGGGTTGGCGAACACAGTTTTTTGATTATTTTAATTTTATATCAGAAAGTAGTTGCTACCCACCTCCTGATTCATTTCGCTCCGTCGCGTCGCGTCGTCCGTTACTACTTTCTGTATGATTTTATTTTTCTTCTACTTCTACTTCTACTATATTTAAGCTTAATAATCATACAACAACGTTTCATCATTCATCAACACCGTTATCTACATATTACTATTAGGTCTGTGTACTTAACAGTTAAAATTTAATGTTCTATTAAAAACGACCAGTTCAGTTATCAAATACCGTCACTAAAAGGCGAAATACAGTAATATAACTAAATATTAAAGTCACAATAAATTGTAAATGCGTTAGTTTCAAAGGTTACGCTAGAGGAGCCGAGCACGAGCTGAGCACAAGCTGAGCCGCTCTACTCGCGGTATCAAGTGTGGACGTACAACTAGCCTACGACATGCAAATCGATGCATGCCATGCAAATCCCTTTGTGTTCATCAAAAAACCGACAATAGGTGGAGCACAGTCGAGCACGAACCAAACGCTCGAAGCGCGCTCGTTCGAGGCTTGTAAGTCGGTCACACTACACGAATTTGTGTTCGGCTCATGCTCCGCTCGTGCTCGGCTTGTCTATCGTAGACCCACCTCAAGACTATCGTTGTTCAAAAGACAGGCTGTGTCCGACATGCGGGTTTAGATGTAAAGCAAATTCAAAGCATTTTGAAATGTAATGATGGTACAAAATTAAATTGTATTAAAATTTTACGTGTTATGCATGATATCAATAAATGAATTCATGTTATAAATACGACATGTCTAAACGGAAAAATGCTGTAATAAAATTGTATAAGTACACACTGAACGTACCTACTTGTTATTTACTTTGCTTTTTTACTATTAGTCAGTGCGTGACTACTGCCCCCCCCCCCCCCTGATGGTAAGTGGTGATGCAGCGTTAACAAAAGCCCTCTTCCCTTGAAGACGCCCAGATTGTAATCGAACAGTACGATAGACTTCGGCAGATTATTCCACTCCTTTGCTGAACGCTTTACGAAAGACGAAGCAAAACATTTGGTTCGAATGCGTGGAATATCGTCAACAAAGGTGTAAAGATTCGCCAAGCGCCTGTTTGTCCGATGTTGGCAAGGGGAGGGAGGAATAAAATTAACTCTCCGATATGTATCCTGTAGAAACCGAAAGGTTGGCTACTTTACCTGTGTTCGAAACTGAACAAATTGGCATAAACCAGATTCGGATCAGCAATAAACCTTTTACCAGGCCTTTCCATTGAGTCCAAAGCGGCTAGGTGGAATTTTGTAGCAGCATCTTATACAGGGTGGCCCAAAAGTCGTGGATCAAACGCAACTAGGGGTTAGATGGGGTCATCAGCTGCAAAAAGTTGTTCTACGGGAGGTCCTTAAAGTCAACCCCTGCAGAGTTATAATTTATTTTGTGTTTTTATGAGAAAATTGACTTTTTTTAACTGATTTTTATTAGAATGCCAAAAAATAAACATCCTCTATCTTTTTTATAATTTTCACTAGATTGGTACTGATGAGTCCTTGCGTTAGACATGCTATTTATGGTTGTTTATTGGGTGTGTTGAAGATAATGTTAAGTTTTACGATTATTATTTTTCTCAAATCATAACTTTTTATTTACTTCGGACCCCACTGTGAAAAAAAAATACTCTACCGAAAAGTGACCCTGTATTACAAGTTTTGGCGCATTTAATAGGGATTCTGAAAAGGTATTACACATGGCCATGAGTGGCTCTAATATCTTTCTAGGACGAAAAAACAAAGCAACGATTGTGAAATAATTGTTTTATTAAGCAAAACATTTTACAATAAATGCTCAAAATTCCTGCCTCTGACCATAATACATAATCTGCACCGTCTAATAAAATTCCTACGTAACCTACGGAATGCACTTCTGTTGTTAGTTACTTGTACTCTAGCAAACTCGAGCTTTTGTCGTAGTTCTTGTTCGCTATTGTTCTCTCCTTGGTAAACTATTTCTTTAAAATAGCCCCAAAGAAAAAAATCTAATGGATTTAAATCGGGCGACCGGGGTGGCCACGCAACATGTCCGCTTCGACCAATCCACCGGTTGGGGAAGCGCTCGTTCAAATGATCTCTGACTGCTCGAGCGTAGTGAGGTGGGGCGCCATCATGTTGCAGCCACATTTCTGCTATTCTTTCTTCTGGAACTTCAGCTTCGTTAAGAATATGGTTTAAATTATTTTGCAAAAAATTTAAATACTGAGCACCATTCAGCCTTGCTGGCATTTCATGCAGCACCAACTGCTGGCCAATTATACCAGCCCACATGTTAATACCAAACAGATTCTGAAATCGATCATTTCTTATGATATGGGGGTTTACTCTGGAGTAAAAATGTAGATTGTGGATATTGAATACTCCCATTCTTCTAAAAGTTGACTCATCCGTCCATAAAACCTTGTTAAAGAACTGCGGATCTTCTCTGTGATATCTTAGCATCTCTCTACAAAACCGCACTCTAGGTTCATAGTCACCGGGCAGCAAAGCTTGCACCCTTTGCACGTGGTAGGCGTGATATTTTTTTCTGTTAATGACACGTTGCACCGTCGATCTTGGAATCCCGATATTACTGGATATTTGGCGTTGACTTATACTAGGATCCAATCTTAATTCTCTCAGCACTTCATCTTCATTTTCAAATTGCATCACTGGTCTGCCTGCTCTCATAGCATGCTGACCGGGTAAGACTCCCTCCATGTACGAATTATGTACGCGCATAAAGACCCTGTAATCCGGAATACGATCACGGTTAGGGTAGCGTTGACGATATTCCCTGGCAGCAGCCCGGGCATTACCGTCGCAAAAGCCATACAGGTAATGCATTTCTGCATACTCCCGTTGGGTGTATTCTCTCCTCGCAGCAGCCATCTGTCCACTTTTGTAGCCAATCCGTCCGATTCACACAGCACTGGTCACAGGTAGGCAATCTATCACAAGTCCGAAAAACAAAGCGTAGGTCAAAGGAAAGAAACTGGTCACAAGTCGTCGTAAAACCGAGAAAAAGAACACGTGCGTACCCATAGGCAGGAAGCGAGTTACTAAAGAACACTAAACATTCTAAAGAAACATGCTCACGCGCATCACCCAGCCCCCGCCCCTGCCGGCCCAGCCTTTTGTTTCCTAGAAAAGATATCGCTACCTGAACTGACGGGCCAACCGGCCTTTTACTGACAAAGGATTAAATAGTTAGTGTAAAAGAGAGGCAGAGAGTCTTTGTCATTAATTGTATTAATTCTAGTTTATTTTTAAATAAGCCTAACAGAGTTTTATGGTTGGGCTAACTTTGGCCTTGCCATGAATAATCGTCCTAAAAAGATATCAAAGCCACGCATAACCATGTGTAATACCTTTTCAGAATCCCTATTAAATGCGCCAAAACTTGTAATACAGGGTCACTTTTTGTTAGAGTATTTTTTTTTCACAGTGGGGTCCGAAGTAAATAAAAAGTTATGATTTGAGAAAAATAATAATCGTAAAACTTAACATTATCTTCAACACACCCAATAAACAACCATAAATAGCATGTCTAACGCAAGGACTCATCAGTACCAATCTAGTGAAAATTATAAAAAAGATAGAGGATGTTTATTTTTTGGCATTCTAATAAGAATTAGTTAAAAAAAGTCAATTTTCTCATAAAAACACAAAATAAATTATAACTCTGCAGGGATTGACTTTAAGGACCTCCCGTAGAACAACTTTTTGCAGCTGATGACCCCATCTAACCCCTAGTTGCGTTTGATCCACGACTTTTGGGCCAGCCTGTATATGGAAGCAATACTCCATGCACGACCGAACTTGCGCTTTTTATATACTATGCATCTGTCCCGGTATAAAGTACCGCCGTTTACTTTCATGCAGCTTTAGCCTTAGATTCAATGAACTGCCCGAAGTTTGGGTTTAAAGAAATCTCATCTGAAGGTGGTCGGTGTTTTCTAATGATACACTTCGGAAAGAAAGAGTCAAGATGAGCTGGCTCCTTTTTCAGTGAAAAGACACACTTGTGTATCGCCCCATTCGGAGACTTCCTGTAGTGTGTGATTCAATTAAAACATTAAACACATAGATAGGGGTCACAAACTTTAAGACAATATAATTGAGCTTTGTTGTTATGCAGTCGTGCGCAAAACAAAAGAATTAAAAGAGTTGATACTTACTCAATATAAATTAAAAACCGTAAAAAAATTTTGTTGTTTTGAAATGACCGCACGTACACTGACCGCTCTTCCGCCAACGTCGAATCTTTTAAGACAGCAATCCGCGCGAAATAAAGACAAAGGTCATTTATACGCATGACACAGCAGATTATGTCTGTCATAACTTCATCAAGTAACGTACACAAATTGAGATGTGTGAATTCATCTGCGATTACTATATAAATATAAATTGGCACATTATCTCACTTGGTATTTTCTTTCTTAATTATTCTTAGTTACATCATTTAGTAGCCCCTATTTGATGGAGTAACGACCTAGTAAGATACGCAGGAAGTTAATGGATACAGGTAGCTCAATACCATGTTTTATGATATGACTGTCTCATTGGTCTAGTGGTTGTAAACGCGACTGCTGATCGTGAGGTCCCGGGTTCGAATCCTGGGTCGGGCTAAAATCAGTTATTGGCATAGACTTATTACACTACAGCGTAGATAGCAGTAGCAGCCCGGAGTCGGGAAGTTGGTTTTACCCCTGTGCCTCAGAAAGCATGTTAGGCGATTGGTCCTGCGCCTGATCTCTCTGCGGTCATGTCGGCTTGTCGTTCCGTCGGACAATGAGTGAAGGCTTAGAGAGTGCACCTGGGCTTGAGTATACAATCGGGTACTATAATCCTGTCTTGCGCAGGTGGCTAGTCTTCGTTGAAACTGGCCGCCGTGACCGAAATTCAGACATAATTTTATTATTATCTCCGTTTAGTTTTCACATAACTGTTGAAGTTTCATTGCATTTATTGAGCTAATGGATCAACGACACATTTACAGTCTTCCCACGTCAATGTCTATGATATTATCAGCTCGTTCTCGCGAGCGTTTGTCACAAAGTCTCCTAACTGAGGATTATGTCCTATATTTAATCTTATCAAATACTTTAAAAACGTAAAAAATGTAACGGGAGCTTTTTTACGTGGTAGAGCCACGCTGCAGCAATATTATGGATGTAGCGCGAATTGTCAGCTCTACCGGGTAAGGACCACAGTCTCACAGATTACTACCGTAAAATAGTAGCTTTGTGCTGCTGTGTTTCGTATGGTGAGTGTAGAGAACTGGATTTCATCTTGATACTCAGGGGTGACAACGCATCTGCATTTGGATTCTTAACTGAAGACGACCGATGTCTGCAGCATTCACCAATCACTTACCAACATGTGGGCTGTGTGCTCGTTTGTCACCCTTATTCTATATAAAAAAGTGTGCCCATATACGTATGCAGGTAATCGCGAACGTGACGTGGAACCCGGAGCTGCTGTCGCCGGGCGCACTGGAGGCGGGCGGCGCGGTGCTGCTGGTGGGCAACTTGTTCAGCGGCTGCATCCACGAGGGCCCGCAGCTCGAGTTCCACGTAGCAAATATGCAGCATCGCAACGTCACCTTTGGAAACTGCCCGCTCACCACCGACGACTGTAACTATAACCATATACTTAAAGTATATTTTTTATTACACTGGCAGAAGCAAGTAGTTAAATTAAATATAATACTTAACTTTGGTTATGTAGTCAACTTAACTAGTGCAACGTGCACAACGTACATAATATAGTTGCAATGTGGCAGAGCTACGTTGCGGCTGTGGTTGTAGCACCGGGACCGGGGAAGGACCACGCTCTCACAGAATACCAGCGTGAAATAGCAGCGTAATTCTGCTGTGTTTAGTTTGGTAAGTGTAGGGCTCTGAAGACCCTTTTTTACTGGAAACGAGGCATTCCATCTTAGTCCTCAGGGGTGACAACGCATCTGCGTATTGATTCTTAATCGAGGAAAAATGTAGATGTCCATAGGCCACAGCATCCACTTACCATCAGGTGGACTGTGTGCTCGTTTGTCACACTTATTCTATATTAAAATAATATATATAATGGACTTCACTAAACTACCTACATGTACTTTTGCCAGTGCCATCCGTAACATCCTATATAAATCCACTGATGAACGTAGCACTCTGCCATAGATTGCCTCGTACAGAGGAAATGCCTTACGAGGGTTGTTCCAAAAGTGGTGATTTTAGTTGAAAAAATGATTTATTTTTCTACATAGTTTCCTAACAAGTCAATGCATTTAGTTATTTTTTATAAACTCAGAATTGTCAGAAAAAAATCTTTATCTTGAACGTCCAAAAAAGCCTCGACAACGTCCGTCACTTCGCTATTGTCTGCAAATTTCTTGCCTTGAAGGTGTTGCTCGAGCCGAGGAAATAAATAAGTCTCTATGATCTGGCGTTTCATGAATAGCAGCCATCGCAACTGCGACTTTGTGGGCCGGGCGTTGTCTTGGTGAAACAGCGTTCAGTTTGCCGCGTCTTTATTCCTTAATAGCCTCCTTCAATCTTCCTATTTGGCCTGCCTAATAAGAAGGTGAAATTGTGTATTACTTCAAATATTGCACAAAAATTATTCCTTCAAGGTTCCAATAAACGGAGGCCATAACTTTTCCCGCCGAACTTGACACTGTGAATTTATTTAACATCGGAGAAGAGGCTGGTTTCCAAGCCATTGATTGTTGTTTGGTTTCATAATCAAAATAATGGATCCAGGTCTCGTCCATGGTTTCAAGTTTCACCCTTGAAATGCTGACACGTTTTTTCTTTTGATCGTCGGTTAACATTAATGATACCCAACGCGCAGAGAGCTTTTTCAAATGCAATTAGTTCGCAAGAATTTTTTGAACACTGCCATATGAGATCCCTATGACCTCAACTGTATGCCTGATGGTTATTCTTTTGCCTGTCAATACGACATCTTCGACTTCACGTTATCTTCAGTGAGGGATGTGGATGGGCGTCCTTCGCGATGTTCAACTTCCCTGGATATTCTGCCCAGCTTAAACTCCTTGGTCCAGCGTGCAACTGTGGAATATGGAGGAACAGAAACCTTATGTTTCCACAAAGTCAGTGATAGACATTTTTTTAAACAGCAGCTCTAATTTAGATTTCCTCCATTTTAATGTTATCTCTTCGATGATTCGTATTCAAATGAATGAACCTCCCTTGAATTGTAGCCTATTTATAAGACGTTTTTTATGCTGATCTCCTGGTTACATACTACATAAGCAAGTAAAAAAACTTTTTTGGATTTGTATGTGCACTGGCTATAACCTATTAATATTACTTTTGGATCACTCCTCGTCGTTGCCTGGCGGGTGATATTAGGATTATATTAGGTTGGTATCAGTAAGACCCTGCCACCAGTCTTCCGAAAAATAAAATATGGACTCAACTACTTGTGCTTTTTCCAGTGTCAAGTAATAAGAAATTATACATCACATAATAAATTTTTGAGAGATTTTTTCGGTAGTTTGATGCAGCAGACTGTTGATGACGATAGTATCTGAAGGCGCCTAAGTATACACATTTTCTTGAGGTTCTAGTCACGATTGGAGCACTGTGACAATTCACTGTGAATTTCACAGTACGTTAGCAACCCAGGGCTTGTCTCTGAACTACCATGGCGGCAACAAATTAATATTTTATAAATTAATATATAATATACACATGTTCGATTATAGGTATCGACAGAAAAGATGTACTGAGGATACCGCCGAAGGATCATTGCTACAACGAGCCATGCATGCGACACGGAACCTGTATATCCAGACATGACAGGTGAGATTTAAAAAACATCCAACAGCTTTTATATATCAAAATTTTTTATACAAAAAAGGACTCAATATTAAGTAAAAAAATTGCTTGACCCTGCGGGCCATCCCTGGAACTTCCCGCTAATTTCAAATACAAAGCGCTCCAAACTTCACCAAATTATACTTACTTACTTACTTATCTTCACGCACAATCCCTAACGGGGTAGCCAGAGAGAACAGATCGCCAAGTGTCACGATCCTTACATACCTCTTTCGCTTCTTTCAGGTTCATTAACTTCTTCATACATGCACGTCTAGGTATCCTAGTACTCTTGACCCTCCCCTCTTCGAGCAATTTGCTCACATGGTCTTCGAAAGTTAGTCTCGGTCTACCTCGACACCTTTTAATATTTACTTTCGCTCTATATATTTTCTTCACCATTCAGTCTTCACTCATTCGTTCAACGTGCCCAAACCATTGGAGTACGCCCCTATCAATTTTTGTGATAAGGTCATCTTTCAATCCTGCCATATTGCGAATCTCTTCGTTTCGCTTTCGGTCGGCTATGCTAACGCCACACGTTTTACGAAGAGATCGCATCTCCACTGCATTCAACTTGCTTTTATGCTTCTTCTGGCATACCCAGGTTTCGCTGCCATATAACAAAGTCGGTACCAACACTGCGTTATGTATTGCAAGGCGTGCACTCGTCACCACGCCTTGCCTTTTTACTAATGCATTCAGGGCACCATTGACTTTGTTTCCGGCAGCGACACGCCTATCCACATCTAAATCACATCTTCCATCCCGGCTGAAAGCACTCCCCAAGTATACAATTTCATTTACCTGTTCTAGACATTCCTGATTTACCCATATTTCACATTTCGTTCTCTCTTCGTCCTTTTCAAATACCAGAACCTTAGTTTTATTAGCATTCAAATGGAGACCTTTGATTTCACATTCCTCTTTCATACACGTGACTAATGCCTGCAGTTCTGCTTCTGATGGTGCAATAAGCACTGCATCATCAGCATACAGCAGACAATTAACTTTCATGTCACCCAATTTCACACCCAAACAACTATTTTTCAGCTTCTGTAAACAGCTGTCGAGATACAGTATGAACAGCCAGGAAGACATGACACAGCCCTGTTTTACGCCCGCTTGGACGCTAAATATGGGTGACAGGTCATGCCCTACCCGCACACAGGCTTTACAGTCATAGTAAAGTGACTGCACAGCCCTTAACAATAGACCATCCACACCATATCCCGGCAACAGTTCCCACATTTTCTTCCTTATAACCTTATCAAATGCTTTCTCCAGATCCACAAAAGCACAGAAAATCCTCTGGTTAACACTCAGAAGCTTCTCCGTGATCATGCGGAGAGAAAACATTTGATCCGTGCATCCTCTTCCAGGTCTAAATCCGCATTGTGCCTCCCATAAGAATCTTTCCGATTTCTCTTGCATCCTACGTGTCAAAACCTTCGAGTAAACTTTACTTGCTAAACTGGTCAAGCTGATCGCCCGATAGCACCCGCAGTCAAAATGTGAACCTTTACCTTTATATAAAGGAACAATGACCGCGGATCGCCAATCATCCGGGACATCTCCCGTCCGACAGCACAAATTGCACAGCAGATGAAAGCTGTCCCAGACGCGAGGCCCACCGTACTTGATCATTTCAGCAGTAACTCTGTCTAGTCCCGAAGCCTTACCACATTTCAAACTTCGAATCGCACGTTCAATCTCTTTCATGCTGATGACCTCAGTGTCATCAAGGTCCGTGTCTGGCGTGCCAGTCACGGCGTCACCCCCGGATCCTTCACTAAGATCATGACACGCATACATTTCTCTATAAAATTCACTCCATCGCTGCATGACGTCCGATTTTTCTGAGAGGACGTCATTGGTTCTCGAAAGCACTTTGTTCATTCTTAAGGCTGTCACACCACTCCGGGACCTTCCAACCTCTTTCCAGAAGAGTTTGGAGTTTTCCCTAAAGTTGTGCGACAACCTCTCGCCCGCTTCTATTCTACACCTTTCACGTACTTCTTCAATCAATGTTTTCGCATGAACTTTCTGCAGCTTATATCTTTCTTTCATCTTCTCTCTCATATGCTCATCGTTACTAGAGGCCAAGTAGTCTAACCATGCTTTTTTCTTCTTTTTTACAGCTTCTCTCACTTCATCATTCCACCATGCATCTCTTCTTTTACTACTACCTCTTTTTGTCGTTCCACATACTTCTTCCGCTGCACTTACCATTCCATCCCTAAGGTTCTGCCATGTTCTCTCCACACATTCTTTCCTGCCATCGATGGTGTCAAGCTTTTCGGCTACCCTCGTATGATATTTGTCCTTAGTATCCGCTTCCTGAAGCTTCCAGCTTCGGATGCGACAGGATGCGACAACTTATGACACCAAATTATGACGTTGAATATGATATATCAGAGTAATTTAAAACAAAAAAAAATCAATTTTTTCGAAATTTTTTGTTAACAATATCCCACGAACGAATCAACCGATTTTGACCGTACCGGCGGCGATTGACGTAGTTTTACATGGTTAAAAGCTGATAAGTTTCTGGAATCGATCGGTAAAGCCATTTAAAAGTTATTCCAAAAACGGTTTTAAAAAAAATTATTTTAGTGATTTCTTAAAATCTACCGGTCCGAATCAGTTAAAATTCATAGGAAATCGAAGTTTGTTGAAACACTGGAAATCGGCTTAATTCATTTCAATCGGTTAAGTCGTTCAAAGTTATAAGAGGTTTACATACATCCACACACACACATACAGACACCATCGAAAAATTGTCGGGGTGGCTTCCTGTGACCTCTAAATGTCAAGATTTGATGAAAATTCAATTTTCAAAAACGGGGTAAAAACAATAACTTCCCGATTTTTGAAAATTTCAATTTTCTTAGCTTCTGAACAATTAGATGTTCATTATGGAATTATTGGTTAGAAGAGTTTTTTTCTTGAGATGTAGTAATGAAAAAAATTCATTACTCAATATAGAAATTCCTTATACTTTTAACTAAAAAATGACTTATGGCTTATGAAACAGGTTAATATCGGATTTACTGATTAATTGCGAATTGTGTAAAATGACAAATGCAAACTCAGCTATGTTATGTTTTTAACAATTAATACTGCCTTTAAAGTTGTACATTGTTAACAAATAAAATGAGTTAAATTAAACACAATAAATCCGTGAAATTAGTTTTATTCAACAATGTAGTGTTTTTCATTGAAAAGTTGATAACACAAAAAAATTATTGAGAAATATCATAAGGAATTTATTTGTTATTATGTCAATAAACTTGATAACAACATTCATTCCATTGCATGCAGATTTCTATAAAGAATAATATAAAAATACATATTATATTATTCTTTATAGAAATCTTATACTGGCTATTATAATTTCAATTAGTAATAATTCATTTTGTCTGATTAGACGTCAACAAAAGTAGGAAACAATAATAAGAAGTTCTAGAAAGTTCTTAAAACTTCTGGCAAATGGCGGTGTCATTCTTGTATTTATATGATATGTGAATATGTGAAATATCCAGATCAGCATCGGAAAATATAAAACAAAATTGGTTTGTTCTATGTCAAGATGTCTTATACGTAGTATATTCACGCGTAAAAATGTGGCAGGTACGAGTGCCACTGCAGTGCCCGCTACACAGGCAACAACTGCGAGGTGGACGCGGGCGAACCGTGTGCGTCGGCGCCATGCCAGCACGCCGGCCGCTGTGTGGAAGACGCGCGCGGCGACTACACCTGCCTCTGCGCGCCCGGCTACCACGGTACGTGCTCCCTCTCGCTCGCACCGTGCCAGCACGCCGGCCGCTGTGTGGAAGACGCGCGCGGCGACTACACCTGCCTCTGCGCGCCCGGCTACCACGGTACGTGCTCCCTCTAGCTCGCACCGTGCCGGCACGCCGGCCGCTGTGTGGAAGACGCGCGCGGCGACTACACCTGCCTCTGCGCGCCCGGCTACCACGGTACGTGCTCCCTCTCGCTCGCACCGTGCCAGCACGCCGGCCGCTGTGTGGAAGACGCGCGCGGCGACTACACCTGCCTCTGCGCGCCCGGCTACCACGGTACGTGCTCCCTCTCGCTCGCACCGTGCCAGCACGCCGGCCGCTGTGTGGAAGACGCGCGCGGCGACTACACCTGCCTCTGCGCGCCCGGCTACCACGGTACGTGCTCCCTCTAGCTCGCACCGTGCCAGCAAGCCGGCCGCTGTGTGGAAGACGCGCGCGGCGACTACACCTGCCTCTGCGCGCCCGGCTACCACGGTACGTGCTCCCTCTCGCTCGCACCGCGCCAGCACGCCGGCCGCTGTGTGGAAGACGCGCGCGGCGACTACACCTGCCTCTGCGCGCCCGGCTACCACGGTACGTGCTCCCTCTAGCTCGCACCGTGCCAGCACGCCGGCCGCTGTGTGGAAGACGTGCGCGGCGACTACACCTGCCTCTGCGCGCCCGGCTACCACGGTACGTGCTCCCTCTCGCTCGCACCGTGCCAGTACGCCGGCCGCTGTGTGGAAGACGCGCGCGGCGACTACACCTGCCTCTGCGCGCCCGGCTACCACGGTACGTGCTCCCTCTAGCTCGCACCGTGCCAGCACGCCGGCCGCTGTGTGGAAGACGCGCGCGGCGACTACACCTGCCTCTGCGCGCCCGGCTACCACGGTACGTGCTCCCTCTAGCTCGCACCGTGCCAGCACGCCGGCCGCTGTGTGGAAGACGCGCGCGGCGACTACACCTGCCTCTGCGCGCCCGGCTACCACGGTACGTGCTCCCTCTCGCTCGCACCGTGCCAGCACGCCGGCCGCTGTGTGGAAGACGCGCGCGGCGACTACACCTGCCTCTGCGCGCCCGGCTACCACGGTACGTGCTCCCTCTCGCTCGCACCGTGCCAGCACGCCGGCCGCTGTGTGGAAGACGCGCGCGGCGACTACACCTGCCTCTGCGCGCCCGGCTACCACGGTACGTGCTCCCTCTCGCTCGCACCGTGCCAGCACGCCGGCCGCTGTGTGGAAGACGCGCGCGGCGACTACACCTGCCTCTGCGCGCCCGGCTACCACGGTACGTGCTCCCTCTCGCTCGCACCGTGGCAGCACGCCGGTCGCTGTGTGGAAGACGCGCGCGGCGACTACACCTGCCTCTGCGCGCCCGGCTACCACGGTACGTGCTCCCTCTAGCTCGCACCGTGCCAGCACGCCGGCCGCTGTGTGGAAGACGTGCGCGGCGACTACACCTGCCTCTGCGCGCCCGGCTACCACGGTACGTGCTCCCTCTCGCTCGCACCGTGCCAGCACGCCGGCCGCTGTGTGGAAGACGCGCGCGGCGACTACACCTGCCTCTGCGCGCCCGGCTACCACGGTACGTGCTCCCTCTAGCTCGCACCGTGCCAGCAAGCCGGCCGCTGTGTGGAAGACGCGCGCGGCGACTACACCTGCCTCTGCGCGCCCGGCTACCACGGTACGTGCTCCCTCTAGCTCGCACCGTGCCAGCACGCCGGCCGCTGTGTGGAAGACGCGCGCGGCGACTACACCTGCCTCTGCGCGCCCGGCTACCACGGTACGTGCTCCCTCTCGCTCGCACCGTGCCAGCACGCCGGCCGCTGTGTGGAAGACGCGCGCGGCAACTACACCTGCCTCTGCGCTCCCGGCTGGAAAACGCGCGCGGTGTCTCACTCACTTGCTCGCTCGCGCAAACTACGCAACAACTGCGGGGTGTTAATTATAAATGACATAACGAATTAATTTTATAAGTGCTTTTTCCTCATATTTTTAGTTACTTAAAACGACTTAATATCAGAGAAAACTTTTCTAATGCCCAATAAATCAGTAAAAGTGAGAGCAGTTTTAAAGTTTCAGTGCGAGAATCTATAACGGCGTCGACAGTTCACGTGGTGAATACACCACATTTTTCGTTAAGCAGTTGACTGTTTAAGATGTAATAAAATAGCATCTTATATAAGTAAGTGCATTATGTGCAGGCACATATTGCGAGCTGGAGGTGTCGCTGGACCCGCAGTGCGTAGCGGGTCCTTGCCGCAATAACGCCAGCTGCCGCGTGCCACCCGGCGCCGACTCCTACGTCTGCGACTGCCCGCCCGGTACGCTTGCACCCACGCACACGTATGAACGCACACGCACACTTATACATACACGTAAACGTACGCACGTGAGCATGCACACGTACACATGCACACGTACGCACGCACGCACACACACACATACACGTACGTACGCACACACATACACGTACGCACACACACGTACATATACACGTACGCACGCACATGCATTCACATGCACATGCATACACATGCACATGCACGCACGTTGATGATTCTCTTCTGAAATAACGATAGTACGTAATATTAAGGCACTCCTAAAGAAATTTCAATTTCAATTTTTGCTTTTGGTCGAAATTTGACCATTTAACCATTTATTCGAACACAGTAAACAGCCATGAACATGCTTAAAATAGTGACCCACATCATAATATTATGTAATACGCACATAATTTTTGTTTTTCTTTGATAAGACAGTAGCCTAAGAGTTCAGATCGCAAACTCAGAAAGTCGCAAATTCGGCTCCAAACTAGGGCAAGCCCAAGATATGGTTTTGTTGTTTTTAGCAGTTTAATAAAAATACACCAATCTTGAGCTGTCTCCACTATTTAGTTTCATATTCAGTGCTGACAAGGACGTGTTTAACAAAGCACACAGAAAGCATACTACCGCTAGTTAGATTGTATGACATAATATGCAATTGCACACCTTCGGTGGTTTTGAAAAGAGCCGCTTGGGTTTGCTTGAGATATTTACAAACAATACAATACATGAACAAAAGAAAAGCATGAACAAAGTACAAACAAACTATGTACAAAGTTAAATAAAAACCGGCCAAGAGCGTGTCGGGCCACGCTCAGTGTAGGGTTCCGTAGTTTCCCGTCCGTCACAATAAGTGTTCCCACTTATGAGTTTGTACAAAAACTGTTGTTTCCATCCAAGTTCAAAATTATTTTCCTAGAAAGTCCTTATAAAGTTCTACTTTTCAGATTTTTTTCATATTTTCTAAACTTATGGTTCAAAAGTTAGAGGGGGGGGGGGAGCACATTGTTTTTTACTTTTGGAGCGATTATTTCCGAAATTATTGACATTATCAAAAAATGATTTCAGTAAACCCCTATTCATTTTTAAATATCTTTCCAACAATATATCACACGTTAGGGTTGAAATTAAAAAAAAAATCACTTCCCACTTTACATATAGGGGGGCTACCCTATTAAAACATTTTTTCCAATTTTATTTTACCACTTTGTCGGCGTGATTGATACACATATTGGTACCGAATTTCAGCTTTCTAGTGCTAACGGTCACAGAGATTAAGCGAGGACGGACAGACGGACAGACAGACATGGCGAAACTATAAGGGTTCCTAGTTGACTACGGAACCCTAAAAAGGGACACCTGGCAGATGTGAAACCTCGAAATTATATTTTGTTTAAGTTATATGCATAAAGGAACATATTACGACAGGAGTTAGATAGTTATAATGAAAAGATAAAGCTTTGCTAATTTTTTACCATAAAATAATGACTATTTATTATAATTATAATTATTCACTTTCAATTCATAATAAACCGTACAAAATGATATTTTTAAACTCATATATCACTATAAATTAGCCGATAGCGTGTTTGTGTCATCTAGCGTAATCTTTAGGTACCATCGTGAGTATCAACCAATTTTCGTTCGATAAAATGACTTTACCTATAGAATTAAGTAGATGGTGCCATTAAAATTTTATATACTGAAAAGTAGACAGAGAAACCTAACTGGAAATAACTAAAGGGAGTACTGTTCTTTAAAAACCTCAATACATTCTTCTGTATTCTTTTGATTTATTTAATTAAAATTTGGGCTTCACGTTAAAAAAAGATTGTAACACTTATTTCCTCTAAAATAAAATCTAGGTCTCATACTTTATGCTGCTGTTCCAATTGATATTTTTAATTCGTATGGTAATATAAATATTGAGTTATTAAATCTTTAAATACGCCTAACTTAATTAAACTTTAATACTAAAGAGTCCTGTACCTATATTTAAAGTATGAAGAAATGTTTATTGAATATTAAATTTCATTTTTAAAGATTTTTACATTTTCCTCGCCGATTAGCACTTCAACACACTTATATTCATCACAATGAACACTATTATCCTCCCATTTTCACTGAAAATCTTCGAAAAAGCATACATTTTTAACAAACACAACAAAAACAAACATAAACATTGAAATGTGAAGTGAACTTGCATACGAGGGGCCCGCAACCACTTCGCTAGTCGCTAACGCACTCCTAAACAACTTCGTGGCAAAGCCAGGCTAGTTGGCTCAATAGTAATTGCTATATAAACATTTCGTAGTTATATTTCATTATAGAATATTTTGGCATAGGTTAGAAAGAGGGCGATCGTCTTCTCGAAAGCCCCGTAAAAGCCCACGCGAGCGAGGGAGACAACTAATCGCTCTATTAAAACTCACTTTATAACAGCAGCAGTATCGCCACAGAGTACCTTTATATACGTATTGCTAAGGCAATACGAGGTCATCTGTCGACATGTGTCGAACAGTGGAGTGCGCGGGAAAATTGAAAAAATTTGAAACAGTTTATGAGTTATTTTATTAGTTGATATTATTGATTGATCCAGTTTTAATAAGGCAAGCCCGGCTTTTCGGCTTTAATGGAAGCTTCGCCACTGTGATGAACCACTCTTAACACAACTCATTCACTTTTAACGCATATAAACTTATTTGAATGGTTAGGTAGTATTAGTTATGTTAAATAAAAAAATATGGTCCTCCTTTATAATAAATCACTTACGACAATTTTCGATATTCACATATTAGTATAAAAAGGCTTTTTCTCTAACTAACAACCATTTATCTGGCAAATTATAATACAATACACTATAGTTATTTAGTTGAATTCTATTTTTACATATTCACACATACATTTTATATTTTTGATCTTCACATAATATCGTTTATTGTTGTCCCTCTAATTATTTAAATGTTTTCAATAAGTACTGGCCATTCCGTGCTATGTATTGATAATGTAGCAGCCAGACTAATCAACCCTAAACGGGAATAAATAATATATACTCTGCTGCTACCATAACGCGGAAGGCGAAGATAAAAAAAAACACATTTATTTCCTAACTATCCCTGGCTACTGAGATACTGCGGACTGCATATAGATAATTTGACGTTCTTATAAAGAAACAAGAAGCAGCCGCAAATGTCATTCAGCGCCACATCGACTTCACACGCCGCTATCGTCACGTATCCGTCGACCAATGGTGAGCCGTTTCTTCAACGCCGCAGCTCGCTTCTTCTTGCTGTTCCGGAGCTGTATTCCACGCCGCCGCCGCTCACCGACTTCGCGCGCGCATTTTTTTTTTTTTGCGCCCGAAGCAAATATGGGCAACCTTCCGAAAGCGGGGGAGGGAGGCGGTGAATGCTCATAGCACTGGAATGGTTATGTGGAGACTTTTACCCACTAAACACCGCCTTTTAGGAATTGGCTTAACGATCTGACTAGAGATCTCTAAGCCGTATACGAACACGACCCTCCTTGGCAGAAAGGAGGGCGCAAGGCGCGCGCACCGATCTGCATGTCTTTTATAGCCCGATCCAGCGACGTAGCTTCGTGAATAAAAAAAAACGAGTCTCACGCCGGGAAACGAAACGTAGATAATAGTTGTATATTTTGAATAATTTTCATTGGTCATAATATAAGCATTATAATTGGCTAGGTAAAATAAAAATTGTTACCATTGGCAAATCAATTGTGAGCCAGCCATATAAATATAGGCAAGGTTGATGCAAATATATTCCATTCCACATTCCACTCCATATTCATACTTCAATCGGACTTACATAAACAGTTGTTTCATTTCTCCACCTTAAAACCACTCGGAGTCTGTTAATAGTGGACCGTCCATCTCCACTATTACAATAACAAATTTAAATAACAAAAACCTGCGGTGAGAACGTAGCAACTATAGCAAACATGTAGGGTAATCTATAGGGAGACCTATATTCTGTAGGACTTTTAATAGATTGAAATGAAACAAAATGAAAATACACTATAGAAATATCTATAATATCTGGGAAACTTTGGAAAACTCCATTTTTTAATTATGAGGTTGACTAGTTTAATAGTTTTCTCAATAGGTTTTGGCTCATGTTATTTGCTGTTTTTGCAATTCATATACCCTGAAGATACCGTTCAGCGAAATCGGTAGAGTAAAATGATAAAACAAAAAACGGGGAAAATGAAAAATAAGAGAAAATTTGTGAAATTTATCTCCACATTAATATCAACTTTATTTGCATTTGATGCATAAAACAAAAATCCTCTCAGAAATGAGCCGAGGTATGTGCCCAGCAGTGGGACGTATATAGGCTGTAACTTTACTTGATGCATTTTTTTTAACTAAAGGACGAGTCTTTGGCGAACGTGTAAAGGTCGAAAATCCTTCCAAAATGTTTGAAATTTTACAGACTGGATGAGAAGTAGCATCAGTGTGAGGTTATCTGTTCTGGATTCATTAAACCCACCTGTCAGCGTGGCGGATATGGCTGTATTCTCCAACAAATGTATGCTTTAGCGCCTGCCCTTTACAATTCACTGGATGTGACGTGTTGTGTGGTTTTCGCGAAAGTGTGGTTTTTTTATATACTAAGGGTGACAAACGAGTACACATTTTATCTGATGGTAAGCGGATCTTGTGGCCCGTAGACATGTACAAAATGCGTTGCGTTGTCACCCTTAAGAACCAAGATCCAGAAGAAGAAGAAGAAGACCCTTAAGAGCCTGAATTCTAGTAAAAAAGGCGCCAGTTCTCTACACTCACCATATGAAACACCGTAGTTATTCCCGGTGGTACAAGCGCAGTACATCTACAGCGTGGCTCAAGCACATGTATGGTTGTGGGTTGGTTGGTATCGTGGTGTTGTGACGCAGGGTTCACGGGGCGCGACTGCGAGGTGGACGTGGACGAGTGCGTGGGCGCCGGCGCGCTTGCCTGTCTGCACGGCGGCCGCTGCCTGGACGCTGTCAACAACTACACCTGCGACTGCACCCACACAGGTAAACCTTGACTAGGCAGACACTACTGATTTCCATTTTACACAATCCTGACCTGATTACCCTGGTCTGCCGACCGAAATTATTCCTGTAGTGGTTTCTGTGAATCCTCAGACCTAAATCTTATAGATTTTTGTATGTGGGGATGCTATAAGGAATATGTGTACCATCGCAATTTCTCGAGTCAGAAGGAGTAAAAAACTAAATTAAATAAAGCTCAAGAAATATTAAGACAAAGCACCCAAGTCTTCCGAGATTTGCGCGGTAATTTCTTGCGTCGGTGCCGTTTGTGCATTGAGGCAGGTGGCAGACACTTTGAATATTTATTATGGAAACAGTAATAAACAAACGATTTCTTCAAATTATTACTGATGTTTTCACAATGTGAAAAAATTATTTTGATTTGACTTTAATTGCGTTGTTTTAAATATTTTTATCTAACATTTATAAATTTCTCTCTTAGCTTTGAAGTTATCAGAATGTTATTCAGTCAGGTTTAAGTTTTTTTTTCTAGTTGAAATCAAATATATATATATATATATATATATATATATATATATATATATATATATATATATATATATATATATATATATATATATATATATATATATATATATATATATATAATATATTTCCAAAACTACAAAAAATCGATAGATATTGGTGTCCCCATACCACAGACCTTCGCTGGTACAGGTTTCCTGGGACATCCTGTGTACTAATCGAGCTGGTGAGGGGGATACGAATGCCCGAAATATATAAATTTAAAGGGGTGTAAATTAGAAAAATTTTATTATATAAAATAAATTAAATGGCGCCGAAAAGACTCCTACGTATAAAAATTAATTCTTTTACTTACTTTTATAGTAAACCACTTTTCAGTTCAAATTTTATATCCATATGACATAGGACTGCCTCGTTCGGGTTCGAATCCGGGTCGGGCCAAAGAATTAATTTTTCCGTCAAGAAATTCGTAAGTAGTTGCCCATAGTCAGGAAGTTGGCGGTGTCTCACCCCCGTGCCTCAGAAAGCACAAAAAGCCGTTGTTCCTGCGCCTGATCTCTCTCCGGTCATGTCGGTTTACCGGCCCATCGGGTTATGAAAGTGAGGGAATATAGAGTGCACCTGTGCTTGCGCATACACTTGGGTACTATAATCCTGTCCTGCGCCGATGGCTAGCCTCTGTTGAGGCAGGCCGCCGTGGCCGGAATTCGGTCAGGAGGACATTATTATTATTATTAGTATTGTTCAATATCCAAAAAAAACTGCGGTTGCCAACCCGCTCGCCAAGCGTGGCAACTATGGCAATATACCCCCCATGAACAATTACACAAATAGACGGCCCCCAGTCCCCGGCGGCCCCGCTATTCCTGGCTACGGTGTCGACCATGGTAACGGCGGGGCAGGGGGTGCTAAGAATCTCCGGTGGAGGTTCGGTTGCCACCTACGACGACTCGACCTGGCAACATTTAACGCACGCACTCTGAGGACTGACGAGAAGATCCTGGAGCTGGAAGAAGAGATAGACAAGTTGCGCTGGAATATTATAGGATTATCCGAGGTCCGAAGAGAGGGGGAGGACACGGTGATTCTCGAATCCGGCAACTTGTTCTATCACCGGGAGGGCACCATCTGTCCCAAGGAGGTGTCGGATTTATCGTCCACAAGTCTCTCGTCAACAACGTTGTAAAGATTGGGAGTGTGTCGACGAGGGTCGCGCACCTGATACTCAGAATTACCAAACGGTATTCGCTGAAGGTCATACAGGTTTACGCACCGGTACTTGAAGTCCTTCAGAAGCTCTTCAATTCCGTCCTCCATGGTGGCACTACTCCAGAGGCGTGGAGCAGAAGTGCGGTGGTCTTGCTCTTTAAGAAAGGCGACAACGCTCTCTTAAAGAACTACAGACCGATTTCCCTTCTGAGCCGCGTCTACGTGCTGTTTTCGAGAGTCATTACGAATCGTCTCGCACGCAGACTCGACGACTCCAGCCTCCCGAACAAGCCGGTTTCCGAAAAGACTTCAGTACCATAGACCACATACATACCCTGCGGCAGATTGTACAGAAGACTGAAGAGTACAATCTACCACTTTGCCTGGCGTATGTGGACTATGAAAAAGCCTTTGATTCCGTCGAAATTTGGGCGGTGCTACAGTCCCTTCAGTGGTCTCAAGTTGACTGTCGGTATATCGAAGTGCTGAAGTGTTTGTACAGTAGGGCTACGATGGCTATCCGAGTACAGAACCAGAGCTCGAAACCTATCCAACTGCAGAGAGGTGTAAGACAGGGTGATGTTATATCCCCGAAACTCTTCACCGCTGCATTGGAAGACGTTTTCAAGCTACTGGACTGGAAAGGATACCGATATCACTCACCTTCGATTTGCCGACGATATAGTCCTTATGGCAGAATCTTAAGATGAACATGGACAAAACAAAGATCATGTTCAATGTCCATGTCACACCTATGCCGGTAGTTGTTGGGACCACCATGCTCGAAGTTGTTGACGAGTACGTTTACCTGGGACAAATAGTCCGATTAGGTAAGTCCAACTTCGACCGAGAGGTCAATCGACGGATTCAACTCGGCTGGGCAGCGTTCGGGAAATTACGACATATATTCTCGTCAGGTATACCTCAATCTCTAAAAACTAGATTGTACAACCAGTGCGTGTTGCCAGTGATGACTTACGGATCTGAGACGTGGTCCTTCACTGCTGGCCGTATGAGGACGCTCAAGGTCGCTCAGCGAGCTATGGAGAGGGCTATGCTCGGAGTTTCTCTGCGTGATAGACTCAGAAATGAGGATATCCGCAGTAAAACCAGAGTGACCGACATAGCCCAACGGATTAGTAAGCTGAAGTGGCAATGGGCCGGCCATATAGCTCGAAGAACCGATGACCGATGGGGAAGAAAGGTTCTCGAGTGGCAGCCTCGTACCGGTAGGCGTAGTGTAGGGCGACCCCACACTAGATGGAGTGACGACCTGGTAAGATATGCAGGAAGTCGATGGATGCAGGTGGCTCAGGACCGTGCTTTGTGGCATTACTTGGGGGAGGCCTATGTTCAGCAGTGGACTTGTGAAGGGCTATAATGATGATGATGATGATTGTTCAATATTGAATTTTATAGTACGCAAGCAATGTATAGTTTTTAGAATTACTTAAGGAATAACAAAATATTTAGAGCACATTAAATGTACGATTTTCAATAATTAAATATGATAAGTATTCATGCGACAGAGAATAAACTAGAACGTGTTCAGGTTGATTAATTTGAACTAGGCATTGTTTTCTTAGATGTCCCTTTTTCCTAAATAAAACGCTAGATTTTGTCGATCCCAGACGCGTTGTTAGTTTGAGGTTCAAATGTTAAACAATTTTTTATTTAACCATAAATTGCGTATGGACAAACATCCAGACCCGGAACTTATTATATGTAAGCAATACGAATACCTGTTTTATGCGTGATTCGAATCCGTTGCTCTTAGCGCCATAACTCATTGCTAATACCTCTGCACCATGGAGCAGTCCGCTGTTTTCTGTGTATGTGCAGTCGATTAGGGCTAGTGTAAAGATGGTGTGTTGTTGGGAATGTTTTTTTATATATTGTTACGATGTTTAGGTTCGTGACAATAAAATCTGCCGATTGAATTACCAAAATTAACACTTTAATTCACTTTACACTAATTAAATTTAAAACACTAATAATTAACCACTATGATTCACTTTATTTCGCTCCGAAGCTTCGCTTCTCTCGCCAAATTCAATACTTCCCCGATCGCACCTTGCAGCGCCTATAAATACACATTAGCACCGAAATATCCAGAACATTCAAGTAAATACGCGCGTCAATCGACTAAGCATCGAAAGTTCGAGTGTCTGGCTTCTAGAAGCTTAGTTCTTCGTTTCGATACTAGATGGCGCTGTCGGTTGAAAGATTATTGATGTCATTTTCTGGAAAGCTCCCCTCGCTCTCGTCCCCGACACTAGATGGCGCTAGTGCCGGGTACATGACGTCGAGCTTAGGCGCGTAACACTATATATAAATGGTGACAATCGGTCACATGATCCATCTTATGGTGTTTATCATTTATGTCAATCGTCGATTAAAAAGAAGATAATTTTTATAATCTTTTAAAATTATTTTTTATTTTTGATTAAAAATCAAAATGCAGATGCATTGTCAGCCCTGAAGACTGAGAAGGAATACTTCGTTTCCAGTAAAAAGGGTTTCCGGTCCTCTACACTTATTATACGAAACACAGCAGCATTAAGCTGCTATTTTACGCAGGTTTTTTGTTAGAGCGTGGTCTTACCCCAGTCGAGCCGACCCATTCGTGCTTACAACACCATCATTTAAATGCTTTCATACGTGATAGAGCCACGTGTGGTGATTGTCAAGGGTAACAACGCATTTGCATTTTGATATCTTAATTGAAGATCAATATAGATGTCCGTAGGCCACAGCATTCACTTACCATCAGGTGGACCGTGTGCTCGTTTGTCGCCTTTATTCTACACAAAGAAAAACTCAAAGATGTTGAGAAGGTGCGTTTGTTCGTTGTGCAGGATACACGGGCCCCCGGTGCTCGGTGAACGTGAACGAGTGCGAGGAAGACCGGTTGGTGTGCGGGCACGGCGCGTGCTACGACACGTACGGCGGCTACGTGTGCGCCTGCCTGCCCGGCTACACCGGCGACCACTGCCAACAGGTGAGCGCGTGGGGGGAGAGGGGGGGGGCTGCTGAGCTGAGCTGCTCATAGATGGCAACACGCGGCGATGGAAAATAGGGCATATTATCGACGAAGCTAGTTTCACATTATTTTATACAACCTGATGATAAGTTAACATTGGCAACTGCAACCAGATTCAAAAAAAAAGAAAATAGGAACGGATGTGTTGTTATCGTTAGCCCTCAGACCAGAACATAGTAATGCATGCATGCCAGAAATAGATAAATGGACTTAATAAACATAATATTTTTATATAATATAGGTGGCAGTTAGTGTTCTTATTGTTTAAAATGAATGGATGAAATGGATAATCGAAATTCATATAAGTACTATTATTCTTTTGATTCTCTCCCTCGCCTGTGTACAGTCGTTTATAGAAACATGCTAGCTGTTTGTAAAATCGTTCTTGAATAATGATGATAATATTGTGACGTTTGTGAAATACCAAAATATCTTGTTTACATTGCCTTACATACAGGGTTGGCCACGGGAGAATAAAATAAGATATGATTTAAATTTATTAATGAATAATTTATCATTTAACAATAATTTAAATTTGACATTTAATTGTAACAATTATACCAATAGAATTAATTTAATAGATATTAATAATTTAATTAAGAAATTTTTGACTACAGATAGGTATTACCTATCCAAATATAATTTAAGACAGATAGCAAATGTGCTATCTTATTATTTATATATTAACTCAGCCAAGGACTTGGCTACCCAGACATCTGCTCCTATTGAGCAGCATAATGATTTGACATGTTATTTGGAATCCGTTCCAAGTAATTTAAATTAGAAAATGAGACAAAAGAGGTAATCTCTAGCAGTTATAATAATTTAAATAATTTAGAATGTAGCTTACAAATCCTTAATAGTTGCAATTGTATAACTCCACAAAATGATAATAAAAATTGTTTACACCTGGTGCATCAGAATATACAAGGCATGATAGGCAAAGAGCTAGAAATTGAATTGTTTTTAAATAGCAACAATATTCATATTTTATGTATTACTGAACATTGGTTAAAAGCTCATAATTTAATGTTTAACTTTAGTAATCACCAGGTGCTCAGTTCTTTCAATAGAGAAACGATTTTAAGAGGTGGCTCCTTAATTTTAGCTAGTAAATTATTATCATATAAAGAACGTAAAGATATTGTGAGCCTCTCTGTTGAGCGAACTGTAGAAATGGCATGTGTTGAGTTTGAGCACCTCATTGTTGTGAGCGTTTACAGACCCCCATGTTCTTTATTTGATACTTTTGAAAAAATTATGGAGGAAGTCTTTAATATCAATCTCCTAGAAGCTTCCTCCACTAATATTAAATTTAGATCATTGTTTAAATCTTATGGTCTTTTTAATTTATTTTTGGAGCCAACACGTATTGCTGAATCTAGTGCAACATGTATAGATAGATAACATTTTTACAAATGTTAAGCCGTTCAATTAATGTATAATTCAAAAATTGAGCTCTGATCACTGTGGACAATTTGTTTCATTACCTTATGTTCACAAAAAGCAAGTAGATAAAAAAGTAGTGTTTGTCCAGTAAATGCACATCGCTTGGAGAAATTTAGAAGTAACATAGTAAAAAAACTTCCATTACTTGCATACCAAAATAATCCAAATTTTTTGTATGCAACATTATTTAAGCTCATTTGCAATGAATTTAATAATACTTTTACTTCTAAAACATTCTCCTTGAATAATCGTAAAGCATTTAATGAATGGGCGACAGTAGGAGTCCATAAGAGTAGACAAAGGTTATATACTTTACAGTGAAAGGTCATATAATCCTAGCGTCGAATTTAGGGAATATGTAAAAAAATATTTCCAAAATATTTAAAAGAGTGTGCTCCTTAGCCAAGTCATTGTATTTAAGCAACAAAATAAAGACTGCTTCTAATAAAATTAAAATGACATGGAGTATAATTAATAGTGAAACTGGTAAGGTCAACTCTCGCAATTCAAACTACCAGTTAAGTTTTAACAATAAATTAACTAAATCAGATCAGGACGTTGCAATGGTTTTTGAGAAATATTTTACTGATATTCCGATCTTAACCACTAAGTCACTGAATTCTTCTCCTACCGTCGCCGAATCATTACTTAAACAAAATGTAAATGTGTGTACAAAGAATTTTACATTTCATAAAGTTTTATCAAAAGATATTGTAAAATATTTTAAGACTATTGATATTAAGAGAACCGCCGATCTGTGGGGGATTTCTGTTAAAGTTATTGTGTCTATAATAGATACAATCGCACCTCCACTATCTATTATTTTTAATAGTAGTATCAAATCTGGTGTGTTACCTAATTTAATGAAGCATAGTAAAGTAATACCTTTATTTAAATGTGGTAGTACATTGGACCCCGCTAATTTTAGACCTATTTCTGTACTGCCAACACTTAGTAAAATTTTTGAAAAAATTATTCTTGATCATTTGTTAATTTTTTTTAATGTAAATAAATTACTTCATAAAAATCAATTTGGTTTCACAAGGGGTCGCTCGACAACTGATGCTGGTGTTGAGCTGATTAAATATATATTTAATGCATGGGAGAATTCACAGGATGCTTTGGGTGTGTTCTGTGACCTATCCAAAGCCTTTGATTGTGTTCACCATGAAACATTAATCAGGAAACTTCAACACTACGGTGTAAGAAATGATGCTCTTAAATTAATTATTTCATATTTAAGTGACAGAACACAAAAAGTTGTTATTAATAGTATGAGTTCTTCCGGGTCGATTGTACAAATGGGCGTGCCTCAGGGCTCAATTCTCGGCCCCTTTCTGTTTCTTGTATATATTAATGACTTACCTTAAATAGTAGGGGATAACCATGATATAGTATTATTTGCTGATGATACTTCATTAATTTTCAAATTAAAACGACAGTTATTAAATTACGACGAAGTAAATAATGCTATAGCTAAGTTAGTCAATTGGTTTAATGTTAATAATTTGCATTTGAATGGAACTAAAACTAAACGTATGAAATTCGGAACTCCTAATGTTATACATGTCAATACTAATGTAATTTTAAATGGGGAGGAACTGAGTCTTGTTGACATCACCATTTTTCTTGGAATCACACTAGACGTAAAGCTTCAATGGCTCCCCCATATATCAAAACTAGCTAGCAGACTTAGTTCTGCAGCATATGCTGTAAAAAAGATTAGAACTCTTACCAGTGTTGAAACAGCTAGAATAGTTTACTTTAGTTATTTCCATAGCATTATGTCGTATGGTATTTTGCTATGGGGACACGCGACTGACACTGAAATTATATTTATTTTACAGAAGAGGGCCATTAGAGCAATATATAATTTAAAACCAAAAGTCACTGAGACAAAAATTTAAGGAAATTAATATATTAACTCTGGCCTCTCAATACATTTATGAAAATGTATTGTATGTACACAAAAATAAAAGTAGTTTTGCGAAAATAAGTGGTATTCATTCTGTAAATACTAGGAGCAGACACAAGCTGGTAGTACCAGTTACTCGACTCCACCGAGTCAGTAATTCATTCTTGGGGCGATGTATACGCTTTTACAACAAAATCCCAGAAAATATACAAAATTTGTCATACACAAAGCTCAAAAATGTTATTAAACTAAGTTTGTATAAAAAGGGTTATTATAATATTAAGGAATTTATAGATGATAATAACCCCTGGGAAGGGTGATCGCTACCAAGCTATTTCTAATTTGTCTTGTAAACATGATTGTAAGCTATTATTAAAAAAAATAGTCCCGCTGGGTTTCTTGCTGGTTCTTCCCAGGACAGAGGTTTTTTTTTGCGAACCAGTGGTAAATTAAAAAAGTGACTTTCAATAAGTATTTTTATAATCTACATTGAATAAAAAAGTTTCTATTTCTATTTCCATGAAAAGACATGGCTCAAGAATGAAAATTTTTTGGCTGTTTGGAATTAATACGTAGTGCCTCACAGAACTACAAACTAATTAGAGAATTTTAGCGTATAACTATTTCAAATGAAGTCAAAGACAAACAATTGCTACTAAAAACGCCCAGTTCTTTGCTAGTATGTAGGTATGCTACGTCTGTAGTAATAAAGAGATGAATTTATTCAGGATATACAATTTCTTCTACACGATAATGAAATTATTGTTGGTGATTTTCTGGACATATTGCAGAATTTATAAGTTACTTATTATTATTTAATACAAGGAAGTTTAATTTGGTTTAAATGCAATACGGTAATATGTTTTTTTTTTGTTAAAGTTTTTAGTATAAATTAACCAATAATATGTTAAAGTATAATTATATTTTTGTCAATCTGTAATTGAGGTGGAAAGACGGAACAACAATCAAACATTGATGATTTCTCATATTTACGCGAACACTGCACATTTAAATAAAACTAGTTTTTACGGATTGCATCACGTATATTAACTTTTTATATTCTTAACGTTTCAAGCATTTTACAGCACCCATGGTCAGGGGGAGCAGAAGTGTTCAACTGTCCAGATGTCACAGTTAACCGCGGTTACCCACAGATTATTAATTTTTGTTCCGATCTACACTGTGAATTCGATTATTCACCCCGATTAGGGTGGATACGCGTTTCCGAATATTCACTTTAGGGTGGATTTCTTAGGGTAGATAAACATAATAACTTGTTCATTTAAATTCGCAAGTAATTGTTTATATTTTAATAAGAGTTATAAATTAATTGACGAAATCAGAAGCATTCTTAAAACTTATAACAAAAAGGGAAGACTATAAATAATATGCTCCAACGTACTCTGAAGAATATTAGCTTTGAGAGGAAATTTGTAACTCTGAATAATTGTGATTATTAGGATAATTAAAATTCTTCAAAAATTAACTGTTGAACCTTCATTGATCCAATTCATCGAGTCGTTCTTAGGGTTATGAAACGAGTGTAGGTTGTTAGTTGTCGGGAATGCAATGACGTGTTTGATGGAATAGGTACATATATTTATATAAAAGTTGGTGTTGCATATTTAGTTGTGTTCAATGATTTTTATAGCGTAAAAGTGAATATTGATGAATCGTGATTCGTTTACTTACTTACTTACTTACTTATCGTCACGCACAATCCCTAACGGGGTAGTCAGAGAGAACAGATCGCCAAGTGTCACGATCCTTACATACCTCTTTCGCTTCTTTCAGGTTCATTAACTTCTTCATACATGCACGTCTAGGTATCCGAGTACTCTTGACCCTCCCCTCTTCGAGCAATTTGCTCACATGGTCTTCGAAAGTTAGTCTCGGTCTACCTCGACACCTTTTAATATTTACTTTCGCTCTATATATTTTCTTCACCATTCAGTCTTCACTCATTCGTTCAACGTGTCCAAACCATTGGAGTACGCCCCTATCAATTTTTGTGATAAGGTCATCTTTCAATCCTGCCATATTGCGAATCTCTTCGTTTCGCTTTCGGTCGGCTATGGTAACGCCACACATTTTACGAAGAGATCGCATCTCCACTGCATTCAACTTGCTTTTATGCTTCTTCTGGCATACCCAGGTTTCGCTGCCATATAACAAAGTCGGTACCAACACTGCGTTATGTATTGCAAGGCGTGCACTCTTCACCACGCCTTGCCTTTTTATTAATGCATTCAGGGCACCATTGACTTTGTTTCCGGCAGCGACACGCCTATCCACATCTAAATCACATCTTCCATCCCGGCTGAAAGCACTCCCCAAGTATACAATTTCATTTACCTGTTCTAGACATTCCTGATTTACCCATATTTCACATTTCGTTCTCTCTTCGTCCTTTTCAAATACCAGAACCTTAGTTTTATTAGCATTCAAACGGAGACCTTTAATTTCACATTCCTCTTTCATACACGTGACTAATGCCTGCAGTTCTGCTTCTGATGGTGCAATAAGCACTGCATCATCAGCATACAGCAGACAATTAACTTTTATGTCACCCAATTTCACACCCAAACAGCTATCTTTCAGCTTCTGTAAACAGCTGTCGAGATACAGTATGAACAGCCAGGAAGACATGACACAGCCCTGTTTTACGCCCGCTTGGACGCTAAACATGGGTGACAGGTCATGCCCTACCCGCACACAGGCTTTACAGTCATAGTAAAGTAACTGCACAGCCCTTAACAATCGACCATCCACACCATATCCCGGCAACAGTTCCCACATTTTCTTCCTTATAACCTTATCAAATGCTTTCTCCAGATCCACAAAAGCACAGAAAATCCTCTGGTTAACACTCAGAAGCTTCTCCGTGATCATGCGGAGAGAAAACATTTGATCCGTGCATCCTCTTCCAGGTCTAAATCCGCATTGTGCCTCCCATAAGAATCTTTCCGATTTCTCTTGCATCCTGCGTGTCAAAACCTTCGAATAAACTTTACTTGCTAAACTGGTCAAGCTGATCGCCCGATAGCTCCCGCAGTCAAAATGTGAACCTTTACCTTTATATAAAGGCACAATGACCGCGGATCGCCAATCATTATATCAATCATGGTAAATTAAAAAAATGACTTTCAATAAGTATTTTTATAATCTACATTGAATAAAAAAGTTTCTATTTCTATTTCTATTTCATCCGGGACATCTCCCGTCCGCCAGCACAAATTGCACAGCAGATGAAAGCTGTCCCAGACGCGAGGCCCACCGTACTTGACCATTTCAGCAGTAACTCTGTCTAGTCCCGCAGCTTTACCACATTTCAAACTTCGAATCGCACGTTCAATCTCTTTCATGCTGATGACCTCAGTGTCATCGAGGTCCGTGTCTGGCGTGCCAGTCACGGCGTCACCCCCGGATCCTTCACTAAGATCATGACACGCATACATTTCTCTATAAAATTCACTCCATCGCTGCATGACGTCCGATTTTTCTGAGAGGACGTCATTGGTTCTCGAAAGCACTTTGTTCATTCTTAAAGCTGTCGCACCACTCCGGGACCTTCCAACCTCTTTCCAGAAGAGTTTGGAGTTTTCCCTAAAGTTGTGCGACAACCTCTCGTCCGCTTCTATTCTACACCTTTCACGTACTTCCTCAATCAATGTTTTCGCATGAACTTTCTGCAGCTTATATCTTTCTTTCATCTTCTCTCTCATATGCTCATCGTTACTAGAGGCTAAGTAGTCTAACCATGCTTTTTTCTTCTTTTTTACAGCTTCTTTCACTTCGTCATTCCACCATGCATCTCTTCTTTTACTACTACCTCTTTTTGTCGTACCACATACTTCTTCCGCTGCACTTACCATTCCATCCCTAAGGTTCTGCCATATTCTCTCCACACATTCTTTCCTGCCATCGATGGTGTCAAGCTTTTCGGCTACCCTCGTGTGATATTTGTCCCTAGTATCCGCTTCCTGAAGCTTCCAGCTTCGGATGCGACAGACCGACTGTGGTTCTGTTACTGCCGTCCGGTGGCGCCAACCCGCGAACAAACCCCTAAATCTAGTAATTACTAGATAATGATCCGTTCCCAGGTCAGCACCCCTGAACACTCGTGTATCCATCACCTGTTTTCGCAGTCGGTCATCCACCAGGAACAAATCAATCATACTTCTCTCATTCTTTCTTTCTCTAGTGTACATATGGATCTTCCTGTGATTAAACATAGTGTTTGTCACAAGAAGACCCTTTTCCTTGCATACAGCCAGTATAAGCTTGCCAGCATCATTAACCCTTTTATCTCCAAACTTTCCAAGCACCGACTCGTATCCTGGTCGAGCGATGCCTACCCATCCATTCAAATCACCACATACAACAGTTCTTTCGTTTCCCTTAACCAAATCTAGAACTTCTCTTACATTCTCCCAAAACTCCTCCAGCTCAGCCCTGGACGACGAAGCTACCGCCGCATAAACAGCCAAAAGGAATAACTTCGTCAGTCCCATTTTGAAGCGAGCCCAGAGAAGTCTTGAGTTCACAACCTTGTATTCAGTCATAAGATCGACCAACCGGGACGACAACAGCACTCCCACTCCTTGGCAGGCGTTCTCGCTTTCCGGGACTCCGGACCATATAGCTAACGTCCCGCCAGGGAGCTCTTCAATACCACTGCCTTTCCGTTTGGTCTCCGACATACACACGACATCTAATTCTCTTTCTTTCATTATTTCGATCAACTCATTCGTCTTATCTCTCATGCCTCCTCTAACATTCCACGTGCCAACTCTGCACTCTGTCCTCCACCTTCCGCCGTGTCGGGCTGTGCGTGACGGGTGGCGGTCCCCATCGCCGCTTTGCGCGCTGCATTCCACACCAACGGGGACGAGCTGGTGTGCGTCGCCTTGGGGGGACGCCCTAACCCTCGTTCGCATGGGTGCGCAGCTGTGTAGAATTGCAGCCCTGAAAAGGGCTGGCAGGGGTCGCGACGAGCACGCTTCTACAATGACCCCCAAACGTGATTCGTTTAATGTGCAAAAATCTTGTGAGTCATTTGTATGGTGTGCGCGTGCGTGCAGATGTCCGCGTGCGCGTCGGGCCCGTGCGGCGCGGGCGGTGCGTGCGTGGAGGAGGATGGCGGCGCTGGCTACCGCTGCGTGTGCGCGCGTGGTTGGGCGCCGCCGCACTGCGACGCGCCGCTGCCAGTCCCGCCCGCTGCACCGCCCGCCACGCCCGCCGCCCCGCCCGCCGCTGCCTGCGCCGACCTGCAGTGCCCGCCGCACTCGCATTGCCGCGACGCGCATTCGCTCGGTAACACTTACATTCTTAAAGATAGGCCCGCACTAGGCAGAACTGCAACGCAGCGAAACTGAGCGACACGAGTTGGTCAGTTGATCAACTTTGCTGCGCAGTTCTGTTGCCGCTTCTAAACAAAAAGAAAAAGCTCTCGTATAAAGAATATGTTGACGCATTGTGACGCCAGTTCCGCTGCGGTTCAGTCCCGCCTAGTGCGGTCCTACCTTAACATTTTATACAGAGTAATATACATATTACACGTATAGCACGTACGGATAAAGAATGGGATTATATATGGCGGCTTATTGAGTCTGTACTGTCAACATGCACAATACAAATAACGAAAACCCGCTAATAAGTACATTATTCGGTTAATTGGAAATTTTCTATCCATCGGAAAAATTTGATTAGAATAATTTACATAAGTACACAAGACAAGACACATTAATTTAGAAATAACATTTATACCCCGTAACCCGCACTGGATTCGTTTGGATAAAATTGTTTTTTATAAGTATAGATTAGTAAATTAATCACGAAGTTAAGTTTATATTAATTTAAATAACAGTTAAGAACATATTTCAAGAAACTCTTTAAATATTTATTTTTTACAGTTTGTAATCTTTGAAAATTAAATTGCGTACTTGAACCTTCACCAGAATCGTCTGAGAACACTTCGATTCCGGACATCCCATTGTTATCTTCATGATCATTGTTGGAATCGGAGCAGCTATCGCTTTCACAATGGCTGTTCAGCCCAATATTAATTATAAACTCTTCAAAGTAATTTTCATTCGTTACCTTCCTCATCCAATAATCATTTTCCAAACTTTTTATGTGATTAACTTCTTTTCCGTAATTCACTGCCGTAATTGAAGCGCTTGCTTCACGCGCTAATATTTCTATTATTTTTCCAGCTGATCGACGTTCTTTTCGGCCACTCTTTGTTTTATCAGATTCCACACATATTCTATCGGGCTTATATTATATTATATATTTTTTTTTCGATTTCGATTGTAATCCGTATCTACCATTGTCATAGTCCTTTTGTTTATTTATTTTTTGTCGTTTTTTTAAAACTAATACTAACTTTTTAAACTACCTAGTTGTAATACATCAAATAATATTTATGATTAATTAAATATTATTTATTTATTAGTAAAAAGTAAAGTTACAGCCTATATATGTCCCACTGCTGGGCACAGGCCTCATTTCTGAGAGGGTTTCAGGGCAAGGAAGTGTCCGCCGCGCTGCACCAATGCGTGTTGGCGAACTTCACATGTCTTTAAAATATTTTTTTTTTCTTATTCTTAGACATGCAGGTTTCCTCTTTTTTTATTATTTATTATTAACGCCTTAATGAAATATAATAAGAAATTATTAATTTTGAAAGTAAAGCAGACATTTTAGGATTTTTTGGTTTTCTAGGTCTCCCGGGCATGGTGGCCGGTGTGATGGTAACGAAACAAGTGATCTGCGTGTGTGATCTCGGATACTATGGTTAGTTTTCTCAACTACATTCTTTGCGTTGTAGCATGGTGCGATTCACAGCTCACGTCTATGAAGTTTCGTATTTTTTATATAAACTGTCACAAAGATATTATTATTTATACATTAAAGTGTTTGTTTGTAGCATCAAAATAACAACCTTTTACTAAATGCATAATATAAAATTATACATATACGGTATTCATAACAAAAAGCCAAAAACAATTTTTAAATGTTTGTCTGTCTGTGTGTTTGTTCCGGCTTATAGCTGACACTGGCAGATAGCTGATGTTTTAAGGAGTGACACTTGCTACTTTTATATAAAGAATTAGGGTTCCGCGCAAAAAATGAAAACCAATGAAATCCAATCGTAATAAATACCACGCGGGAAAAGTCATGGGAACAGCTATTATGTAACGAATATGTCGTAATTTGTATAAAACTTTAACTTAATTTTATATGCATTATAGTTAATAAAGAAATATATGTTTCGGCTTTAATTTTTACATCGGTAGCTAATCGATAGTTTTTGATTTACTTTGTGTATCGTTAATCGCCTGTTTTAAATCGATTTAACATTACTCCATCTCTAAACACGCCAAACTGTAAGCTGTCACCCACACCATGCTATAACGCCAAGACTATAGTTAATAATATAATGTAATGAATTTTCTTTGTCAAAAGTTTTGCTCAAATTAAAGTGAATGATTTGCGTGTGTGGCTTTAACAATCGTAATTTTTAAGGGAAATTATTGGTCCAAATGAAATATATCTTTTGATGTATTTCTTTAACAAACTTAAATAAGTTTTTAAAATCTTCTTCATCAAATAATCATCACGATTAAACTGAAATGCTTAGTTCTTAGTTGTTAATAAATAGTTTTAAATAATAAATAAATAATAATAAAACATTAACCATTAATTAATTAATATTTATTACTTTAAAGTTTCTTTTCATTTCTTTATTTGTATCTGTTATCTTGTCCACTTGTTGCAAGCTGTGTTCACTGTTTAGAATGAACGTTTGTTTGTTACATTTTTATGTTACCTGAACCACGTAAGCGTTACATGTGTGAACCAAATAAAAAAAATATGTTTGTTTACAATCCATGTGTGAACCAAATAAAAAAATATTATGTTTGTTTTCTCTGAATCCAGTACGATCTAGCCGCACCCAATGCGCTCAACTTGGATAGATAATCGATTATTGTGTTGATGCGACATTGTAATAGCATGTGTGAACCAAATAAAAAAATATTATGTTTGTTTTCTCTGAATCCAGTACGATCTAGCCGCACCCAATGCGCTCAACTTGGATAGATAATCGATTATTGTGTTGATGCGACATTGTAATAGCATTAAGACTCAGATCTGGACACATTCCATGCAATAAATTTTTATACTTGATGCGAAATATTTATAACATTTTGATAGAATGTGTCCAGAACTCCAGAGAAAGAAAAACTTGTAATTCACATTTGTCATTGATTTGCAGTACTAATAGTATTTTATCAGACCCGTTATCAGATGATACCAAAAACTTTATTTGTTAGTAATTATTTCATTTAAGATTTGTCCATACCAGGGCGTCATAATTGCATCAGTAACAAAGCCCGTTTTCTATGAAAAAAAAAAAACAATGCGTAAAGCACTTATTCAATTCTTAAATTAAAGGGGAATGCCCACCGTTCATAGACACTGCGGCCATGGGTGCTCATAAATATAAAATCATATGGAACTCATAATATGCAATTAAAATAGTGATATGGTGAAGGGATTGGTTTAAAACAAGTCCAGATTTAGATATAAAGGTTTTTATTTTCACAAATACAATTTTTTAACAATAATTTTATTGTTATACTTATATACATACACAAATTTTGATCAGATCTATTATACATCATTTTTATCATACACAATCAATACATCATCCAGGAATTGAGCAGGGGGCAAAATATTAGTCTGATGCCGTGCCCAACCCAAATATCATATTACTGTCATTACGTGGGCACAGCATCCTACCGTTCGACGGCCGACAATACAATTGCAACAATACTTTTTAATTGCTCTTCTACCAGAATCACTGCCAGTAATTAAAATATATATAAAATATACTTTACGACTGTTGTGTCGTGTTGTGTAAGTAAAGAGCAGTTAGGGCTTAAGTTTATTTCTTCGATAATGCTGCTCCTGTGGTACATTACACTGTTCTATTCGGTGGCAACTATTAAATCTTATATGTTCACCATAATATGAGCGAATTTGTTTTAATTGGTATGTGCCACAAGCAATTAATATTATGTCGCTGTGAGTTAAAACAGGAAATTCCCTAACATTTTCAGAGTCTCCATTTATATATATCATATGATAATTTCATAATATACTTGATATTGGCGAAAGTACGACAGTACGAGTCCATTACAAAAGAAAAAAATTATTAATGACGTGATATATTATGAATGATCCACGACTTTTTCAGTCACCAGGGCGGCGTCACTTAGGAATGATGAGAAATTTTTGACATATTTCGTGGAGGGGGAAGTAAATTCTTTTATATTTTATATGAATATAATTGGAAATGGATAAATCAAATTACGGATATTCCGAAATTTACAAGGTGAAAATGTGTAAAAAATTAAAGCATTCAGGACTGATACATTATTTTGTGTATCTACACTTGAAATCTAGAAAATTAAAATTAAATTGCAATATTTATGATGATTACTTACCACATATACAATACACACATGATTATCTTTTTATGAGCAACCATCGGTGTTCTATGGTACAGTGTACTTTTGAAATGATGTAAGTGATTGCGGTGTGGTCGCAGGTGCTCCGGGTCGTTCGCCGAACTGCTCGCGTGCTGAGTCTGCGTGCGAGGCGGGCGTGTGTCTGCACGGTGCCACGTGCACGCGCCTGCACGACCGCCCGCTCTGCACCTGCGCGCCCGGTTACACAGGTACACCTGCACACACCGCCTGTACAACACACACACACACACACACACACACATTACCTGCACCATATATGCCTACACGATGCCACGTACGCGCGCCTGGACGACCGCCCGCACACACAAAAATTACATTTATAATTAGCACATTACAATTTGATTTCCGTATTCATATTTCAAGTAAACGCGACCGCACACTAGCGGTCTGTAGGTAACAAAACACCACACGGGTATGTGTGACTGAGACGACGCTCTACGAAGCCACGGTTAGATAATTATCTCTTTCTAAAGCTCGATGTGTAATATTTACTGCTGATCACTGTACCACAATTCGAACTACGAGCTCTTCTGTAATATTGACAAGATTTATTCCTTTTCCAGACCGCGTTACAGCACGGGGGATGGGGTTGTTGACAATGTTTTGTTTTCGGAGCGGAGAGCGCAGGTTATAATAGTTAGTGAACGCCCCGTTCGTGGGCTCTTATCGAATGTTACGTGGGAACCGGCTTCCAGTGTGCATAGATGTTTGTGTATTTGCAAAATGTTTCCCTCGCCTTTTTGCTTTAATGAATTAATCAGCTCTAATATTAGTTGTACAAACATAATAAAGTCGTAATATAATAAATTGATTATTCGATTATTCGTCAAATTAATAATCTGTCATATAAACGATAACTAATATTAATATTAATGAACTTAATATAATCGAATAATCGATTTAAATCGAATTCATTAATCGATTATGAAATGTTTTTGTTTACCCTACGTAAATATGTGTTATATTAGTCTGTAAAAAAATTGTATCCATTTCGATCATGTTTGATTGTTTCTCAGTTTATGTGTTTTCCGTAAGCATGCAAAATTGTTTTTGGTCTGCCGCTGGATTAATGTTTTAACTCAGTTATAGCTTTCTCTGTCAGTGAAAATGTTAGAACAGATTATGGCTTAGACATTAGATTTAAAATGAATTAGAAATAATTTGAATGCGCTACAACATTAGTACATATAATAATATGGTTGTATGTTTAGAATTTATTTAAAGAAACATTATAGCAATACGTCTATCAATATCAATATTCTCGCTGAACGCGAATGCGCTAAGCGATCGTGCTTGAAGTGTTTCATACCAGTATGTGATGTGTGCACAGGCGCGTACTGCGAGCTGGCGGTGGGTGCGGGCGGTGCGGAGGGTGCAGGGGGTGCGGGTGCGGGGGGTACAGGGGGTGCGGCGGGCAAGGCGCTGTCGGAATTGAAGGCGGAACACTGCTCTTCCGCGCCCTGCGTGCATGCCGTCGCCTGCAGGGACCTCGTGAGCTTTGCCTTCTTATTCACTTCGGAATCGATTCCTTCTCTAAGTTTTTAAACAGAAGCGTGACAGACTTACACCTAATCCACTTGACGGCAGGTGGATATTGCGGTCCATAGATTTGTACATTTCGTTAAAGATTAGAGATGTTAAAAATGAATTAGGTGATGACCAAATACTCGAGCATCGCTCAGTTTTAAGATGCCGTTAGGTCACGTGCTGTCTCTATCACTTTAAGTACAAGTGACTGTGACTCTACGAGACATAACGACATCTTAAAATCGATTATCGTGTGTTTAATTAGAGTATGTTTAAGTTACGCGAATCTTAGCTAATCAATTTAAAAAAAATAACGGCTGATTCTATTAACAATCCCACATTTCAATTTGTTGTTAAAAAGCACTTGTGTTGTGTGTGTTAAGTAGCAAAGATAAAATTCCTCGTTCTCAGTAAAAATGGTCTGCGGGCCTCACCCCTTACCATATAAAACACAACAGCATTATGCTGCTATTTTACTCTGGTGTTCTGTGAGAGCTTGATCCTTTCTATTTGCGCTGCTGCTACGTGTAATGCATCAAGGCATATCATCATAATTATCCTTGGTTGATGGGTCGGATACAATATTCAACACTCGGGTAGTAAGGATTTGCAGGACCATTTTTCACAGACTAAGTATAAATAGGCACCCGTTCAGATGTACTATTAATTTAATCATACAGTTTTAAATGTACAAACCTTGTATTTAAGGAGAAGTGTTCAAAATAAGCCCCCAGTCCCCGGCGGCCCCGCTATTCCTGGCTACGGTGGCGACCATGGTAACGGCGGGGCAGGGGGTGCTAAGAATCTCCGGTGGAGGTTCGGTTGCCACCTACGACGACTCGACCTGGCAACATATAACGCACGCACCCTGAGGACTGACGAGAAGATACTGGAGCTGGAAGAAGAGGTAGACAAGTTGCGCTGGCATATTATTGGATTATCCGAGGTCCGAAGAGAGGGGGAGGACACGGCAATCCTCGAGTCCGGCAACTTGTTCTATCACCGGGAGGGCGACCATCTGTCCCAAGGAGGTGTCGGATTTATCGTCCACAAGTCTCTCGTCAACAACGTTGTAAAGATTGGGAGTGTGTCGACGAGGGTCGCGTACCTGATACTCAGAATCACCAAACGGTATTCGCTGAAGGTCATTCAGGTTTACGCACCAACCTCGGCACACCCCGATGAGGAGGTGGAGGAAATGTATGAGGATATTTCCAGAGCCATACATTCCTCAAAAACTCACTACACGGTGTTGATGGGAGACTTCAACGCAAAACTAGGCACAAGAGAAAGCGGTGAGCTGAAGGTAGGGAAATTTGGAGTAGGGCAACGGAACCGAAGGGGCCAGCAGCTGGCCGACTTTATGGAGAAAGAGGGACTCTTTATGATGAACTCTTTCTTCCAGAAGCGGCCCCACAGGAAGTGGACCTGGTCGAGCCCCGACGGTTCGACAAAAAATGAGATTGACTTCATTATGACGACCAGACGCCAACTGTTCAGTGATGTCTCAGTGATCGCAAGGGTGAAAACTGGCAGCGATCACCGAATGGTTAGAGGCACACTGAACCTAAACGTTAAGTTGGAGAGGTCTCGTCTAATGAAGTCAACGCTCCGTCCCCCTCGTGCTCTAATCCAGAATCCCGAAACCTTTCAGCTCGAGTTACGTAACCGCTTCCAGTGCCTAGAAGATTGCAATGCAGTGGACGATATGAACGACAAGCTCGTGGAAACTGTCCATGCGGTCGGAGCTAAGTTCTGCAAGACCCGCCGCAGAAGAACACAAAAACTCTCCGATCACACTCTTAATCTCATGGCTGTTAGACGGGAGATGAGGCTGCAATCGTCAACAGATTTGACAGCATACAGGCAACTGAACAGACAGATCTCCAAATGCATGCGGCGAGACTTACGCAACTTTAATACTTCTCGTATTAAAGAAGCGATCGAGCGGAACCAGGGCTCCAAAGTCTTTGCCAGAGATCTGTCTGCCAGAAAGAGCCAACTGTCAAAGCTGAAGACTGAGTGTGGCAACATCGTTTCCGGGACACCTGAGATTTTGAGTGAGATTGAGAGGTTCTATGGGCAGCTGTACACATCATCGTTGGAGCCACACGCAAGTGTGAGTAACGATCCAAGAGCAAGTCTTATCCGACACTATTCCGATGATATCCCGGACGTCAGTCTAAGCGAGATTAGAATGGCTCTCCAGCACCTTAAAAACGGCAGGGCCCCAGGCGAGGATGGAATTACAGCGGAGCTTCTGAAAGCGGGTGGAACACCGGTACTTGTAGTCCTTCAGAAGCTCTTCAATTCCGTCCTCCATGGTGGCACTACTCCAGAGGCGTGGAGCAGAAGTGCGGTGGTCTTGTTCTTTAAGAAAGGCGACAACGCTCTCTTAAAGAACTACAGACCGATTTCCCTTCTGAGCCGCGTCTACGTGCTGTTTTCGAGAGTCATTACGAATCGTCTCGCACGCAGACTTGACGACTTCCAGCCTCCCGAACAAGCCGGTTTCCGAAAAGGCTTCAGTACCATAGACCACATACATACCCTGCGGCAGATTGTACAGAAGACTGAAGAGTACAATCTGCCACTTTGCCTGGCGTATGTGGACTATGAGAAAGCCTTTGATTCCGTCGAAATTTGGGCGGTGCTACAGTCCCTTCAGCGGTGCCAAGTTGACTGTCGGTATATCGAAGTGCTGAAGTGTTTGTACAGTAGGGCTACGATGGCTATCCGAGTACAGAACCAGAGCTCGAAACCTATCCAACTGCAGAGAGGTGTAAGACAGGGTGACGTTATATCCCCGAAACTCTTCACCGCTGCATTGGAAGACGTTTTCAAGCTACTGGACTGGAAAGGATACGGTATTGACATCAATGGCGAGTACATCACTCACCTTCGATTTGCCGACGATATAGTCCTTATGGCAGAATCGCTGGAGGACTTAAGCACTATGCTCAATGACCTCAATAGTGCCTCCCAACGGATAGGTCTTAAGATGAACATGGACAAAACAAAGATCATGTTCAATGTCCATGTCACACCTATGCCGGTAGTTGTTGGGAGCACTATGCTCGAAGTTGTTGACGAGTACGTTTACCTGGGACAAATAGTCCGACTAGGTAAGTCCAACTTCGACCGAGAGGTCAATCGACGGATTCAACTCGGCTGGGCAGCGTTCGGGAAATTACGACATATCTTTTCGTCAGGTATACCTCAATCTCTAAAAACTAGATTGTACAACCAGTGCGTGTTGCCAGTGATGACTTATGGATCTGAGACGTGGTCCTTCACTGCTGGCCGTATGAGGACGCTTAAGGTCGCTCAGCGAGCTATGGAGAGGGCTATGCTCGGAGTTTCTCTGCGTGATAGACTCAGAAATGAGGATATCCGCAGTAAAACCAGAGTGACCGACATAGCCCAACGGATTAGTAAGCTGAAGTGGCAATGGGCCGGCCATATAGCTCGAAGAACCGATAACCGATGGGGAAGAAAGGTTCTCGAGTGGCAGCCTCGTACCGGTAGGCGTAGTGTAGGGCGACCCCCCACTAGATGGAGTGACGACCTGGTAAGACATGCAGGAAGTCGATGGATGCAGGTGGCTCAGGACCGTGCTTTGTGGCATTACTTGGGGGAGGCCTATGTTCAGCAGTGGACTTGTGAAAGGCTGTAATGATGATGATGATGATGATGATGATGTTCAAAATAATAACAACGCCTCTTTTCAGTATTTGCTGCCTTTATTAATAAATTTCTTTATTAGAAAATAAAGAAATTTATTAACTTTTAAATTTGAATTTGTAACTTTAAGTATAGTGTCTTAAAGCTTCGTCGATTTTGATTTTTAAATTAATTCAATACGTAAAGATATTATTATAATGATCATTACAGCTTTTCTCAAATCTACTGCTGAATATAGGTGTCCCACGAGAAACGCCACAGTCAAAAATTATAGAAGAAAAATAATGATTGGACTACAAAGATTATGAATATATTACAGTACATTCTCATATAACTTCTATAACAAAAAATATATAACAATTGGCTTGTGTCTAATCCTCTCAGAAATGGAATGCCTGTGTCCAGAAGTAAGAGGTTTATTATTTTACTTAGTAGGTTTGTTATTTTACTTTTATGAATGTCAGACACCCAATGTGTTCTCTGAGCAGTGAATGATTGATTGGAGCAGAGGTACACGTGGTAAAACCACGCTGCAACTATATTATGATTGAAGCATGAATGGGTTACCTCGACCAGGAGAGGACTACGCCTCATAGAATACCTGCGTGAAATAGCAGCTTAATGCTGCTGTGTTTCGTATCACATGTGTAGAGAACCGGAGACCGTTTTTATTGCAAACGCGGTATTCCATCTTAATCCTCAGGGGTGACAACACATCTGCATTTTGGTTCTTAACCGAGGGTAGATGAAAGTGTCTATGGGCCAACGCATCCACTTACCATCAGGTGGACTGTGTGCTTCTTTAACATCCTTGTTATATGAAAAGATGTATGTGTTGCTTATGACGCAGGCGGGCGGGTTCCGGTGCGAATGTGAGGTTGGGTGGGCGGGTGTGCGCTGCGACATAGCGGACGCAGACCCGGAAGCAGAAGCGGAGGCGGGGGCGGCGACGGGAGCGGAAGCGGAAGACTGCCGCACTCTCGGCTGTCCGCACCACCCCGAGCAGGTCCGTCACGCACGCAGCGTGTAAACACAAACTAACACTCCAACACACACACACACACACACACACACACACACACACACACAGAGTGTTCCATAGCTGAATAAAAAAATCACCTTATTCAAACTATCAAAGTCACATTCAACACATTATACCTATTAATACGTGAACTATAAAGTTTTTACTCTCTTTTAAGCATATTACGTACACGGAGGAGTGTGGGATTTGGCACATTTAAAGACTATATGGAGATGGAGTGCAGAAAGCACTTTTTGTAAATAATACGTTCAATTACATAAATTTAAATAAGATAAAACATTCATTGTTTACGTTCATACGGATAATGGTCAAGTACATAATAGTCTGTAGTCAAATAGTCGCACAGAGTAGAATGTCGCTAAATAATTTTAAAATGTTGCCAATAAATCATTGTTAATTTTGTTTGGTTTTAAATGGAAATGGGAAAGAAACAATATAACCACAGTTTGATGCTCACATCGTTGGCTACCCTCATCGTGGTTACACTCGTCACACGGAATGTTTTGGGCAGAGCTACTTAATTTAAAAAAAATGCTTTGCATTGCATTTAGACTGTAATATTCACTTCAATGCAAGTATGTATACTCGCGATCCACACGAATGGTTTCTGGATTTCGTCAACAGCGTCACCTATCGGGTCCAGTTGTGAATCTTAACCACCCAAGGACCTAAGTAGATCCTTGGAGAGTTAAGATTGTGATCGCCCCCGTCACAACATCAGATTTAATAGACCAGATCCTCGCTAAAGAATGCCAATTTCTTCCAAGTATGATTCGCGAGGCTATTGAAATCAAAAAAAAATCCTAATTTCAATAGAGAAAATGGCTAGATGGTACCATCTGCTTGGGATCCTATAATTAATAAAATTAAATGCCAACCCAAGCATACAACTGTAAGACTTAAAGATACTATAAGTTCATACTGCGTAGATCGGAGCAAAGATTAATAATTTTAATATGGAGGTAGCCGTGTGACATCGAACACCTCAGTCGCCCCGTGACCATGGGTGCTGTAAAGAGCTCGTAACGTCGGGAATCAAAGTAAATATCGCCATAAAATCCGTAAAAACTAGTTTTATTTAATATTTCTAATTCGACCCGTGGGTGTGATGTGATAAGAAGCAACTGCGAAAACTGCAAGAAAAATGTTATGACCTGATATATTACGGTACACCATTTTGTTTACAATAAATTTAAAATATCTAGAAATACCTACATAAATCGAAGGCGTGGGACGTTTGGTACTGCGATTGCCAACGCTTTTGTGACGAGTTGATGAGGAAATGTCCATACTTAGTGGTTGATATTTACGAGCTGATAAAGAGAGAAGAAAATATTAAGATAGTGCTGTCGATGATATTTTAGTGTAACATTTGTACATTTGTAATAAAAACGAGCACGAAAAAAAATTACGAGAGATGGTGTACGGTTTTTTTGTGAAAAAATTGCTAAATGTATATCATATCTTACAAATTAATTTGTGTTGTTTTGAAAATTTATGTAAATTATTTTGGAGTTCTCATAATTATTATTTTATTTACTTATTCTCAAATCTGCGTTAAAATTAGTGTTAAAATACCTTTGTTTCGAGGCCTATAATTATAAAATAACGTTTTTCACGGTTCGCCTTTTGTAAAAACCTAGATAATTGATAGAATCAGGCGTTACTTTGCGGAAATCCATTATAATAAATAATTTATTACTTTGCAACCTTCCGCTAACTAATTACAATGATGTGTTCTACCTGGATTGAAGAGCACCTCCCGCACTCCCTCAATTGCATGCACTAACTCTGTCACCACTAGTTCCAGCACCACTACTCCCGGCACCACTACTTCCGGCACCACTACTCCCGGCACCACTACTTCCGGCACCACTACTTCCAACACCAGTATTCCAGGTAAGACATACCATCGACGACAAAACGACACGTGTTTCGCCTCTACACGAGGCATCTTACATTCTGTCATTACGTCTACCTTACCTGAAGATGCCTCGTGTAGAGGCGAAACACGTGTCGTATTGTCGTCGATGGTGTGTCTTATCTGGAATAGTGGTGTTGGAAGTAGTGGTGCCGGGAGTAGTAATGTTGGGAGTAGTGGTGCTGGGACTAGTGGTGACGGAGTTAGTGCATGCAATTGAGGGAGTGTGGGAGGTGCTCTTCAATCCAGGTAGGACACATCATTGTAATTAGTTAGCAGAAGGTTGCAAAGTAATAAATTATTTATTACAAACCTAGATGATGACGAGACAAATCGATATTGTGCTTAGTTTTGGATGTACATGATGGAGTAATCACCCTCTTATGTTATGCCGTAGTACTCTATTAAATAAATGTTATCTTTTTATTTACATTTTATATCGTTATTTAGTAAGTTCACTATTTACTTATAAATGTACGTTATGTGAGTTTACTGATGGCAATAAAATGTATATTTTGTAATATTTATATAAATATGTATACATGAATATACTTTCATTGTACACTATGGAATTAAAAGGTACAGGAAACATTAAAAACAACAAGTTTATTAGAACATTAAGGCGGCTTTAACTCCTCGCATGAACGATGTGAACATGATTGCGTATAGGAGTGCGTGGAGCAGAACGGGTGGTGGCGGTGCTCGGGGGGTGAGGAGGCGCGCGAGGCGGGTGAGTCGGGCGGTGGGGAGGGGGGCGCGGGCGCATGCGCGTCGTCACCGTGCCGCGCCGGCGCCTGCGTGCCGCTGCCCGCCGGCCTCTTCAGCTGCCGCTGCCCGCCCGGCCTAACCGGTCAGTCGCACTTCACTACACCGAGCCTCACCTTACCTCGCCTCGCCTCATCCTCACTTCACCTCACCTCATCTCAACTCACCTTACCTTGTCTCACCTCGCTCATCTTACCTCACCTCTACTCATCACACCTCACCTCATTTCTGCTACGTGCTAGAGCTACGCTATATTATTCAAGTTTTTGCCCGTGGACTTAAAAGAATGAAATCACTTGAAATAAAACAAGCACGTCGATTGGTTGGAAGTTGAACTTTAAATAACTTGCGATGTATCTGTAACTGACTGTAAAATGGCAATAATGTATGGTATGGGATAAGTACAGCAAAAATAAAGCTTTTTATTGGTAACGAGGCATTCTATCTCAACCCTTGGGCTGAGACAACGCATTTTAACTGCAATTATAGAAGTACGAGTAACAAACGAGCATATATAGTCCAAATGACGGAAGCTGAATGCTGTAGTCAAATCTATCTTTTATTAACAATTAAAATGCAGATGCGTTATCAGTTATCACCTCTGAGGACTAAGATTCCAGTGTTGTTTAGTAGTATCGATAGATTTATTATACTACTGCGTATGGACCGGATAGTCTTGAACAAACTAAATGGCACTGACACCTTGTTGCGAAAATGTTTATGGACCACCAACGCGAGCATCAATGCGTGCCGTGCGTCCGTGCTGTGTTTCCACTTTAAGATATTTTGCAATATTTTAAGGTAAATGTACTGATATAGGTAGGGCATTAGGCGTTTCTTCAAGTTCAAAGGGTTTTGGATGATTTGGGGTAAAACCTAACTTACCGTGTAACGTACCGTGGTAACCGTGTTTTTATACCCACCCAATATATATATATATATATATATATATATATATATATATATATATATATATATATATATATATATATATATATATATATATATATATATTTTTAACATTTATCGAAGGAGCTAGAAAAGAGTAAAATGAAAAAGTTTTTCATTCTATATATCAGAATAATGGTATAATATTTTACTTAATAGTTACATGTTCGTTATTCATATTTGACTTAGTGTTATTATAACTTGAAAATGAGAATGTCTTGTTCATCACAAAACTCAAGATTTTTAATTGTGAAATGATATTCAAATCTTGCAATGATGTCTTTAAAATATTGAAAATTAAGTGCAATAAATAAGGCAATTTTGATTATTTTTTACGATAATTTAGGGAGTATTTCTACAGGTTCCAGGGTAAAACCAAAATCATAAGTGAAAACACTGATTCCGTGGTAGTCCGTATTTAAGAGATAGTGCTGATTTGTTCTATGCTTAAATCGTGAAAAAATTGTGTTTGCACGGACATACCTTGTCATTTATATCGATGGTAGTATCCGATTGTCTACACCTACCATAAGAAACGGTTTTTATGCTGTTATAATAGACAAGTGTAATTCTTAATGATTTCTTATATTTACGCGAACACTACACATTGAAATAATACTAGTTTTAACGGAATTTTTCGCGTGTATTTAACTTTTTTTTACCTGGACGTAAAATGGATAATACCTACGTGCGCCAAATCACCAAAGTTGTATGGGTTACCAAAAATGCACAAGCCCAATGCTCCATTACGCCCCATAGTGAGCCAAATCGATTCACCAACTTACAGATTGGCTCAACACTTAGCGAAAATACTCTCACCGCTCAGGGGACATACAAGAGCACACATAAAGGATTCCTACCATTTTGTCAGCGAGATTAAAGACCTACGTCTGGCAGACAATGAAACTATGGTCAGTTTTGATGTACAGTCATTGTTTACATGCTTACCTGTTGAAGACTGCATCTCAATTGTAACTAGAAGGCTGGAAGAAAACAACATGCCTGCAGAATATGCAGTATTACTCAGACACTGCCTTACATCTGGCTACCTATTGTGGAAGGAGGAGTTCTACAAGCAAGTAGATGGTGTGGCGATGGGCTCACCTGTATCTCCCATTGTCGCCGACATATTCATGGAAGACTTTGAGGCGAAAGCCCTGCTTACTTCTCCCATAAATCCAAGATTCTACAAGCGGTACGTAGACGACACTTTCACAATTCTACCTTTAGATAAAGTAACTGCATTTTTAGACCATCTTAACTCTATAAATTCTAAAATTCAGTTCACAATGGAGTTAGAGGCAAACAATTCCTTAGCTTTTCTAGATGTGTTAGTAATTCGGAATCCTGATAACACCTTGAGCCATACTGTGTATAGAAAAAAGACCCATACAGATAGATATTTAAACGGTGATTCTCACCACCATCCTTCACAGTTAGCTACCGTGGGTAAATCTTTGTTTCAGAGAGCACGAGGGATCTGTGACAGTAAACACCTGGCTGCCGAGCTCCAACATGTCAAGCAAGTTTTGCATGACAACAATCTTCGGGTCCCACGCCTACGTCACAGAGAACGAGTGAAGCCGGCCACAGTCGAGCGTGTACCTGCTGTACTGCCATATGTTAGAGGAGTCACTGACAAGATTGGCTACATCTTGAAGCGCGCTTCCATCAAAACATACTTCAAGCCGCCGAAGAAGATTGGTCAGTTTTTACCATCAGTCAAGTGTAACGTCCCTCTGCAAGATGCAGGAGTGTACAAGCTTGATTGTGAATGTGGTCTCTCCTACATAGGACAAACTAAAAGATCAATTAAAACCCGCGTCAAAGAACATATAGCTGATGTGAAGAACCGACGCTCCGGGAAGTCTGCAGTCTGTGAACATGTACAAGATCGCCCCCGTCACTACATCAGATTTGATAGACCACAAATCCTCGGTAAAGAACACCGATTCCTTCCAAGGATGATTCGCGAGGCTATTGAAATCAAAAAACATCCTAATTTCAATAGAGAAGATGGCTGGGTGCTACCATCTGCTTGGGATCCTATAATAAATAAAATTAAATCCCAACCCAAGTATACAACTGCAAGACTCCATGATACCATAAGCTCATACTGTGTAGATCGGAACAAAAGTTAAATTTTAATCTATGGTAACCGCGGTTAACTATGACAGCTGGACGTTGAACATCTCAGTCCTTCCCGTGACCATGGGTGCTGTAAAGCTCTCGAAACGTCGGGTAAAAAAAAAAAGTTAAATACACGCGAAAAATTCCGTTAAAACTAGTATTATTTCAAGTGTAATTCTTCCCCAGTCGAGCCTACCCATTTGTGATGCAACCATAATATGACTGCAGCGTGGCTCTACCTGATATATTTTTATTATTGTATTCATATGTTATATTATGATGTCTTACATTATTTGTGTTTATTCTTTACCAAAGATAAACTTCGAATAGATCTGGCTGAATATAAACTCACTAAAATTATGTATATTTATGAGCCAGATAAGTTTTTTAAAATAAATTTCGGACGTATGGTAGTCGCATAAGAATATGCAATACTTCATTCTCTTAAATGTCGTAAGAGTAGAATATTGGATACGCTAGAAAACCTTATGGCTATCGATTATTGGCGGTATTTCTTAATACCAACCTTAAAATATCCAGACCGGCAGGAGAGCAGCGATAAAGGTAAGACGTGCATTGCAAATGCCTATCCAGACTTATGTATATTACTAGACAGGCATGACGGTACTGATACATTGTGCTCTAAGATACGGTCAATTTACTGGAACTTCTTTAGACGACTGCGAGAAGAATAGTTCTTTGTTGTGTAAACTGCGAACTTTGTTTTTCGAATATCTACCACTGATTATTTTTTATCTGACTAAGAAAACTATGTGTGTGTGTGAAAAGAGCTGTGGTAGCTCATATGGTTAGCGCTCGCTGTAAATTTCACAGTACGCGAGCAAACCGGGTTCGATCCCCGCCGGCACCAATTAAATTATTAATTACAATTTTAAGTGCTGATTTACCACGTACTCGGCGGTGAAGAAAAACATCATGAGGAAACCTGCATGTCTGAGAAATAAGAAAAAAAATCGAAGATATGTAAAGTTCGCCAACACGCATTGGGGCAGCGTGGCGGACACTTCCTTGTCCTAAAACCCTCTCAGAAATGAGGGGAAGCCTGTGCCCACTGCTGGGCTGCCTCACCTAAAAACAGTAACGGTCGTAAATGAAAATACAATTGCGTGGCATGTTTACCGTGCCATTTACCCGCCCGCGTAAGGTTGCCAGGTCTTAAAACCGAAAGGACATTTTGATAAAAAGGCCGGATATCCTTATTTTTTGTCTTAGTAAAAGACATTTTTTTAAGTAAAACAATTCTTTTTATCGTTTACCGTAAAATCTTCTTAATTTCTAACGAAATAACAACAATTGAATAAATCAGTCTGCTTTATCATTAATCATTCAATATTCATTACAATATTAATGATTTAAAGTAGTTTTAATCATGTACAATATTAATTTCAATAATAGCAGTACTTTGTATGTAAGTGAAAAATGTAAAGAAATGGTCAAATTTGAAAAGCCTAACAAAAGCTGGACACCATCTAATTTGGCCGGATACGCAACCAAAAAGCCTGACTGTCCGGCTTTATCCGGCGAGTGCACGGTCCGCAGCTGTGCCACAGTTTTTGTTCTGAATTGCCGGTCTAATAGTATTCACAGAAGTCTGCCAAGGCAAACCCTTCTTATTGATATACGGCCTTGTTCGACAGAGGAGTTTTCCAAGCTAATGAAAAGAGTGAAGAAAAAATGTTGTTAGGGTTTTATTTTCAGTGCCACAGTTGAAAAAAATTTGATGCAACAATTAGTTAACAACATATAAATTAATGATTTCTTATATTTACGCGAATACTACACATTGATTAAAACTACTCTTACGGATTTTATCGCGTTTATTTTACTGTTATTTCCCCGTGACCATGGGTGCTGGAAAACGCCCCAAACGTCGGGAAATAAAAATAATAGTAAAATAAACGCGATAAAATCCGTAAAAATAGTTTTAATCATCATATAAATCGTTATGGAATATTTTGCGCATATTGAAGGGCGGCAAGGCATATTACAAAATGTCAGCTGTCAGATTGCATACAAACTATGGTTAATTAAAAAAAAGGAGCACCCTTGAGGTGTATGTACCCTATTTATTAAAAAAGAAGCATTAAAATCGGTTCACAATCTGCGAAGATACATAAAAAATACATGCGTAATATTACATACAAAAAAAACACAGAGTCGAGTTGTTTTTTAGTTTTACATTTACACTATTTGCTGAACGTAATAAATTTTAACCATTATTTAAGCAGTTTAGGAAAGCATTTTTATTTAATCGGTTTGACCAATAAATTTATTATAAGTATGTTTATATTTCGTACTTGGCGGTAAAGGAATATACCTAAGGAAATCTGCATATCTAAGAAATAATAAGAATATTTCAAAGGCATGTAAACTGTAAAGTCAGCCAACTCGTATCGGAACCGCGAGGCGGGCACTTTTACCTGCCCACTGAGTAATAAGAGGCCTGTGTCTAGCTGTGGGAAGTAAATAGGCCGTAACTTTGTGTTCCTCATCACATCTAAATCAATGCCTACTTGTCGCTAAAAGAGCACTCACGTTAAACTATTGTTGAGACTAATCTAACCTAAGACCACATGAATCTAACCATGTAAATGAAATTGAAGTGGCTGTCTGTAACATCGCAATAACTGCCTTCTTTTAAGCTTGAAAGGTTATTTGCAAGTTGTTATTACGCGTAAATAACTGTTTTTAAAAAATTTGTCTGTTTACCCGGGCTAACCTTGGTAATGGCTGAACCGATGTGGAAGCAATGCCAGAAGTGATTTAGGCTATATTTTATCTGAAAAGCTTAGTGAATTTTTTTTTTAGTTTTAGAAACCGACAAGTAGACTAAAATAACATTAATGTATACCACCCAAGCAAATCTGGGGTGGAGTGCTAGTATTAAAATATGATATTCCAAGATATTATATTTGGTAAATATTTTGCTAAAATTCTTATTAAATAAATAAACAGTGTAAAAATAATGAGTCAATTTATTTATTACTTCACTTAACTAGTTATGTGTTATTTTCTTCAGAATATACTTTTCCAACCATATAAGCAGGTGTATCTCGAATTCTTTTACCTTTCAAGTTGATTGAATATGGTAACACTGAGGGTACACGCTTGTGAATACCTCTGCCCTCAGGCGTCCATGCAGCCACTTGACAGGAAGTTCCATTCTTAGCAGTTACTGATACCCAGCCTATTGACGACAAAACTATATCTCCGCAGCAAATTTTCGGTCCTTGTCCTGTGAATTCCATGATGTTTTCTGTTCTTTTCAACCCAGGCCAACTGGTCAGTCTTCCTGCAGCACTCATGGGTACTGCAAATAGTTCTGTGCCTAGAAACTTATTGTATATTTCATCAGCATCTTCAGTCTTTACAACAGTAATTGGTAGGTGTTCTGAACAAAATATGGTAAATCTGCATGGTTCCATAGAATCAACGAAATCTACTCGTGCTAAACCACCTATAAAGAAAGTAAACCCTTTGTGCAAGTAGTAAGTTTGAAGTCTTATCACGCTTTTTGGTATGGTCAGTAGCAGCTCTTCAGTACTGAGTAGAGATAATACTTGGTCTGGATGTATTACACCTGGAGTGTCATAGAACCATTTACTGTTAGCGAATAGCCCGTGTTTCTCATCCATAACTGTAATGGGTTGCTTCAATTCATCTGTTTCATCACTCACTGGTTTTGAAAAGGTTCTTCCGATGTGCCCTATTAATGATGGTGCTTCACTGAATATTTTTCCTTTCACTTGTCCTTTTCTGATTTCATTTTCAAGTTTTAAAAGGTGAGCTTGTGATTTGAGTCGCTGCTGTCTCTGATGTATTTTCCATCCTGAAGGTCTATTGATGGGGAACTTCAATAAATTTAATGTTGTTCCAGGCCACCTGCTAACTGTTGCCCTTTTAACGATGTCTACTGCATGCACTTTGCAGTAATCAGATTGTAATAGAATATTGAATAATGAGCTCTTCCCAACATTTGTACAGCCTACAAGGAACACATCTCCCTTATATAGCCAGATTTTGAACATAGCTGATATTAACTCTTCAACTCCATAGCCTGTCCTTGCAGAAATAAGAGCAACATGTTTTACATTAGCTTTGCTTAGTGTTGTTTTGTTTATTTCCGTCAGAAAAGAGTTCTTAACACGCTCGAGGTAGCCTATACTGTCGCCTGGTAACAAATCAACCTACAAAATTGTAATCATTGTTATTTCTTAATGTAAAGCTCATCTTATAATCTAATAAAGTATCTTTATTTATATACACTTCAATTTGTTAACTTGTTGGTACAATGTATAATTTTTACCTTATTTCCTACAATTACGAGAGGTCTGTCTGTGCCAATGATGTCAACAATACCAGGCCATATGGAACACGGGAAGTCTAGTAGGTCCACCATCAGTACTACTAAGGACTTCACATGCCTGAAAATATAAAAAAATTACTTACACGATTTTTCTAGATTACTGCAAAATTTGTCCTATAATCTACTAACCCACTGAATATGCTAAATATTTATATCAATAAATTTTCAAAGGGCATTCAAACTTTTTGTTGTTGATATAATATTATTTTTTACATAGTATGGTACTGCCTTGTCAAAGTTTATATTTTGAAAATTAACATTATTTATTTTTGAAAATAATTAAATAATTATTCTACATTTAAATTGTTTTAAGCTGCTTTTGAATGATCTTAAACTATTGTATTTTGTTGTAACATAGTATGAGCACAGAATCTTCATATTTACTCAAGATAGATACAATATAGTTTTTTATGCAACTGCTTTTGTCACTGGTATCATTATTGGATTAACCTTTCAATCCCCAAGAAAATCCCAGGCAGTTGCATGCATTCAGCATATCACGAGACGTTTTTCATTGAAATCCACTTTTAATTTTTAACATAAAATTATTTTAATAAATAATTATGTTTCACTTAAGCATCATACATTTAACATTTCAACTCCATTTTTCTGTTAGTTTTGAGTTGATATAAAATCACTTTTGTCAGCATGTTGTAAAATAGTATCATACACATAAAATCATTGATATTATGAGCCAAATATACAAACTAAACTTTCAATATGAATCATAATACATTGGTCATCATTTATGAGATAATAATAGCTGCCTTAGACCAAAAAATAAACATACATTCATTTGCTACATTCTCATTAAATATAAGTGTTAGTGCTTTGTTTTTTCTCAAAGAAAAACTATGTAATATCACTGTTAACAATGTTGTACTGGCAACAATTGTTATCTCCTTTAATTGATTTTTATATATGTATGTAGCTATTCAGATTTTTAACACACTATGACATCTATGAATGCACAAAAACCACCCAAAAACTTACACAAATAAAATGCTTTAACATAAAATAAGTTTAAATAAAGCCTTATTATTAAATGGACCTACAGCAGTAAGTAATAACCTTATGTGTACCTTATATTTTGTAGAAGTTTTTCATATTCTTCTGGTTGTACAGTGATATCTAATGCAATATTATACTCCTTTAAAAAGTGACATCTTTGACATTCTATATTTCTTAATTCTTCTTCATTGCGACCCTTAAATATTTCACTTGGCAGATATCCAGGTATAGCGGGGTCACTGCAGTGGAGTAGTGCTCCACACCCTCCACATGGTACTCGACTAATGCCTTCCATAGGGTCTGGAGTCCCATAATTCTTACACCATTCTTGTTTTATTGTTTCTTCATCTTCTAGTTCTTCTAGAGGTGACAACTGGCTATCGTCAAAATGTTCATAATTTGTCATCCATTTGTTTAAATTAGAATGGTCAAATTCTGTTGTTGACATGTCATTAGAATGATTACTTATTTTCTTAATGTTTTTATCTGTTACATATACGCTAACATTGGTTTTGCTTGCAAAAGGTAGTTGGAATGTTGTATTTTGTTCGGTAACTTCAATCTCCTCTTCTTCATTTAATAATTTATTTTCATTTATATAATATTTTAATGAGACAGGCAATGGTGGTAAAGATTTTTCTCTAAATTTTTTTGCTTCTATTTGCGCAGCTTTTTTTATTGATTTCACGTAATATTTATAATAACTTAATTCTAATTTTTCGTGTTCCAAATAGGAACTAAACTCAATTTTGTCTTTATACGAAAGTAGAAGTTTTTTAAAATTTGTATTTGTCGTTGCGTTTTCATCTTTCGCTTTAATTTCCGTAGTATTCGTTCTTAGATTACTATGATTTATACGAGTTTTTATTACACTTTGGTTTCTACATAACCTTAAAAAGTTCCGCGTTGGAAATATCATTATGACTAAACATATAATTACTGAAAAACAATTCACGTTTTTTGCTTAAAATGCATTACAATCACGGTTACAAAAAACAATTCAGTAAACATTTTTTCGTTATATTGTTATGTTTTGACACGAGCTCGAGGTCGCGATATTTTTATGACATTGACGTTAATAGTGATGTCCATTGTTTTTGTTTGCTTCATAACACGGCTATTGCTACCGGTTTTTTCCGTATAGATTCGTTTGATGTAAATGAATACGTACTGTTATGAATATAATTTACTTATTTACATATTTTCTACACATATCGATAATTAGGTATTATATTATTCATTTATACACCGACATCACACGTTTCGCTCAGTACGAAGCGATAATGTATACACATTAACGCTACATAGTGGATTTAAATCACTTGTGCAAACGAAATGTTACGTGGTGTGACTAATATTACTTTCAATGTATTTCATAATTAGGTTTCGTGTTGTTGTAGTAGTGAATTTCAACTTGCACTAATGCATTATTCATACAAATTATTAATTATATTTATAATTGTGATTAATGGTGCGTAAAATTTCTATTTTAAATTTAACAGTTTATAAGAAAGGGTGTTAATTTTGTTTTTATTTTTATTTTCAGGGAGATTGTGTGAATTAGATAAGGATGAATGTGCGTTAATGCCTAAAATATGTAATCACGGAGTTTGCGTTAACGTTCCCGGTTCATACCAATGCTACTGTAAGCCAGGTAATAATATATTACAATTGGTAATAATAATTTATTAGTAATTAAATTATTAAATTGTATATTTAAAAAAATTGTATATTTTAAAATTATATTTTATATGTAAAGGATACACTGGCGATAGTTGCGAACAAGATATTGATGAATGCCTTTCGTCGCCGTGTAAAAACGGCGGTACGTGTCAGAACTTGGAAAATAATTACGAGTGCGCTTGCATGGATGGTTTTGAAGGTAAGCGATATAATTGAATTAATGATATTGTAAATTTAATTAGAAAAAATACTTATTTTAATTTGAAATAATACTATTGTTTAATTATAGGCAAAGATTGTTCGATAAATATCAACGAATGCGAATCCAACCCTTGTGCCGCCGGATCCACATGCGTCGATGGTATTGCCAGCTATTCTTGCGTGTGTCAGGAAGGATTAACGGGAGCCAATTGTGAAATCGATATTGACGACTGCGAGGTATTCATTATTTCTTTATTTTTAAGTTCAGTATATTTTAATTTACTATTTATTTGGGGATATTTCTTTATAATCGACTTTATTCACATAGACTTTATTGATTTATGTTTATGAAAATATTTTTAATACTTCGTTAAAATATTCTAGTCATGAGTTGGTTAACTTTTCTCGCATATCTATCAAAAGAATGATGATATCGATTAGAGAGAAGTTTCATTAATTTTTTGCCACAAATTTATATATAAATGAAAGAATAACTCAATTAAAGAATATCTAAATAATATTTTTTTATTAATAATTCCATTATTTTTTTCATAATTATCAATAAAAAATAGTTAAATTGAATGAAAAAAATTAATTATTATTAGTTTATTATGTCCGTTGAGGTTGTGAGCTAATCGCAACCATGCTATACTTTTGTATTTTCTATATTCGGATCACCATGTTATATCTTAACAAAATATATACTGATGACTTTTTTTACTGTCTAGAAAAAAATAGAGTGTAACAAGTGTTCGGAGTAGAAACCTATGGCACAAATATTTAATTTTACATTAGCATATTATGAAATTGATTTATCAATAAATACTACTAATTGGGTTCGTATTATTTTAATTTTAATAGTTTTTAATTGATTTATTTATTTAGTTCAAAATCTTAAGCGATATAATGACGTCACTGGAGTTTGAACTTACATTTTAGAAAAACTTTTTAATTGTAAAATTACATAAAATAAAATAAAAAACATGCAACTTCTCTATTGCATGCGTAATTGTGTAATTAAACGTGTTTTACTAAATTCGATTTATCTATTTCTTTTAATTAACAAAAAATGATCAATGGTTCTAAGCGTTATAATTCCATTTATGCTAATGTTATCTCATTAATGATAAAAATAAAAATCTTTATTTGCCTAAAACATGGTAGATATACCTACTGATGTTTTAGTTTTATTCAACACATGTTTTGCTATTTTAATACATAACTTGCAAATTAATAATAATTTAAATCATGGGTACATTATAACATGAAACAAAACCTTAAACAATTTATAAAAATTGCAAACATCAACATTATTTACATTAGATTAATACATAAACATCGATAGTTAAAGCATCATTGTTTGTATTTACTATAAAAGAAGAACAATTAAACTAACATTATTCGAAAGGTACATTACACAAAAAGATAATCATGTGCATAATGTGTATGTGTGCAGGTAAAATAGAGTAAACAATAAACATACACATGTTATATGATTATGCTATAAAAGGAATGAGGTGAAACATTGGCCAGGTTTCATAGCGGGGGAATTTTATTTGTTGTAAATGTGTAACTACGTAAACGTAGCCCGTTATGACCTATTATTCTTTATATTGCACATAACATACAAACAAAAAAATAAAGCTTGAGTGCTGTATTCCTTAATTTTAGACACATTTTTAACTTTTTTTTCTACTTTGATTTACTACGTTTGATTTATTCATTTCTAATCTGGTATGTAATTTTTCTCAAAGAAACACTACTATTGACACTTTTCTAACAAATTACCTTTTCCCGTTTTTATTGAGCATAAATTGTTTATTAATGGGTTATTATACTACTAATGAGTACTGGATTGATAATAACCCTTGGGAATAAGGCGATCGCTACCACGCTGTTTCTAAATGTTTTCATATTTAACCGTATAAGATATTATATTGTAAAATGTAAATTTATATTTAAAATAAAGTCCTGCTGGGTTTCTTGCTATTTCTTCCCAGGATAGAGGCATATTAGCATACATGACTTTCAATAAATATTCATGTAATCTATATTGAATAAAAAATATTCTATTCTCGCCATGAAATCTGTCAAATATTTCATCCTGGTGCCGCCCTGGTGGTTGAAAAGGTCGTGGATCATCATTGGTCGAATTTATTAGCTTTATGAGTACGCGATGTTTAAGTAACACGATGTCGAGGGAGTGGCGTGATGCACTGTCGCACTGTTGCATGTGACTAGAGATGTGAATAACGGCTTAGAATGTACAACAAACTAAAGTGCTTTTTTTCGTTAGCAACTTATAATAAATATAATAATTACTTATATATTTTTTTCGTATTAAACGTGACTCGTAAAAAATTACGTTACGAAAAACATTATTTGCTTTTAGCTTAATTACTTGTATTAGCTACATTTAAAAACGTTTCCTGCTGTTAAACTGTCAGCTTACTTTACTATATTATAAATTCAACGAACTTTCCTACGTTTTACACAGGCTTAGGACTATCTGAATATAATTTTAATTTTTATATTTAGGGTTAGTAGTCTAATAGCTCATTATTTATATAATATAGTATTATTATTAATAATCATCTTAGATGGTGTGATTTCGAAAATTCATCAATATGCAGGTGAACGATTTTAATGTAGGAATAAGTAACTTTAGTTGCTTTTTAAATTTAACCAGTTAAATTGCTTTCATTAAAGAGTGTTGTACGTGCCATTGTACACTAATTATTTAGAAAAATATATTTACTATACACGTTTTTAAGGCGCCAGAGGCAGTGGGGTTGTAAAAATCTACACTGTAAGTGGAAATACGTGAACATACAGGACAGTTTACAGGCAAGACTTCTCTATCCATCTCTTTTCCTCTCAACCCCCCCCCCCACTCCACCGTCCGTACCGAGCGACCAACCAACCTATCTATGTATGTATCTATATTTCAATTATATATTTAAAAAATCAAATGCCAGCTATAATATGATACCATATTATTAACATTCGCATTACCTATAGAACAGAGGTATAATTCTTAATTGAATAAAGACACAAAATCACTTATACCTCGCTCTATATACGTCTTATATAATATATGGTTTGTGTCCTAAACTGTAGGTTTTATTTGTTTCTAATATATAGTTATTAAGCGCTCCCAGGCGTTTTATAGCCGACTTTTACTTTTGAAACAGATTATTCTAAATTTAATTTACGTAATACTAAAATTATATTCGGAGATCTTAAATTTTTCTATTTGTTTGTTTGTTTCCGTAATATTTTGTTAAAATCTTGTCTACGCTCACATCACAATAGTCATTTTGCGTATTTTAAATTGTATATTTGCGTGTGCCTTTAAAGTAATACTTAGCGTAACTAACGAACGAACGAGCGAGATGTATGGATGTTAAAATCCATACATCTCGCTCGTTCCGAGACAGTCGACAGACAGTCGCGCATGTCACGTTAGTCGATAGATGTGCCACTTCATATTAGCTCTAAGATTGCTACGGGAAACGGTTTGTATTGTCTATATCGATTGTAGAATAAATTGAAAATTGTTATTAATAAGCAATTACGATAAAAAGTTTGATTATGTATTAAATACATGATATTAGCGGCGACAACAAATTCTTTCAGTAAGCCCAAAATAATCATAATGACTGTATTTAAAACCACATGTTGCATTTACATACCAACCATAAAAGATAAAATAAAATGCAACTATAATCTATAATAAATTCTTGAACCACGTAACCACACCAATACGCATATTCGCATCTCTAGTTTTCGTTACCACCCACCCTCCCCGAGTTTGGCCTAAAGGTCTAGATACCAGGCCATAAACTCCAAAAAAAAAATACCCTCCCCGAGGAGGTTTTGGCGGGAACTTGACCGTCGACAGATTGATGCTCCCGTTTTATCGTTTAAATAATGATTTGAAGTGGATGTTGATACGCAAAAGTAATGCGATTTTTGTGTATTATTTGCGCTTATGAACTATTAAAAAAAGGATTAAACAAGTGCTTTGCTGTTGATGTGATAAAATTCGCAATGTGACGCATAAGCATATTGTAAAGAAAAAATTTGTAAAAACGGAGATCACAAATAAAATGAAGTCATGGCTTAAAGGACAAGTACCCAAGCCTCAAATCTTAGTAAAAAACCCTCTCCGCTTCTTGTCACTTTTTTGTTCCTAATGAATTATATTTGCGCTGCCACATAGAGCGCGCAGTATAATACATAACATAAACACTCACGTCTGTCACCCAGAGGGGTAGGCAGAGACTACGGACTTCCATTTGGCACGATCCTGACATACCTACGCCTCTACATCCATATATCTACGCATACATGCTCGTCGCAGATTTTACATTATATACTTGTCGTATTCCATAGTTGTCATGCTTGGCAAGTGGGTTGATAACCGCAGTTTTATATTTTTAGTCGTTATTAGGATGACGTTGCTGCCCATCTCCTGATTTATTTCCCTCTGTCGTCTCTTACGACTCTCAAGGGATGGTATGAGGTAGTGGACTTACAGCGCCACTACATGGTAAAACGGGCATCTGTAACTGTTGCACTGTTGCATGGCAGTCGCAGCCGTGCCAGCACGGCGGGCGGTGCACGGACGCGCTGGGCGGGTTCACGTGCTCGTGCGCGGGTACGGGCTACGCGGGCGCCACGTGCGAGCTGGATGTAGATGAGTGCGCCTCGCAGCCCTGCCGCCACGGCGGTACTTGCCTCGACGAACTGAACGACTACCGCTGCGCCTGCCACCCCGGGTACACAGGTACACTGCACTACATGTTGTCGTATTAGTATTTTAGAAGAGTTTTGTGCATAAACTATAATCAGACTAGATTGTATAGTATAAGATCTTCGCCTATCTTCATTGGCGAGGCGTTGCAACAACAACAACTAGTCAATTTATTATATTACAGACGCTTAATAATTTTATCAACAATTTTTTCGCTATTGTCCTTTTAGCATTTCCCTTCAAATTTTAGTTATTGAGATTCCACTATAACTGTTGTGTATTGTATTGTACCGTCTGTGTATTGTATAGGCAAGAACTGCGAGGTGGACGTGAACGAGTGCGAGAGCTCACCGTGTCAGTACGGTGGTGTGTGTCTGGAGCGCAGCAACGCTAGTTTGTACCAGGAGGCTGGGGCGCCGCCGCTGCTGGTGGGCCCGCAGCCGCACATGCTGCTGCCAGCCAGCTTCTACCAGCCGTTCTCGCTCGACGCGGCCAGCGGGTCAGTGCTTACCGCTCACTGCTCACTACTCACTGCCCACTCCTCACTGCCCACTCCTCACTGCACACTTTTTTATAGATAAGGGTGGCAAACGAGTACATAGTTCACTTGATGGTAAAGATGTTGTGACCCATAGACATCTACATTTATCTTAAATTAAGATTTAAAATGCCAATACATTTTCACCCCTGAGGACCAAGATGGAATTACCATACGGAACAGCTGCATTAAGTTGCTATATTACGTTGGTGTTGTTATATTACGATGTATGTAAAGGAGGCGAAAGAGGTATGTCAGGATCGTGTCAAATGGGAGTCCATAGTCTTTGCCTACCCCTCTGGGTGACAGGCGTGAGTGCTTATGTGTATATGTATGTAATATTACGTTGGTGTTGTGAGAGCGTAGGCCTACCTCGGTGAAGCTGATTTATTCGTGCCATAACTATAACTTAGCTGCAACGTGCCTTTAAACACTCCTCGAAGCATGGTTTATATGTATAACACAAGCATATGTCGTCGAGATCAAAAGCTTACTCGTGCATAGCCGGGGCGGAACGCTAGAACATATTTACAAGTTTGGTGTGCGTGCAGGTACGAGTGCGTGTGCGTGGCGGGCACGGCGGGCGCGCGCTGCGAGGTGAACGTGGACGAGTGCGCGTCGTCGCCTTGCCGCCACGGCAAGTGCCTGGACGCCGTGGGTGGCTACACCTGCCTCTGCGCGCCCGGGTACGAGGGCCAGCACTGTGACCTGGAGATCGACGAGTGCCAGCGGTGAGGCACCACACCTTCACCCCAACACCTTACACGATCTCAAGGCTTTCGTTGTTGAGGACTCTATCATAATGACTCATAGGGTCACAACTTTTAAGATTATGAACCTAATTAAATAATAATAATAGCATCAGTATCGAATACATAGTTTACGTATTCACTAAAACCACGAAATTAATTCACCAAATACAATACTGTAATATTGTGCACTCTTGGGTGTTTAAATGAAAGACATGTTACTTGTAAGACGGCCCAAATTTTTATAATAATATAACTATAGCGTTTACTGTGCGTAAAATGTTAACGCCGGCGAACATGTACGATTGACCGTAAAAAAGGAGTACTGGCACGTGATTTGTATCGCATGGAGAATAATGTATGAAGGTATGTGCGTGATGATGACGATGACGGTGCGCAGGTACGCGCCGTGCGTGCACGGGCGCTGCGTGGACCTGCGTGCGGCGTACCTGTGCGTGTGCGACGCGGGCTGGGGTGGCCGCAACTGTTCCGTGCTGCTGCAGGGCTGCCGCCGCCAGCCGTGCCGCCACAACGCTACCTGCCTGCCGTGGCTGTACCGCGAGACAGAACACCGCTTCAACTGCTCCTGCACGCCCGGACACTACGGCAGAACCTGCGAGAAGGTACCGCTCCACCCCATCTCACCACATTGTTCATTTGTGTTCATGTTGGCGAAGTATCAGCTACGAAACTTAACCATATTACGAATTGACTTACAAAAGAATGCCTGCAATAATTTTATTAAATATCTGAAATAATTAGGTTATGTTATTAAAAAGCGTAAAATTGTATACTTTTTTCAATATGATTACAAGTAATTCTTATTGAAAGTAATTTTTTTTCTTTTACCTCTAATTCCAAGACCTGTATGCTAGGAAGAAGCAACACGAAACCTAGAGAGACCTTTTCTTTCAAAGTAGTATTTTACAATAATTTTTGTACAAACTAGTATTTTTATTCTACAGGTGATACATCCTACCAATCAAAGAATAGATTTTTCACCATTAATTTAGTATAAACTGACGTTAGAAGAGATTGGCTAGGCAAAAAAGAAAAAGCATAATATACGCGTCCTACACTATTATACATTTAAACTGTAGGTACGATTGAATTGTTTAACTGTCTAAATGCTGTGTTTTAAAGAGGGTACAAACAATTTGTACTTAGATCATCTGAATTCAAAGGCAATTAAATTTAAAATAATTACAAATACGTGAGAATGTGCTAAATTTTAACCTCACTTTTATAGAGATTAACATTATCAATAATATCTTATCGAAATGTCCCTAACAGGCAAAGGTTGCCTTTTTCAACTTAGTAATACTACTCTGTGTAAAAAGTATCGGGAATATGTCAATAAAAAGACCCGCGTAAAAGAGGTCGTTCTAATTTTTTTACTGCATATTGGTAGCACTGTACTGATTTAGCGCGCAAAGTTTGAGCGGGATCTGTCATTTAATTTGTTTTAAACTACACTTTTTGTTGGTCATAGTTTTGAGTTCTCGGCGATTTTTACAATGGAAAATATTGTTGAACAAAGAGTGTGCCTTAAATTTTGTGTTTCTAATGATATTTCATGTGGTGAATCACTAAAAATGTTGCGAAATACCTACGGCGAATCGTGTATATCGAAAACACAGGGCTTATGAATGGTATAAGGCTTTTAAAGAAGGCCGAGAAGTAGTAGTAGACTTGCCTCGTTCTGGTAGACTTTCAACCGCAAATCAAGAAGCTAGTGCTCGAAAATCGACGTATGAGTCTGAGAGAGTTGGCTACTGAGGTGAACATGTCTTTTAAGTCCGTCCACAACATTCTCATTGACATTTTAGGCATGAAACGCGTCGCCGCTCGACTAGTTCCAAAAGAGCTCAATTTTGTTCAAAGAGCGCAGCGAAAGCATGTCGCTGAAGACATGGTTTCCCGAGCTTCTACGGATCCGACCTTTATGAAACGTATAATAACTGGCGACGAGACATGGGTTTATGAGTACGACATGCAAACAAGCCAACAGTCTTCAGAATGGCGTCTCGAAAACGAGCCGAAACCCAAAAAACCGCGGCAAAGTCGCTCCAAAATCAAGGTGATGCTGACAGTTTTTTTTTGACTACCGTGGTGTGGTTCACTCCGAATTCCTTCCAAAGGGAGAAACAGTGAATAAAGAATATTATTTAGGCGTCATAAAGCGTTTGCGTGAGAGTATCCGCCGAAAACGTCCAGATTTGTGGCAACACAACTCATGGATGCTGCACCATGATAATGCACCATCACACACAGCCATTATAGTGAAAGAGTTTTTAGCGAAAAATTCAACAAAAGTTCTCGACCAAGCACCGTATTCACCTGATATGGCTCCGTCTGACTTTTTTTATTTCCCAAGTTAAAATTACCACTTCGAGGAAAACGTTTTGAGTCGATAGAAGCCATAACAAAAAATTCGCTGAATGAGCTAAAGGCCATACCGCAAATAGCCTATGAAAAATGTATGGAAGACTGGGTGAAGCGTTGGAGATGTTGTATTGCAAGCGATGGGGCCTACTTTGAAGGCGATAAAATAAATTTAGATGAATAATTTGTATTTTTTGTTTTATTGACAAATTCCCGATATTTAGTACACAGAAGGTAATTTATTTTTATTATTGGAGTTCCGTAGCTAAATATTTTCACAGTTTAGACCTTACAATTGTGAAACAATCAAACAAGATAATTTTTTATTACTACAAGAAAAAGCACTCTTAACACTGCCAAATTTTTTCATGACACTTTCTTTTTATAGATGTTTTCAGTTTTCGATTGTTAAACCTGGTTATATAGCGTATTCGCATTTGATTTAAAAAAAAGGAAAATTGCTTTTTGCTTTTTAATTAAAAGTAAAATTTAACTTATATACCTATAACAGAAATTCACCATTATTGATAGTTTGTTTTTCGAAAACGCTCGCGCCAACCCCACGTATTGTCTATCAGACTCAGCGAAGTGCGCTAGCACAAGGTCGGGCCGCCCGCGCCTGTCCCGCAGTGCCCCCATCGTTGCTCTGCACAATTACATTCGTTTCCCAACTGTAAGGTCTTTAAACTGTGATATTCTTCTAATCGTATGAAGAAAATATAGAATTAGGGTAACGAACGAGTATGCACACCACCTGATGGTAAGTGGTTGCTATGGCAAATTTTCACAAAATATTGATGTTCAACAAATATGTTTCAAAAAATAAATAGAGAAGAATGGTTTCCAAAAGAAAATATTTGACTATGCAGCAAGTACTTAAAGAAAAATGTTTGTCTCATGGAGGTGCACACCGTATAGTAGCAATGTAAGAATATTCACTAGCCCATATCATCCTGTGGGTGTCGTAAGAGGCAACTGAGAGAAACAAATCAGGAGGTGGGCAGCAGCGTCTTTTTAATAACGACTAAAAATAAAAATAAAACCGCACTTTTCGTCCTGTGAGGCAATATATGGGCCAGGGATCTTAAGGGAAAAACTACAACAGATCCAACCATAAACACATATTAATAAAACTACATATTGTAACTTTTTTTATTATATTTTTAGTCTCGCCCTAATCACTCCATCGTCAATTTATACTATATTATGTCTATGGTTTACACGATTGTAGCATACACACCAAATCGAAATAGGTGTTTGTTTAAAACATAGAATACTGTAATACACGTTCCCTCTAAACGGGATTCCAACACAAAATTTCCAGTATGGTTTACTCCTGCATTGATACACATATTTAAGAATAAAAACAAAGCTTGGATTAAGTGGAAAGTATATAAAAACAAATCTGATTATTCTACATTTTCAATGTATCGGGATAGATTTAGGAAAGAATCATTGATTTGTCATAACAAATATATGAAATCAGTAGAAGACAGTATTCCTAAAAATATTAAATACTTTTAGATTTACATAAAAAATCGTCAAAATCAATCAGATATTCCAAATAGTGGTCACTATGACGAAACAGAGGCGGATAGTCCTGAGGGCATTTGTAACCTGTTTTCTTCCTTCTTTCATTCAGTTTTCCAGCCTACTAATGTATCTGACTCCTTCTGTATTGACCATATAGATGATATAGACAATGGTATGCTCAATGACACCATTATTAGTGACATACAGCTATCAGAAGCAGATGTCTTAAAGGAACTAAAGGCACTAGATATTACTAAAGGTGCAGGCCTTGATAACATTCCCCCTATTTTCATTAAAAATACTGCCGTAACCATACGTAAACCGTTGGTTATATTATATAATAAATGTCTTACAGAGGGTATATTTCCAGCTATGTGGAAATCAGCCAGGATAACACCAATACATAAAGGAGGCATAAAAAGAGATGTAGTCAATTATCGTCCAATTTCAATCCTTCCCACTTTATCTAAACTTATGGAGAGGCTGGTGCACAATAATATCTATCCACTATTGCATAGGACTATCCTTCCACAACAACATGGGTTTGTTCGTAAACGATCTACTATCACTAATCTTGTTGTTTATACTTCTGAATTGTTTGACAATATAGACACTAATACGCAAACCGATAGTGTCTATACAGATTTTCGGAAAGCGTTTGACCGAGTGGATCATAGAATACTGCTAGAAAAACTTGCTTTCAACGCGATTCGCGGAAATCTTTGGAGGTGGTTTAAGTCGTATATAACAAACAGAACACAAAAAGGTCATCAATGGATATGAATCGAGTTCGGTTATTATAACGTCTGGTGTGCCACAAGGATCTATACTTGGCTCCCTATTATTCATTCTGTTTAATAACGATATAAATAATTGCTTTCAGCATTGTAATTTCTTATTATATGCAGATGACCTAAAATTTATCGAACTATACGTAATTTTAATAATCACCTCGAGTTCCAGGAGGACCTGAATAGATTTAACAATTACTGTAGCATTAACAAACTACAACTAAGTCTCGATAAATGTAAAGTTATTACATTTACTAAAAAACGAGCGTGAAGTACACATAATTATTCCATAGGCGGCCACAATCTTACCAGAGTACAAACTATTAGCGATCTTGGAGTCACATTGGATACTAAGTTAACACTTGATGCACATGTTGATAACATATGTAGTGGGGCTTATAAAATGTATGGTTTTGTACTTCGAGCCAGTAATGACTTCGTACGTCCTAATACATATTTACGTATTTATAAGACCTTAATCCGTTCACAATTAGAATATGCTGTTTGTATTTGGGATCCTTTGTATATAAAATACTCGTCATAACTATCAGTCATACCACCAGCTATTGCAAAGATATAAACTCTTAGACTTGAAATCTAGGAGAATACAAATGCAAGCCATGCTTTTGTATGACATTTGCCATAATAGGTACGACTGCTCTGAAATTGTCAATAATATTAACTATAGAGTGCCTACTAGATCGTATATGCGAGCCTGTCGTTCGAAACACCTATTTGCCACACGAACATCACGCACTAACGCAGGTATGCGTGCACCTATTCGTCGTATACTAAATTCTTATAACCGCAACTTCTGTCATATTGATATTTTAGTAAATAGTGTAAGCGTTTACAGAAACTTAGTAATTAAGGAACGGCATGACACTGTATACTACACACAACAGTGAAAAATGTACAGATGAATAAAACTCTCAACCTGTAAAAACAATTTGTTCATAACGCTCGTGGTAAACGGTGTGGATGTCACAATTGTCAATAATGTATAGGTTAACACTATTATAACCATGTGTTATTGTGATGTTGTTTGTTTACCCAATAAATTGAAAAAAAGAAAAAAAATACATACATAATAGAACGAGGGAGTGGGCGGAGCCTGTGTAGCCACTAACATGTCAATTCATACGTATAAATGTCAACACAATCAATTGCTTCCAATTTTCGTGTCTAGCGTCGCCGCATGCAAATTTTTTAAAAAAATGGCAAATTGTGTAATAATTACATATCGAAAGAACAGCGGGAAAAGGAATTTAAATAAAGGAGACATATTCTAAAACGAGTAAGCCGAAACTATTTATATTTTGTGAATAGTATAAACAAAAATGAAGAAATATATACTATATAATGATTTCTTAAATTTTTGCATTTATATAATTTTTACATTTTAGTTTTATTCAAAATATATATGTGTCAAAAACATTAATCAAAAGTCAAAAATGAGTTTGTAGTAGTGATAACTGATAATACGACGTAATTGTTTATTTGTGTGGTACCGGCGACTCCAACCCTCCTACAAAATAAGGTTGACAGCCATTCTATTGTATATTATAGTATTCTATGGTTTAAAACTACACTGGGACAGACGCACACAGAGTCAGACGATTTACAAAGATTCATGTTCGCACTTTAAAAGACAGTAGTAAATATAAGGCACCCACGTACCTTAAACTACTCAGTCATTCGATGAGCTTTCACTTTTTATTCAGAGGCCTACGGTGAAGATTGAAGAAATTGAGAGATTTTCGCCACAACATAAGATACTCATGCACAACTGGCTTACAAGATTCGGTTTTTGCAAAAAAGACGTTTCCCGTGACGATTTTTAACAAGCACAGGCGGAATGCGACTGGGTTATGCCTCGGTTAACGTCGAATTAATTTTGCTTTTGTTTAATATGTGAGATTACTTACCATTTACTGCATATCAAATGTCCACTGTTGAACATACACCTCCCCACAGATTGCCCCACAGGAGGGATATTTGGAGTAGCTGCCACGCTTGGCAAGCTAATTGGCAACCGCAGTTTTTATTTTTAGTTACTATTTGGATGATGGTTCTGTGCATTCCCTGGTTTGTCTCCCGCTGTCGCCTCTTACGACACCAACAGGACGATATGGCCAGTGGCATTCTGACACCGCCACTACACGGTCAATTATTTTGATTTGTAAGAAAGTAGAATTTATAAGAAATCATTATAAGGCTTACCTTATTTTAAACTTATAAATTTATTATTATTAAAAGGTGATCAAGATAAGGGTAAATCAATAAAATATATGGACAGATAACGACGATGTCGCTGGAGAACAGCAGCTATGCTGAGGTGAACACGTCCCGCGAGGAGGGCTACGACCTGTCGTTCCGCTTCAAGACCACGCTGGGGCACGGACTGCTGGCGATGGGCCGCGGCCTCACCTACTTCTTCCTGGAGCTGTCCAGCGGCCGTCTCAACCTGCACTCCAGCCTGCTCAACAAGTGGGAGGGCGTCTTCATCGGCTCCAATCTCAACGACAGCAACTGGCAGAAGGTCAACATTTTTATTTCTTGCTATTATTAACTGCCAATATTACTATTATTTGTTATGTTATTAAACTTACATAATCTGCTACGCAAATCATTTTGAATAAGGCCTCTGGTTAAAAAGACATTCTTGAACTTAGTTGATATCGGTTATATATAACTCGCTGTACCGATTATATACAAGTAACCGATTTGAATCGGAATCAGAATCGTTACATCCCTATAAATATTATTACCGTTACTTACGATATTCATACTTATTGTTTAAGTAGTTTTATTAAGTGAAATTATGTAGATCTCTTCCATGATCACGAATTTTTGCTATTTTAACGTAGTTTACTAAACATTTTCCTTTGTTTTTGGATTAACTTACATCCCCACTACATGTAATTCTTTTAGGTGGTAAGAAATAATATATGAATATTCGTTAAAGAATCCTAATATAACTATTTCACACAATTTTAAGAACAATAAATTTGATTCTCTTTTCAATATCACATCAGTTTTTTAATGAATAAGGCGACATACGAGAACACAGTCAACCTGATGGTTAGTGAAAGCTGTGACCCATAGACATCTACATTTATTCTTGATTAAGAATCAATATGCAGATGCGTTGTACGGAATACATCATCATTAAATGCTATTTTACGCTGATATTCTGTGTGGTCCTAACCTGGTCGAAACGACCCATTCGTGCTTATTACTAAGTATAAATTATAGGTTCCTTCAAGTATAAATCTCGTAACATCCACATTCCAGTTATCGTTTCGCAATTTAATGCGTATATTTGTCCCCGGTCGAGCCGACCTATTCGTGCTACAACTATACTACTAATATAATTGCAGCATGGCTCTCCCACGTATAAAAAATATTGCTGGAGTACTATTGCAGCAGTCCGCCCGTCCGTCCGCAGGTGTTCGTGACGATCAACTCGTCGCACCTGGTGCTGGCGGCTAACGAGGAGCAGACCATCTACCCCATCAGCCAGAACGAGGCGTTCAACGCGTCGGTGACGTCATTTCCGTCCACGCGCCTCGGTACGGCCGGCTCCTCGTACGCCACGCTCACGCATGGCCCCAACTACTTCGTCGGCTGTTTCCAGGACGTCGTGGTCAACGGACAGTGGGTGGGTTCCCTTTATCTTTATATTGCCTCTGATGACCACTTATAAAGCAATCCATGTTTATTTTGAAAATTATTTTGTTGCAAATGTGAACTTTGTATTTAGAATTTATTTATTTATTAAATGCTATGTTTAGATACTTCCCGAATACAAACGAATATACATGACTAAAACATGTAAACGATTTGTACGGTTGTGCTCGCTACTCGGCCGCAATACTCTTCTGTTCTCCACCCGATGTCGGTTTTTAGCGCGAATCAAAGGATTGTTTGTGTATATTCGTATCGGTGCTTACATACTCGTCATTATTCAGTTGACCCGTGAACTATCGCTGTTCGTTATCATTTTCTCCAATCCCTCGGTTCCGCGCAAATAAAAAGTTTTACAAGGATCTAAAAATTAATAATTTTACGAAAGCGTAACTACATTATTTAAATTAAGTAGAAATATCAACCATGTTCGGTGTAGTTTTTTCATCTTCTATTCATTTAAAATATTTAAATGCTGCTATACAAACACGTAACTAGTGCTAAAATACTAAATATACTTAACCTCTATAATATTTTTATTAAAAATATAATTTTAAATTTATTTTTAGAATTTTATTATTTTGGTAATTCTTTTGATTATTTATGATCGCTTATATTAAATGTTTTCGTCACAACCACCAATTTCGTCGCATTCTTGCTGTAAATTATAATTGAACACTATGTCCTTAGTAAAGGTGTGACGAAATAAAATAACTTCTGATAAAGTACTATATATATATATTTCATATATAGACACTTAGTGCAAAATCTTATACGGCAGCGTCATTTGTAATAAATAATACCCGTAGTCGTGTAAATGCTCGGCTAAAATTATTTAACAGGAAATAGAAGTGTAACTAATAAAATACTTACTAAATTATTTTTTTTACCGTCTGTAAAAAAACAGGATGTAACAAGTGAATGGAATAGAAGCCTATGGCACTGATATTTTACATTTTTTTTACATTAAAATGTTATAAAATAATTGATCTATTAATAAATACTACTAATTTGAAATGAACTATTGGTACTGAAAAATAACAACAACATTTTTGAACTAAATAAATAAATCAATTAAAAAACCATCGAAATAAAAATAATACGTGCCCAATTACTAGTATTAATTGATAGATCAATTTCATCATATTGTGTTAAAACAAAATAAAAAAAAATTGTAAAATATCAGTGGAATGGGTTTCTGTTACGTTACTGTTACGTTTACCTGTTACACCCTATTTTTTTCCAGACGTTAAAAATTATTTAATATATTATGAAACGTTAAACTTTTCAAAAGCGTAAAGCGAAATATTGGATTTTCTTATAGATTGTTTTAAACGTGGATATTTGTGAAATATCCCACATTTGGAAATCACAGAAATTTATAATTTTGAGTAGTTATCGGAAACATGGTGCTGTCTACCTTTTGGCTTTCCTTTTTTCGTTGCTTACGGTTTCAAAGGGATGATAGCTATTATAGAGTGATTGCGACAATGTTGTGTGGTGCCCAGGTGTTGCCGGAGGATTCAAACGCGACGTCGGCGGAAGCGGCTGGGGGCGAGGAGGAGGAGGAGGAGGATGAGGAATTGGAGGAGGGGGGAGACGTGGGGAGCGTGGCGGCGGCCGAGCTGCATGGCGTGGCGGCGGCGTGCCCGCGCGTGGCGCAGTGCTCGCCCAACCCGTGCCGGTGTGTAATGTTGCAAGGTGTTCAATGAGAAGCACATCTGTTGTGTATCACATTACCTAAATTGCGTTTAATAGTTGATAATAATAGCCTCCTGGCCGAATTTCGATCACGGTAGGTAGCATTAACGGAGGTAAACCATCAGCGTAGGACAGGACTAAAGTGCTCAAGTGTATGCGCGAACAGATGCACTCTCTGTTCCTGCTTTCTCATAGTCCAATGGAACGGTAAAACGATACGAGAAATCAGGTATAAGACCCACGGCTTTGGTTTGGATTTGGTTTGATGTACGGGAGCTACCTATTGAGAATTTATTGACGGAAAATACACTGATGACTGACTGATATTTTTTTTGGTCCGACTCGAACCCAAGATCTCAAGATCAGCAGTTGCGTTTACGTCCACTAGACCAACGAGACAGTTTTAATAACTATAGTTGACATTCATATATTTTTGTGGTGTGTGGTGGTGAACATGGGAGGTGGGGCGGGCTATGCGATGACGCGTGGTCGCGGTTCATTTGCACGTGCGCGCGGCCGCAACTGGGTGCCACGCGCCAGCACACGTACGCGCCCGCCACGTTCGGGATATATATGTGGTGTGTGGTGATGAATGTGCAAGTGAGGCGGGCTATGCGAAGACGCGTTGTCGCGGTTTATTTGAACATGCGCGCGGCCGTATATGGGCGCCACGTGCCAGCACACGTACGCGCCCACCACGTTCGTAATATGTATGTGGTGTGGTGATGAATGTGCAAGTGGGGCGGGCTGTGCGAGGACGCGTGGTCGCGGTTCATTTGAACGTGCGCGCGGCCTTATATGGGCACCACGTGCCAGCTGACGTACGCGCCCACCACGTTCGTAATATGTATGTGGTGTGTGGTGATGAATGTGCAAGTGGGGCGGGCTATGCGAGGACGCGTGGTCGCGGTTCATTTGAACGTGCGCGCGGCCTTATATGGGCGCCACGTGCCAGCTGACGTACGCGCCCACCACGTTCGTAATATGTATGTGGTGTGTGGTGATGAATGTGCAGGTGGGGCGGGCTATGCGAGGACGCGTGGTCGCGGTTCATTTGCACGTGCGCGCGGCCGCACCTGGGCGCCACGTGCCAGCACACGTACGCGCCCGCCACGTTCGCGCATGAGGCCACGCGCACGCGCTCCACGGTGCGCGTGCGCGTGGCGCCGTACGCCCGCCGCGCCGTTCTCGCCGCGCTGCACATCTCCATGTTCATCCGCACACGCAAGCCCACCGGACAGATCTTCTACCTCGGCTCCGGGCCCAGGTACGTGCGCACGATCACATATACAAGCACGTACATAAACATAGACCTGCACGCACGCACATACAATACATGTACACATACACTCGCACGAACGAACATCACACGTACACATATACTTACACGTACGTCCTATACACGCACACATACACTCACAACCACATCCAATACATATACAGACTACTCATACACTCGCACAGATGTACAATGCACGTACTCATACACTCACGCGCACGTACAGTACATATACACACACCCACGCACACGCTTACTAATATAAATACACACAACACACTCAAACACACGCAAAACACGTACACTGGCCTACGCTTTTGTCTTTACACATACGTACACACCAACACTAAAACAAATGATTTAGTATATTCGCCAAGCTTCACACAAAAATTATTTATCACCGAATTTTGAAAAATAAGATTACAAAATAACCATTTAACCTGAAAATTACTATACGTTATGGCCCTCAAACACCAACATCTATCTCGATTAAGAATCAAAATTTAGATTTTCTGTCACCCATATTAACTAAAACAGCATTACCAGTAAAAATAATCAATTTCAATATTTTCTAACACGCAAAAATTACTTTGCCATTTCACAATAATTACCAATTTATAATTAATGGACAAACGTAATAATCCATAAAATCAAACCATTCTGGCAAACAGAATAAATCTGAACACATGTCGTTCCTCTTGCTCTTGTTTGCACTAATTTATATAAAAGCAATTAATATAAAAGCAAAATTAAAATTTTCACATCAAAATACAAACAACATTTAAACTACGATTGACCTAGCAGCTATTGGCATAAAGTCACTAAAATATTATTTTTACAATGAAATTAAAATTTCTTATATATTTATGCTTCAGGTTATCCATTTAAGACCTGAGTGTTCAATCGGTTCATTAACATTGAAGCTAAAAAATATAATAACTCTTATAAATTCCAAATGCAATTAAAACAATGTATTCTTTTTGTTAACCTTTGTTATTTTACACACTACATATTATATATACGTAGGCGGTCCCATAATGAATTGGCCTAATTATGAACCAATGAAGGAAATGAAACGAAACCAATTTTATTTTTCAATATAATCACCATGAATACTAACACACTTCTGACATCTGTGAATCAACATCTCTAAACCTTTATAAAAATAATCATATTTTTTATCCTCAAAATGACTGAAGACGGCCGCCTGCAACTCTTCATCGCTTGAAAATTTTCTTCCTCTTAAGTCCCGCTTTAAATTTGGAAATAAATAATAGTCGGACGGGGCCATCTGGACTGTAAGGTGGATGTTGAACTTCTGTAAACCCGCATTGACGAACTGCATCCTTCGAAACACCAGCGGTATGAACAGGGGCGTTGTCATGGAGCAACAGGACACCTTTAGACAGCTTGCCTCTTCGTTTTTTCTTTATCTTGTCTCGTAATTTATATATTAAAGAAGCATAATATTCGCCGTTCACGACTGTATTACGTCACTCAGAACCTCCTCTTCGATAAGAGCAATCGTTTCGGGAGTGAGCACTTCCACAGGTCGACCGTCGTGGCCAAAGTCTTCGACGGTTTCTCTCCCGAGGCGAAACTCTTTCACCCAATTTTTCACTGTGCTATAGGAGGGGGCAGACTCCTTATACACGCCATCCAATCGTTCTTTTATTTGGGCAGGGGATAAACCTTCTTTAAACAGAAACTTTATGACACTTCGATACTCAGTTTTCGACATTTTGAAAAAATACGCGACTCTCGTTATTCAAATGCCTGTTAAACTAAGACTAAGCATTTCATGTCGATGCATGTTTCTTATATTAAGTGCACGATAAACGTACTATTTAATGCAACACAACATGTAGCGACATGTCGCGTTGAATTATATCAGGCCAGTTCATTATGGGACCGCCTGGTATATTAATGAAACGTTCTATTTAACATACCTATTATAAGCATTTTTGTTGTATAGATTCGGTCAAACGGACGAGACACTAGTGGGTGCATCGCTGAATGGTGGTGAACTACTATTGCACTTACGCTTCAACCAAACGCCTGAAAACTACACGGTTGGAGGAACACGGCTCGACAATGGATACATGCATCTTATCGAGGTATGCCAGCATTTGGAATCTTATTGCCTTTGACGTTAAAACTTTAATTACTATTCATTTAATTAACACATTACAAATCAGGCTTAAAGGTTAAAATAGTAATAAAAAAAACCCAACTACGCTTACTTTTGAAAAATATTACCGTTCTTTTGAGGCAGTCCAGTAAAAAGTTGTTAGGTTTAATAATAATTTATAAGCAATAGCATACCATCTTTTCTTTGCCTTTGCTGTCATAACTGTATTCGTTTCGTAATTACCTTAATATATATATGTTATGTCTATTATCTTATCATCATCATCTTGACAGCCCATCACAAGTCCACTGCTGAACACAGACCTCCCCCAAGGAGTGCCAAAAGCACGGTCCTGAGCCACCTGCATCCATCGACTTCCTGCATTATTCTTGTCTATTATAGTTTTGACAAAATATATCTTTGTACAGGTGGTCAGAAATTCAACTTTAGTGCAAGTGAAATTGAACGGCACCGAGTACTTCAGGAAATCTATATCTGCAGCAAGACAACTCGATGCACAGGTGAGAATATTTTTGATTTATTTTAAACGTAAAATTTTAATTGCATAAAAGCTTGACTCGTTCATGTGGTGGTTGCTAAATAGAGTGTAAAAATTTTTTGCCTTTAGTAACTGTACGAATAAACCCGTACATTTTTATATGTTAGCGTAATTGGAGCGCGAGCTCGTGTTTGACGTCATTTTAATGCATTGTACATATTATGTTTTCTTTATAATAAATTCAGTACCATTCGCAAGGCGTTACAGTTAACAGTGTTTTATTTTGCATCCTACAATCTCAGTATTTGAGTGGTACTCCTTACCAGCATTTAATCTTGCATTGCACTGCATTACATATTTGCATATATACGTGCACATTTTGGTCCTTCGACTATTACCTTAGTGTCTAGTGTTTTGGTACAGTGGCGAATCGGTTCCTCTGGCCTCCCACAAGCGGGTCTCACCAGTCGAATTGAGAAGGCGCATACATACTGTGCTGAGGACACAAATGCACTAAGTGGACCCGACATTTGGAAGTTACAGCTCCATCACTGTTTACTTGCAGCTTACATATTCAATTAATAATTTATCATTATGCAAGCCTTATTGCAGAGACAGTTCGAAATCGTAAACGAGATCAAAAAGCTTAACACCAATTTCAAAAAAGATCCGAAGTCAAGGAAAACTAAGGAATACATAGAGAAGAGAATCAAAGATTTGGATGATCTTTGGCTCGAATTCAAAAGCAACAACGAACAATTATCGACAGTAGCAGACAAGACTCATGAATATTTTACAAAGGACATTTTTCTTGTCTATGAACATTTGTACAGCAAAACACGGGAAATGATGACTGTGTATGAGTATGAATCAAAGGATGAATCGACGAAGGATAATACCACCCAGGTTGACCTTGAGAGAGCTAAAGAATTATTAAGTTTGCAGCGAACTAACTTTCGAGCATTTTCGAGAATAACTGAGAACTTAGACATAGAAAACATCGAAGAAAAATGGGAGTTAGAGTATGAGTTAAGAAACCTTCAAAATCGTTGGAGCAACATCGAAGAAACTCACTTGAAGATTGACAATATTCTCGAAGGTTCCGATTTAGAGTACGACAAGGAATATGAGGAGGTGGAAGTCAAGTTTAAAAACATGAATAGGTTACTGAACAAAAAATTAACATCTCAAAACTATGCACACCTCACAACACCAAAAATAGAAATACCTACGTTTTCTGGGAATTATATCCAATGGAGTACATTTTCTGACCTGTTTAAAGAAGCCGTTCACAACAATCCTTCTATGACTAAGGCACAAAAAATGCAGCACTTAAAGGGGAAGCTCAGAGGTGAAGCCGAGCGCCTAATACAACACTTGCATATATCTTCAGAAAACTATGACTCCGCGTGGAAATTATTAGTGCATCGCTATGATAATCAACAAGTCCTCTTTACGAAGCACATTGAAACTCTTTTAAATCAACCTAACATCCAAAAACAATCATCAACGGAACTCAAACGACTTCACGACGTATCAATGGAATGCATTCATGGTGTCTTCAATATGGGGATTGACACTAGCTCTTGGGATCCGATTCTGGTACACCTTATAGCAAAGAAATTAGATACAACAACTTACAGTGATTATATGGAGTCAAGAAAAGCCCCACGGGAACTACCTGATTTGGATGAGTTTATGGCGTATTTGGAAGCCAAATTCACAGCCCTAGAGCCAATGAATAGGAAAGAGCAGACAGTCGAAACATTTAATTTTAATAAAAATAACCATGTATCAAAATTTAAACAACGTAATTACCAAAAACCTGCAATTTATGAGAATAGAGATGCATCATTCAAGAAATCGTTTTACGTAAACTCCAAATTTATACCTACTTGTCCTTTATGCAAACAAAATCATGCATTGTTTCAATGTAAAAGATTCGAAGTCATGCCACCGGAAATGAAACTACATACCATTTCGAAACTACACATATGCAAAAACTGTTTATACGTGCATAAATATGAATGCAATTCTGAAAAACGGTGCAAGGAGTGCAACAAGAAACATAACACCTTATTACACGACGTTTATATTACAAAGGCGGCTAATAATGCAAGTTCGGCGAACATGACGACTACGACCTCGAAGTCGCAGGGTACGAAACCACATGTACAATCGAACCACGTGGCTGGAAATGATGAAGAAATATTGCTTGCCACTATCAAGATGCAAGTAAGGGCAGCAGATGGCTCTTACATCATACTGCGCGCACTTCTGGACCAGGGATCACAAACGTCCCTTATATCCGAAAATGCAGCTCAAAGGCTGGGGCTGAAACGTCAAAACTTCAATGCATCTGTCACCGGTATCGGTACTTCGCCAAACAAAAGCCGAGGAAAAGTATTATTGCACTGTAAATCATTATCGACCGATTATGCATTCTCTACAGAAGCTTTAATAATGTCCAAAGTTATTAACTGCCTACCTGTGACGTCATTCGAGAACAAAAATTGGCCACACATACAACACTTGCAATTAGCGGATCCTGAATACAATATATCGAAGCCTATTGATATTCTTTTAGACGCTAAAGTTTATGCTGAAATCATCATGGATGGGTTGTTAAAAGGTTCACCATGCCAACCAATAGCACAGCAAACACAAATGGGTTGGATATTGTCTGGTTCTACGACGAAAACATTCAACTGTTATTTTACTATCAATAACATCGAAGACATTTGCAATTATTGGGAAATGGAAGACATATCGGAACATGAACGCTCATTAACTTTAGAAGAGCAATTTTGTGAAGATTATTATGTCAAAACGACTAAAAGATTATCAAGTGGAGTGTATGAAGTACGTTTACCCATGAAGAAAGGCTTTGAAAGGCAATTAGGTAACTCAAAACTAAAGGCAGTCGCACAGTTCAAGCAATTAGAGCGAAAGCTAGGAAAAGATCCGCAGCTATGTGAAAAGTACAACCATTTCATGAATGAGTATATTGCAATGAACCATATGAAACCGGCAGTGGAGACTAAATCTCTAGAATGTTATTTACCACATCACGGCGTCCAAAAATTTGACTCTAACACTACCAAATTGCGAGCTGTTTTTAATGCATCGGAAAAAACATCGACTGGCTTTAGCTTGAATGACTTAATGGAGTGCGGCCCTAAACTGCAACGTGATATACTGGAATTATTATTAAGTTGGCGTGCTTACAAATACGTATATACAGCAGATTGTGAAAAGATGTATCGTATGATCAAGGTACAAGAGGATGACCAGCAACTCCAGAAGATTATATGGCGGAACGAACAAGGCACTATGCAAGAATTTCAATTATGCACCGTCACATATGGTATGAAAGCTGCACCTTACTTGGCTCTCAGAACGATGCAGCAGTTAGCAAGTGATGACGCTGACGTTTACCCTATAGCAGCTGAGATTTTGAAGAAGAGATTCTATGTTGATGATTTGATATATGGTAGCAACAAGATCGAGGAAGCAAAACAAGCGCAACGCCAATTACTTGATATATTACGAGGAGGCGGTTTCAACTTGAGAAAATGGTCCAGCAATGAACCCAGACTCCTGGAAGATTTATCTAACGACCAAATTAATGTCTCTACTGTCAACTTCAACAACAGCTCATCATCATCAACTAAGGCATTAGGGTTGCGTTGGCATCCATCCTCTGATATTTTTACATTTGACAATAAGATTGAGAACACGCAAAAGCCCGACACAAAACGCTCCATGCTGTCAAACATATCGAAGCTTTTCGACCCGCTCGGTTGGTTATCTCCGAGTACAATTAAAGCAAAACTGCTATTTCAACGACTTTGGAGTGAGCATACGGAATGGGACCAATTATTGTCACCAGATATTCAACACGAGTGGAGTAAACTAAAGGAAGAATTAAAGAACATAAGTAAAATTAAAATTCCGAGATGGGTCGGCAATACTCAATCTTTAGTACAGCTACACGGCTTCGCAGATGCCTCAGAAAGGGCTTATGCGGCCGTAATTTACATCAAAACCTATAATGAGCATAAGAAACCCAGGATACATCTCATAGCAGCGAAAACAAAACTAGCCCCACAGAAGAAACGTATTACATTGCCACGGCTGGAATTATGTGGAGCTGTTTTGTTATCTAAATTGATGCAAAAGGTTATTGTTTCGATGTCATTAGCTCAGGACAAATTACAAATTCATGGCTGGACGGACTCAATGGTTGTCTTGGGCTGGATTCATGGCAATACTGCAAGATGGAAAACATACGTGGCGAACAGAGTGAATGAAATAATTAAGGTCATACCATCATCCTGCTGGAGGCATACTAAATCAGAGCATAATGCAGCTGACTGTGCCACGCGAGGACTTTCACCATCTCAACTATTATCGTATTCCCTATGGTGGAATGGACCCTCGTGGCTCAAGGAGAACAAAGAGTATCCACCAGAAAAATATGAAGCTCCGGAATTCGAACTGAAGACCAAACCTCGGATATGTGCTGCAGAGACTAATCATTCACCGTTTATCAGTAAGCTTCTATACAAATACAGCTCATTTACAAAGGCGACCCGCGTGCTATGTCGAGTGTTACGTTTCATAACTAACGCTCGCGAGCGCGTGCGAAACAATAGCAATTTCTATCCAAGTTATATCACTGTGAATGAAATTAAATATGCTACTAAATTAATAATTAAATCAATTCAGTTAGATAACTTTGCGCAAGAGATAGACCAATTAAAGAGAAACGGCAACATTTCACGAAAAAGCGCAATTATAAGTTTAAACCCATTTCTTGACAAAGATGGCATTTTGAGAATGAAGGGAAGATTGCAACATTCTACATTACCTACTACCAGTAAGCAACCGATTGTACTTCCCTATCACTCACGGTTGACCAGGGCCTTTGTAGTTAGAACATTTTTCTGTTCTATAGAAACTGGCATTGCATATTTAGTTCCTCAACTCTCCAAAGGACAGCGCTGGAGTAAGTTTACGTTCGGAAGTGCGTTGTTTTAGTTAATTAAATCAAATTAAATGATCGTATCACATTGACTAAATCGACGTGTTAATAATGTGAATTTAGATATTTTCACCCGAAAATGAGTTAAACAACTAATTTTATTAAGATTAAGCTGCTTTAAGTCTAGTTTATTCGTTTAATTGGAAGATGGCATATTGGTGTTTTAATTTCTAAACGTGACCACCCTCTACCACCATTTTGTTTGTTTTTGAATTTGACATTGGCGTTTTGTTTTTCTGACGTAACGATTGTGCTTTGAATGTTTTGATTTTTTTATATTTTTCCTATATTTTCTTACGACTTGGCTATTCTTGGACTTTGATTATCTTTGCTTAATATAGTGGCCCATGCACGTGATAGGGACTTCGATTATCTTTCCTTCGGACATAGTTCGTATTGTTTAGTGATGGCCGCGGATAAAATTTGCTGTGTTTCAGGATGTACTAAGAGCTGTGAGTAAATTTAATTATTTACAGGTTTTACCAGTCAATATATTATTTCTTCTTTCTATTTTATATATAAGTCAGTGTCACCTTGGGCAACAATGTGATACCTAGCACAGACGCAGGTAGCCCAAGAGTTCTGCTTCACTTTTCCACCCTTAGAGTCAGTACCTTGCTATGTATACTTATAGCACTACTACTTATACTACTTTCATTACACTTTTCAAAAACGCTTCTAAAATATTAATTTTTTTTTGTAGGTGAAGATGGCTTTATACTTCACAAATTTCCAAATTCTACAAAAGATCCAACACGCTTTTGTACACGGGTTCAAACAGTTGGTGGAAACTTTCTGTGCTTAGATGATATGTATGTGTTTAAGTACCGAAGAATTTGTCATACACCTTTTGAATCCAAGTACTGGACCGGAGTAAAATGTTAAGTAATATTGCAATACCAGCATTGCATATGAAAGGTTAGTAAAAATTTGCATTAACATTGTAATGATCTATTCTTAATATTATGAATGTTAAAGTTAATATGGAAGTTTGTTCCTCAAATAATTAATTTTACTATCAAATATGAATAATTGAATGTATAAATTTTGAATCATTGTTAAACTATTTTCTGCAATACTAATTTTCAACTTCCAAATATTATGTAAGACATGCAAAGCAATTTTATGGAAAGTTTGTTATTTCTTATTAACAGTTTGATTCAAATGATAATAAAAAGCTTATAAATTAAGGCTTTTTCAAAGCTCATAGAATATCAAAATCTACACCAGTTTATAAATATTAAACATGCTCAGAGTAAAACTGGAAAGAAACATGAGTTTATGTTGTAATAACAAATATATAGTGATCTAAAGATCTTTTCCAGTACTAATGAGAATATATATTACACCAACATACTATATTGTAGAATATGTTTAATTATTTTTTAATCATATTGTCCTTTAGTATCTATTTAAAGTTATGATGATCTTCAATTTGATATCCCATTCTTTCACTTCATTCAATCTTAGAATATCATATTTAAAGTTTGGATGCCCAAATTTGTGCAGTACTCATTTGCTTAAGAACAAAAAAGTTAGTATTTCATTTTATAAGAGAAGTTGAATAAAACTAAATTTACGGATTTTATTGCGTTTATTTCACTACTTTTACTTATTTTTAATTCCCGACGTTTCGGGTGCTTTACAGCAACCATGGTCACGGGGGGGACTGAGATGTTTGACGTCCCAATGTCATAGTTAGTCCGGCTACCTTCAGTTTTTGAATATTAATTTTTGGTCCGATTTACGCAAAACGAGCTTATAGTATCATGAAGTCTTGCAGTGGTATGCTTAGGTTTGGGTTTAATTTTGTTAATTATAGGATTCCAAGCAGGTGGCAGCACCGATCCATCTTCTCTATTGAAATTTGGATGTTTTTTAATTTCAATAGCCTCGCGTATCATCCTTGGTAGGAATCGGTGTTCTTTTGCGAGAATTTGTGGTTTATCAAATCGAATGTAATGGTGGGGACGATCTTGAACATGTTTGCAGACTGCAGACTTCCCGGAGCGTCGGTGCTTCACGTCAGCTATATGTTCTTTCACGCGGGTTTTTATGGATCTTTTTGTTTAACCTATGTAAGAGAGACCACATTCACAATCTAACATGTACACTCCTGCATCTTGTAGAGGGATATTACACTTGACGGATGGTAAAAATTGACTAATCTTCTTCGGCGGGTTGTGGTATGTTTTAATGGAAGCTCGCTTCAAGATGTAGCCGACCTTGTCTGTGACTCCTCTGACATATGGTAGTACAGCAGATACACGCTCGACTGTGGCCGGCTTCACTCGGTCACTGTGACGTAGGCGCGGGACCCGAAGCTTGTTGTCTTGCAATACTTGCTTGACGTGCTGAAGTTCGGCGGCCAGATGTTTTCTGTCACAGATCCCTCGTGCTCTCTGAAACAAAGATTTACCCACGGTAGCTAACTGTGAAGGATGATGGTGAGTTTCACCATTTAAATATCGGTTGGTATGGGTCTTTTTTCTATACACAGTGTGACCAATTGTGTTATTAGGATTACGAATGACTAAAACATCTAAGAAAGCTAAAGAATTATTTGCCTCTAACTCCATTGTGAATTGTAGTTTAGAGTGTATAGAGTTAAGGTGGTTTAAAAATGCAGTTACTTTGTCAGATGGTAAAATTGTGAAAGTGTCGTCTACGTACCGCTTGTAGAATCTTGGATTTACAGGAGCAGTAAGAAGGGCTTTCTCCTCGAAGTCCTCCATGAATATGTCGGCGACTATGGGAGATACAGGTGAGCCCATCGCCACACCATCAACTTGCTTGTAGAACTCCTCCTTCCACAATAGATAGCCAGATGTGAGGCAGTGTTTGAGTAATACTGCATATTCAGCAGGCATGTTATTATATTCTAGCTTTCTAGTTATAATTGATATGCAGTCTTCAATAGGTAGGCATGTGAATAGTGACTGAACATCAAAACTGACCATAGTTTCATTGTCAGCGAGATGTAGGTCTGTTATCTCACTAACAAAATGGTATGAATCCTTTGTGTGTGCTCTGGTATGTCCTCTCAGTGGTGACAGTACTTTTGCCAAGTGTTGTGCCAGCTTATAAGTTGGTGAATCGATCTGGCTCACTATAGGACGTAGTGGAGCGTTTGGTTTGTGTATCTTTGGTAACCCATACAACCTCGGTGGTTTGGTACATGATGGTATTAGCGAATTCACGTCGAGATTTAATTTTTCGGAGTATTTCTTTATTAAATCGCTAGTTGCTTTAAGCGTGTTAGTTGTGGGGTCTGTTTTGACCTTTTCGTATGTACTTTCGTCCGATAAAAGTTGTAGTATTTTAAAATTCTAACACTGCCTCACATCTGGCTATCTATTGTGGAAGGAGGAGTTCTACAAGCAAGTAGATGGTGTGGCGATGGGCTCACCTGTATCTCCCATAGTCGCCGACATATTCATGGAGGACTTCGAGGAGAAAGCCCTTCTTACTGCTCCTGTAAATCCAAGATTCTACAAGTGGTACGTAGACGACACTTTCACAATTTTACCATCTGACAAAGTAACTGCATTTTTAAACCACCTTAACTCTATACACTCTAAAATACAATTCACAATGGAGTTAGAGGCAAATAATTCTTTAGCTTTCTTAGATGTTTTAGTCATTCGAAATCCTAATAACACAATTGGTCACACTGTGTATAGAAAAAAGACCCATACCAACCGATATTTAAATGGTGAATCTCACCATCATCCTTCACAGTTAGCTACCGTGGGTAAATCTTTGTTTCAGAGAGCACGAGGGATCTGTGACAGAAAACATCTGGCCGCCGAACTTCAGCACGTCAAGCAAGTATTGCAAGACAACAAGCTTCGGGTCCCGCGCCTACGTCACAGTGACCTAGTGAAGCCGGCCACAGTCGAGCGTGTACCTGCTGTACTACCATATGTCAGAGGAGTCACAGACAAGGTCGGCTACATCTTGAAGCGAGCTTCCATTAAAACATACTACAAGCCGCCGAAGAAGATTAGTCAATTTTTACCATCCGTCAAGTGTAATATCCCTCTACGAGATGCAGGAGTGTACAAGTTAGATTGTGAATGTGGTCTCTCTTACATAGGTCAAACAAAAAGATCCATAAAAACCCGCGTGAAAGAACATATAACTGACGTGAAGCACCGACGCTCCGGGAAGTCTGCAGTCTGCGAACATGTTCAAGATCGTCCCCACCATTACATTTGATTTGATAAACCACAAATTCTCGCAAAAGAACACCGATTCCTACCAAGGATGATACGCGAGGCTATTGAAATTAAAAAACATCCAAATTTCAATAGAGAAGATGGATGGGTGCTGCCACCTGCTTGGGATCCTATAATTAACAAAATTAAACCCAAACCTAAGCATACCACTGCAAGACTTCATGATACTATAAGCTCGTTTTGCGTAAATCGGACCAAAAATTAATATTCAAAAACTGAAGGTAGCCGGACTAACTATGACATTGGGACGTCAAACATCTCAGTCCCCCCCGTGATCATGGTTGCTGTAAAGCACCCGAAACGTCGGGAATTAAAAATAAGTAAAAGTAGTGAAATAAACGCGATAAAATCCGTAAATTTAGTTTTATTCAATGTGTAGTGTTCGCGTAAATTTAAGAAATCGTTATAAGAGAAATTACTTGATTTGCCTCAGTCTTTGTAAAATTCGACATTGCTGTAAGATCCATAATTTACATTATAGTATGCATATTTTTCACAGGTGTTCTATTGTACAACGAATACTAATAATAAACTTCCATTTTAATAAAATGGAATGTGTAACTTTTAGCTTCATTTTTATTTAATAAAACTATTATTTACGGATTTTATCGCGTTTAATTACTTTTAATTTATTTTTATTATTATTATTTATATTAAAAAACTGAAGGTAGCCGGACTAACTATGACATTGGGACGTCAAACATCTCAGTCCCCCCCGTGACCATGGGCGCTGTAAAGCACCCGAAACGTCGGGATAATAATAAAAATAAATTAAAAGTAATTAAACGCGATAAAATCCGTAAATAATAGTTTTATTCAATGTGTAGTGTTCGCGTAAATTTAAGAATTCATTTTTATTTGTTTTATTTTGTTATGCTACTTATGGTATTTGTTGTTTGATATTGTCTGTTGAAAGATGTTGGTAGTCCTTCACTCTTAGTCGTTCAAATTCTACATGGCTAATATGTTTATGCTGTAATTTTTTGCTGATTGGTAGTAGAGGAATTAATCTTTGCAATTAATAAACCCAAGAAGGTTAGAATTTTTATTAGAGCCGTCAGTTCACATTTCTCTTTGTACTATTGTTAAGTTGTCAATATATTTGAAGTACAATATAATCATTCATTGTATATATTGATTTTACAGGTGCTGTTGCTAAGGTATCACCCTTAGCTGAAGTTACAAATAAAAATAATACTTTTAAAACACGTTATACACAACAAATTGCTTCAACATCAAGTTATGTGCAAGGGACAACTACTGCTCAAACATCCAGTAAGTTAAAATTGATAATATATTATTTATAAATAAAAATTATTGTATAAATTAAATTGAGGATAATATATTGTAAATTAATTTTATTTAAAAAAAGTCCCACTGGGTTTTGTGCTGGTTCTGGTAAAGCTTTAATATCAAGTTGCTTTAATAGGGGGTTGTGGGGCGGGGGGAAGGGAGGTGGAAAGGGATAGATTCGCCCTCCACCTGTCCCCCCACCATGAGATGCACGGTATTTTTATATTAAATGTTAAAGATCAAAATTTTATAAAATAATTTATAAGAAAAATCACCTTAATAGGTAGTCGGGGAGGGGGCGTGACCCCTCTTCACCGAAGCAATACCAAAGTTTAGTTGATGGAGCCCCCGTTATTTCTGGGTGGTTTATGAAAAAATAACCACAAATCTTTCTAACCAAACCTATCTGAGTTGGTGTGCCGCAAGTCCCGAGCTTGCTTTGCTCGCTCTTGTACCAAATAAAACACCAAAATGTTAACTTTAATAATTACTTTAATAAGTAAACATATTTTATCACTTTTGCCATTATATTTCATCATGTTTCGCCTGCACAAGTACTCCACTATTGCATTACTAAAATTTACAATATCTTAAAAACGGTTAAGTTTCGTGTATGGTGTTTCATGGTCGAAAAAGTCGGTAATGATGCAAAATACAACCCCCTAAATGATCTAAGTCGACTTAACCTGTAACCCTATCATATTGTATATTTCAATATTTATCTACTATGTTCCAAATTATGATTCAAAATGCAATCAACTTGCTACAATTAAATTTATTTTTACTAAACTATAGTACAAATTTTCTTGGTCTATATAAATATAATGTTTTGTCATTTTAATTTCAGGCTTGAAGGTGACTAAGCCCAAAAGGACTCAAATTAGTACAAGAATTACAATGTTAAAAAAGAAACTTAAAAGCTTGAATAAAGCAAATGAGAAATAAGAAAGTATGAAGAAAGAACAAAAAGACTGAAGAAGAAAATGAATCTGTTAGAAAATACTACTTTCTTGAAAGCATTTAAAAGTTGAATAAAACTAAATTTACGGATTCTATCGCGTTTATTTAACTGATTTTACTTATTTTTAATTCCCCACGTTTCGGGTGCCTTACAGCACCCATGGTCACGGGGTGGACTGTAACGTCGTGAACTGAAACGTCGGGAATTAAAAATAAGTAAAATTAGTTAAATAAACGCGATATAATCCGTAAATTTAGTTTTATTCAATGTGTAGTGTTCGCGTAAATTTAAGAAATCATTTAGCATTTAAAAGTTTTACCTCAATGGCTATAGTTTTTACGATGTTACAATTTCGAGAATGTGGTAAACACAAAAGGGACAGACAATTCACACCTGATGAAAAGGTGATGGCATTACATTTTTTTAACATGGGCCAAGAGCCTACAGGATGCTGCAAAAAATATTTGTTCTGCCATCACCTTTAACCTTAAGCAGGATGGTATCTAAGGCCAATATTAAGCCTGGTATAAATGAAAACATATTTTACCAGCTTAAGAAGCAAGCATCTATCTAAAATGAAAGCCAATGATAAATTGTGTACACTGGTTTTTGATGAAATGGCCTTTACACCACATATTGGTTATGACAGGAAAAATGACAGGATTACTGGTTTACATAATTGTTTCTTATATTTACGCGAACACTACGCATTGAAATAATACTAGTTTTTACGGATTTTATCGCGTGTATTTAACTATAAATACCTGACGTTCCGGTGCTGTAAAGCGCTCGAAATGTCGGGTATTTATAGTTAAATATACGCGATAAAATCCGTAAAAACCAGTATTATTTCAATTACTGGTTTAGTTGACAATGGTGATGTAGTGAGGACTGAACTTAGAATAGAGGTATTCTAAAAACTATAAACAGCCGATATCATATTCATTTTGTGCTTCCAGTACAAAAAAAGCTGAATTAGCCTTAATGATTTAAAATAAATATAAGAAAATTGAAGGGGTCTGGCTTTAAAATCCTTGCTACTGTATGTGACCAGGGAACATCAAATGTTAGTGCCAAGTGGAATATAGTAGATAAATATTGAAATATATACGGGGTAACCCTGTATATATATTTCAATATAAATTATATTGGTTAAGTCGACTTAGATCCTTTAGGGGGTTGTAATTTGCATCATTACCGACTATTACGACTATGAAACACCATACATCAAACCTAACCGTTTTCAAGATATTGGACTATTAAGTTTTTTTTTATAAAAATTGTCAACTTTTTGTCAATTGTACTATTTTTTTGTAATTTGTGCATCTTATTTTATTTTTCTTATAACTTTTGTGTAGTAGATAAGTTGCTTTATTATTTAAAATACCAAGATAAACTAAATAAACTAAATTTTATGTTATTTTATTTCGATTAATTTACTTTGTATACTGTCATTACTGCCTACTTATAATTACTGTTGGATTTATTAATTTAAAATTGTTACTTTGATGAAATATATTGATTGATCGACATTTATTTATTTATTTCTGAAATTGTGTAGATTGCTTAATTCTTAATTTTTTTACTGGTTATGGGTGTAAATTACCTGAATAAAGATGATTATTATTTTTAAATTGAGTTTTCTTTTATGTGATTTACCTTTGATTACATAATTCTGCAACTAACTAGTTTTGTGCCTATATGCACAAAACTAGTTAGTTGCAGAATTATGTGATCTTGTAAAATTAATTAAAAATAATCAGTACACCAGGGATGGGGCTGTACTATATAATATATTTATAGATAGATATATCGTCCGTTTAGTTCGACAACTCCACTATAGATGTCTCTGTACCACGGAATCGACTAGCAACTCTATTCCAGGTATATATAATGTACTCTGTGCGGTTGACGGACCTGCTTATACTGGAAGCTCATCACACTACTTTACATGGTGGAGTTAAACTGACTTTGGCATACATAAGAAACAAATATTGGATTATTAGTGGACTGCGAGCAGTGAAGAAGATTATAGGCCGGTGTACCACATGTGTTCGACTCAATACACAAAAGCGTACACAGATCATGGGTGATTTGCCTACCCCTCGAGTGGTACCATCTCGCCCCTTTACACATACGGGGGTGGACTTTACGGGACATGTTGAGGTGAAAGCAAATAAGGGTAGAGGCATTAAGACCACAAAAGGGTATATAGCTGTCTTTATATGCCTAACTATAAAAGCCGTTCACCTGGAGCTCGTGTCGGACCTTACTGCGTCAGCGTTTTTAGCAGCATTTAAACGCATGTGCGCTCGGCGCGGCACGAGCTCCAGGTACTATACTATACTAATTGTGGTAAATTATGATCACAGTGGCTTGTTTGTGCAATGATTAGCCTGTAAAGTTTTTTAATTATTATTATTATAAAGGTTTTTTTGGTAATTTAAGTGACAAATAATCTCATGGTGTGTGGCTAGGCTAGGTGTGTAGCCCATGGACACCTTTGTCAAATTAATAGAATCAGACGTTACTTTGCGGAAATGCATTATATTAAATTTTGTAAAAATTATTTTGCCTTTACCCGCTTAATGAAATAAAATAATGTGTTTTAACTGGTTTTAAGAGAACCTCCCGCCCTCCCTCTATTGCGTGTACTATCCCCGTCACCACTCATCCCAATACCACTACACTAGGAAAGGCAAGCCACCGTCGATAATACGACACGTGTTTCGGGGCACATAGCTCACGCAATTGAAGGTGGCCGGGAGTTGCTCTTCAAGTTAGGTAAGACACATTATTTTATTTCAATAAGCGGATAAAGGCAAAGTAATTTTTACCAAATTCAACCTGCGTCGAACTTGCATTTCAGCCTTGCATTGCAACATTTGAAGATTAAGATGCAATGTTTTCTTGTATCCAGCAGTATACTTTTGCTTAGAGTCAGAAATATGTAATAGATTATTACCATCCTTGACGGACTGCTATAAAAAATATCTGCTTTTGAAGTATGACTTTTCAATTTTATATGACTTTTTATTTGCAGACAACTTTAAAAACGATGTGATAAGAATATTCATTGTGTTCGACCAGGTGGTTACTAATAAGAGGGTTATTGTGTATCGACAGGTGTTGTACCTGGGCGGGCCGCCTCCGTTGGAAGAGGTGTCAGCGCTGCCGGTTCCCGCTGCACTGTCGTCCCCCGCCTACCCCGCGTCCCCCCTCCCCGGTTCCCCCGCTTCCCCCGCCTCACCTGTCCCCGCTTCCCCGGTACCCGCTTCTCCAGTCCCCGCAGCTGCCTCCTCCATCCCCGCTGGAGCCCCCGTCGACCCCGCGTACCCCGCCGCCCCACTGTCCCCGCTGTCCCCAATGCCCCCCGCACTCGAGTCATCGACACCGGAGCCCACTACGCAAGCGCAGCCGCACGATGATCCCGACTACTTCAAGGGTGTCATACAAGATGTTCAAGTGAGTATTCAAATCGTTTTGCAAGCTGTAAATTAGAGTTAAATAGTGATATTGTTAAATTCATGGTGACGGATTGTTAATATCTTACAATCACACCCACGCTCTGCACCCCCACTTGTTTCCGTGTACGGAAGACATTACAGGAGGTTAAAGTTAAACTAATCTTGCTTAGGTCTGCAGGGATATTGAAATCTATATTTATAGTCGATTAAGGATTAAACTGCGGATACATTATTATCCATTACGACTAAGATAGAATGTCTCCCCACTCCAGTAAAAAGGGTCTCCGGTTCTCTCCACTCACCATGGGAAACACAGTAGCATCAAGCAGCTATTTTACACTAGTGTTCTGTGAGATCGTGGTCCTATCCCGTACGAGCCGAACCATTCGTAAAACAACCATAATATAGCTGCCTCGTGGCTTCACCGCGTGTAGGAATTGACATATTTTTTATTTTATTTGGAACACCAACAGCATATAAACGTTATATGAATACAAATTGGACATTTCGACAAAGCCATTTACAGGTATTCGCATATGGTTATTTAAATGTAAAGAGGCCATGACAACAGTAACAATAAACAAGTAAATCCCCGAAGTTGAGGAGTGTTTTTAAAATTTGAGAGTATTTAAGAATTTGTTGCACCCTCGGCGCGGTGGCCAAAGAACTCCAACGCAAACAATCTACATACATTATGAGGCTTGGTATGGAATAGTTCTAATTCGCCGTTATTTATTGACAATTTGTTAAAAAAGTTACTCGCACGAATAATAAATGAATTGCGGCGGTAGTTAGTATTGACTCTAGGAATAGCCAGTGACTGAGTACGTCTAGTTGGTAATCTACGCGGAACCCAGATGCTTACCTTTTCCAGCAAAGCAGGGCAATCAATGATGCCTCTGACAATTTTTAATAGATACGTAATATCGAAGAGTTGCCGTCTTTTTTCTAAAGATAAGAAGTGGTATCTATTGCATCTCGTTTCATAACCATGGTCCAATTGCTTACACTTGTATTGTAGATATCTCAAGAACCTTTTTTGTATGGACTCAATACGGGAAGTATACACGTTATATTGTGGATTCCAGACCACAGAGGCATACTCAAGGATACTGCGCACATAAGCACAATAAAGTACTTTAATCGGTTTAATAGATTTAAATTCATATGTAGACCTTATAATGAAACCAAGAGACTTGGAGGCCTTTTTCACTACGTAATCAATATGCTTATCAAATAAGAGTTTAGAATCTTGAATGAGACCCAGGTCTTTCATAGATGTAACTTTGTTAAGTGACTTATTATTGATTTTATACTGATAATTTATAGGGTTAAATTTACGAGAAAAGGTCATAGCAAAACACTTGGAAACATTCAAATCAAGCTTATTTTGAGTACAGTATTGCACAAAAGAACCGCTCGATAACAAGACATTCCAATCTGTTTTCGACAAGTTTGAATTAATTTCTACATAATTTCCTTCTTTGTAATTGAAAACGGTTCTCTTATTGACAGTCAGAAAACTAGGTATGTCTAAATTTAATTCGATGCAAATTGATCTATGGTGTGAATCCTTTGAGACAAGGGGGTGGTCACTGGGTAGTACATTTACATGGTTATTGCAAAAGACAAGATCCAGTAGTCTATCGTTGCTATTTCGTATGTTATTGTATTGGTCGAGATTACATTCATTAATTATGTCCAAAAAATTTGCCTGGCTTTCGTTTAAAACACCTATTGGCCCTAATTGACCGCTTTTCATTAAGATCCAGCTGATATTTGGCATATTAAAATCTCCCAAGACCATAAACAGGTCGTTGGGTGCAGAGTGAAAGTTATCCCCAAGCTTACTCGCGAAGTTATCGAGTTGTGTATTCATTGAATAGCCGCCTCCCTCCTTACATAAATAAATAGTGCAAATGTGTAATGCGAGAAGGCCGGTTTTGGTGCGGAGTGTCACGGTGACCCAAATATCTTCGGCGGAGGAGTACCAAGCCGGGCGACCGGTGGCGGCGAGCTCGCGGCGTACGGCCACCAGCACGCCGCCGCCGTACCGCGCCCCGGTGAAGCGGTAGTCGCCATCACGCCGCCACACTATATACCGTTCATCAAAAAGTTCACTATCACTAATGCCATCTAATAGCCAAGTCTCCGTTATTGATATGATATCAAAGCTGCTTAAGGCCACATTTCTCTTAAATAAGCTTGTTTTAGTGCGCAGTCCCCGAGCATTTTGATAAAAAATATTAATAGCGAATTTTAGAGTACACAATCGTTACATTATATATAAAATTGGTTCTGATTTTGGTCTGGAATTCACAACAATCACCACTGCAAAGCGACATTGTTTTGCGAAAGCGAATTGCAAGTAGAGCAATCAACAAAACGACGGCAAAAGCAAAGTTAAATAAGCGAGAACGGTAGTATCTCGTAGATATCGACAACACGCAAACATTGAGTAACATTTTAAAAGCAAAATATGAGGTAAAAATAATATGTTCCACCAGTACATGCGGGGTGCAGAGAAATTCTACCTCTAAGTACATGCAGTTACGACAGCTATTAACAGAAGTGCCATCTCTAATGACCGCCGCGTACTGGTAGTGAGTAATAGCGATAAGCAATACAAAAGAGTCAGGGCTTCCCACGTCGTCCCAATATTTACGCGAGTTGAAATAATATAATCTTGAGCAATATGTCGTACAAGCATTTAGTAAATATACACACTTTATGAATTTTATGAAAATTTTAGAAGATCTTTTTCTGATTTTATGCGGAACGTCGGTGATGTGTCGGATTTTCGGGCCAGTATCTTGCAATGTTTTATCCACACATATTTGAAGTTTTTTGTTTTCGCCAGGTCATTCGCCTTCTTAAGAAGAGCTTTATTAAATAGCGTGAGATGGTCGTTGACGTAAACATGGCCTTCATCGGCATATCCCAGTTGAGAAACTTTGAGTTCCTTATGTTTACGCGCAGCTGCTACAAACTCTTCCTTGCAGTAACGATTGTTGAGCGCCATGATTTATGGACTTTTGAGACTCTGCTTTGAGGCTGGGGACTCGGGCAATATAATTGATGTCTTCTTTACGTATAGAGCACTGGATAACTTTACTGATATTATCCACAATATCGTATAAGTTCTCGGACTTTTTCACCGGAATCCCTTTTATTTCCACATTATTGGCCCGCGCCCATTGTTCCTTATCCTGTAGATCTTCTTTGAACTTTTTAAGGTCAGCTCCCAAAATGTGGATCAAATTGGTGTGTTCCTTAACTTGCGAAATTCTGGATTCCAGGGACTTCACTGTCACCGACAACTGGCTTGCAGTTTGGTGAGCAAATTCAACTGAGCTCTTAAGATTCGATATTTCAAGCTTAATGGTCTTTACATCTTCAATAAGTGACGCCAAGGGTACAAGTTGCTGCGTAATATTCACCAGGGTAGCCTGCATTTCTTCCAATCGCACTGCTATCCCAGGATTATTATAAGTGTTGATGCAGGAGACTGGGCATTTTTGCAGTCAATACAGCGCCAGGTGGATCTTCTTTCCCCAAGTTTACGAAAATTGGTCTCTGTAATACCAGCACAGGCAAAGTCAAACTGGCGTTTACATAAATTACATAAAGGTCCATCAGACACTTTATTCCCGCAACGTGTACAAGAGAACATTTCCGCTTAGGATTATTAAACTTAGTAAAGCGGCCCCAGAGTTGACTGTCACTGGCGTAGGATTTACTGGTAAACAATCGAGCGCGTGCACTTTTACCGCGTTCCGACGAGCGCGTATACCCTTTACCGCGTTCTGACGACGACTGACGTTTTTCATATTCTTTCATATTCTTACTTAATTTGATATTTTTTCATATTCTTACTTAAGTTCATATACTAATTTTAAAAACGATATATTACAATACAAGTGTTAAAATTATAAATTATGTACAACCGACTTCAATATAAATAGAATCATCAATGTAGTCGAAGTTAATAGAATCACATGAGAAGCACTAGCTTCCAAATAAAAGAATCATTTTTCTATAGTATAAGGGTGGCAAAAGAGCACACAGTTCAGCTGATGGTGAGTGGTTGCTGTGACCCTTATACATCTACATCTATCCTCAATAACGAATCAAAATGCAGATGCGTTGTCACCCGTGAGGACTAAGATGGAATGCCTCGTCATTCATCCAGTCACTACAACAGTACAACTCATCCAGTAAAAAGGGTCTCCGGTTCTCTACACTCACCAAACGAAATACAGCAGCATTAAGCTGCTATTTCACGCTGGTATTATGTGAGAGTGTGGTCCTTCTCTTTCGTCTACAATTATAGCGGTAGTATAGCTGCACCATGGCTCTAACCACGTAATAAATCGGTTACACATAAAAAAACAGTCGAATCGAATACCTCCTCCTTTTTGGGTAAAAAATGACCTAACTAGTTTTAGGTTTAAATAACAGATGGCGTTACAAAGTTAATTTTCAAATTTATTTTTATCAAATAAAGCAAACATCAATTGTAATTTACGAGGTTAACCTCGTAAATTACAATATTTAATATCTCGATATGTACTTATTGTTTTAAGCATTTGTCTATTTGTGCAGGTGTCGAACGGCGCGCAGGTGTGGGTGGTGGAGTTCTTCCCGCTGGTGGCGGAGGGGCTGCAGCTGCCGCCGTCGTTCGGCGAGGTGTCGTTCGACCCGGAGGGCGTGCTACAGGGAGTCGTGTCCGACGACGTGTGCGCCTCGCAGCCCTGCCTGCACAACGCCACCTGCACCAACACTTGGAACGACTACACGTGAGTACACACATTTGTACCCGCAAACTCTCTCTCTCTCTCTCTCACACACACACACACACACAAACACGAGCGTGCGCGCGTTCACGTCCGCACGAGTAGCCACGCATGCGCACATTCACACGCTCGAGTGCATGCGCACACATTGTACTCCCACACGTGTATCCCATCCCATACATCCCTCTACACACGTGTGCACGCACGCACACATACACACATACACTGTCAGAAGCTAAGTCGTCTGTGAACACGTACGGGATCGCTGGGTGGGTAGTGAGTAGAAAAGATGGTTGGGTCCCATATCAAGCATATAACTGCAAGACTTCAAGATACTGTAAGCTCACGCTGCGTAGATTCGACAAAATATTAATAACTTTAAACTGATGGTAGCCATAAAGTATTCGAATCGCTGGGAATTTAAAATAAGTTGTAGATCAGTAAAACTTAGTTTCATAGTAACTGCACAGGAGATATTACTACACAATTTATGTTTACGATTGTTGTCACTTGGTGAAACTTTAGCTTAAAAATGAATTTTGTGTTTTGGATAAACTATTGTACTAGTTTCACAATATTTATTGTAAATAATTATCGTACTAGTTATAAAAACTGACTAGTTTCGTCTCACAGCATCCATCAGTATATATTTAAAAAGATTTTACGGTGTTGCAGATGGACACGTTAACTGAGACTTCGAGATGTTCTTACTCCTCCTAATGCGATAGCGCCTGAAGTCCGTTTTATATTATTTTTCTACAACGATGCAAGACGCGCTTTTTTTGCCTTTTTATCTGGATACACTACAACTTGCTTTGTTTGTTTGTCTTTTATGCGATTCTATATTTTTGATCCGATTAAGATGAAACTTTGGTGATTTGTTAGCGCACCCGTATTCCGGATGTATAACCAGTATCATATATAATTAATGATAAATTTTTAAGTCCTAGATAACAATAATTTGATATACGTATTTAAAAACTTTCAAATGCACTTATTTTAATAAATGTTTTAGATGTTTATGCCCTCGTGGTTACAAAGGCAAGCAATGTGCGGAAGTGGAGTTTTGTCAGTTACAAGGTTGTCCCCTCAATTCACACTGTCGCAACCTTGATGGCGGGTGAGTATTTTAGTGAAATGCAATTCTTGGTACTTATTTATTTTTACGAATGGTAAATTACTATTCTAATAAAGTATAATATTTCGTTATCTTATTTACGGTTGATACCTAAAAAGTTATAAAATTATATATCTTAGATATAATTGTTTCACTTTTGTATTTACAATGCCCATAGATAAATTTTCATTAGGCACTTTTAAAAGGTATATTAATAGTGTTGTTGTTGTGTCGCGTACGCATCGTTGAATGTATTGTAAGGCAGTGTAACGTGGTTGGGACAGGTACGAGTGCGTGTCTAACGCGACGTTCGACGGCGTGAGCACGGCGCTAAGCTACCGGCTGCGCGCGCCGTCCGCCTTCCTGGCGCAAGATGCCGCGCCCCGCCCGCCGTCGCCCGCCAGCCTCACCATCACCTACAGGTACGAGAGTGAGCACGGCGCTGAGCTACCGGCTGCGCGCGCCGTCCGCCTTCCTGGCGCAAGATGCCGCGCCCCGCCCGCCGTCGCCCGCCAGCCTCACCATCACCTACAGGTACGAGAGTGAGCACAGCGCTGAGCTACCGGCTGCGCGCGCCGTCCGCCTTCCTGGCGCAAGATGCCGCGCCCCGCCCGCCGTCGCCCGCCAGCCTCACCATCACCTACAGGTACGAGAGTGAGCACGGCGCTGAGCTACCGGCTGCGCGCGCCGTCCGCCTTCCTGGCGCAAGATGCCGCGCCCCGCCCGCCGTCGCCCGCCAGCCTCACCATCACCTACAGGTACGAGAGTGAGCACAGCGCTGAGCTACCGGCTGCGCGCGCCGTCCGCCTTCCTGGCGCAAGATGCCGCGCCCCGCCCGCCGTCGCCCGCCAGCCTCACCATCACCTACAGGTACGAGAGTGAGCACGGCGCTGAGCTACCGGCTGCGCGCGCCGTCCGCCTTCCTGGCGCAAGATGCCGCGCCCCGCCCGCCGTCGCCCGCCAGCCTCACCATCACCTACAGGTACGAGAGTGAGCACGGCGCTGAGCTACCGGCTGCGCGCGCCGTCCGCCTTCCTGGCGCAAGATGCCGCGCCCCGCCCGCCGTCGCCCGCCAGCCTCACCATCACCTACAGGTACGAGAGTGAGCACGGCGCTGAGCTACCGGCTGCGCGCGCCGTCCGCCTTCCTGGCGCAAGATGCCGCGCCCCGCCCGCCGTCGCCCGCCAGCCTCACCATCACCTACAGGTACGAGAGTGAGCACGGCGCTGAGCTACCGGCTGCGCGCGCCGTCCGCCTTCCTGGCGCAAGATGCCGCGCCCCGCCCGCCGTCGCCCGCCAGCCTCACCATCACCTACAGGTACGAGAGTGAGCACGGCGCTGAGCTACCGGCTGCGCGCGCCGTCCGCCTTCCTGGCGCAAGATGCCGCGCCCCGCCCGCCGTCGCCCGCCAGCCTCACCATCACCTACAGGTACGAGAGTGAGCACGGCGCTGAGCTACCGGCTGCGCGCGCCGTCCGCCTTCCTGGCGCAAGATGCCGCACCCCGCCCTCCGTCGCCCGCCAGCCTCACCATCACCTACAGGTACGAGAGTGAGCACAGCGCTGAGCTACCGGCTGCGCGCGCCGTCCGCCTTCCTGGCGCAAGATGCCGCGCCCCGCCCGCCGTCGCCCGCCAGCCTCACCATCACCTACAGGTACGAGAGTGAGCACGGCGCTGAGCTACCGGCTGCGCGCGCCGTCCGCCTTCCTGGCGCAAGATGCCGCGCCCCGCCCGCCGTCGCCCGCCAGCCTCACCATCACCTACAGGTACGAGAGTGAGCACGGCGCTGAGCTACCGGCTGCGCGCGCCGTCCGCCTTCCTGGCGCAAGATGCCGCGCCCCGCCCGCCGTCGCCCGCCAGCCTCACCATCACCTACAGGTACGAGAGTGAGCACGGCGCTAAGCTACCGGCTGCGCGCGCCGTCCGCCTTCCTGGCGCAAGATGCCGCGCCCCGCCCGCCGTCGCCCGCCAGCCTCACCATCACCTACGGGTACGAGTGAGCACGGCACTGAGCTGCAGGCTGCGCCAAACAAATGACACTAAGAAAAAACAAATACCATTTTTTAGTGTCGCTTGTTGTCATATGTCGCTTTCTTTAGTGTAGCTTGAGATAGAATACAGTATTACAGTGTTTCCTATTATCCGTAATATATTAAAATATGTAATGTGGAATATAATTTTTAAACCTGGTAACAAGATTATAATAAATAAACCCTACGATTATCCTACCCATGGTACTCTACATTCGTCTTATTCTCTTAAAAATTAGTTTTTTAAAGGTATCACTTCTACCGCGAGTGAAATTAAAAAATATATATTTACATTTAGTGCTTTGATTTGATTTGGATAGCTAACACCCTCTTAAATGCTATTGTATTCCTATTTTTAGGATATCTTAACCATTATAATCATAGATTACACTAATATTTTCTTATAAAGGTGAAGTTCACACTATCCACATGATGGTAATAAATGCTGTATTTTTTTGCATTATCTAGGAATTAAAATGAATTCTTTGAAAAAAATCAAGTAAAAATATTCAACTTCCTGTTGCACTACACTACAGTACGCATTTAGAATTAACGTTATTTCAATCTAAGCAATATTTAATGTGGTAGAACCATACTGCAATTATATTATGGTTACAGCACGAATGGGTACAGCTCGACCGGGACAGGATCACTCTCTCACGGAATACCAGCGTCAAATAGCAGCTCAATGCTGTTGTGTTTCGTATAGTGAGTGTAGAGAACCAGACATGCTTTTTACTGGAAACGAAGCATTTCATCTTAGTTCTCAGGCATGTCAACGCATCTACATTTTGATTCGTAGTCGAGGATAGATTTAGATGTCTATAGGCCGCAGCAACCACTTACCATCAGGTGGACTGTAAGCTCGTTTGTCATCATTATGCTAAAAAAAAAATAAAGTCTGAAAAATCAACGAGGTATATCAATTAGTTAGTAGTATATCAGTAACACTTGGGCACTATAATTCTGTCCTGCGCTGATGGCTAGTCTCCGTTGAGGCCAGCCGCTGTGACCGTTCAGTCTGGAGGACTTTATTATTATTATCCTATCATTTCGTGGTTGTCTTAAGAGGCGAGAGAGGAAAACATAAATCAGGAGTTGGGCAACAACGTCTTTCTAATACGAACTAAAAAAACTGTAGTTGCCAACCTACTAGCCAAGCGTGGCAACTATGGCAAACATCCTCCTATGATGCTTATATTATTTTATTATTATTACAGCCTATCAAAACATAGGCCTGCGAGCTTATGAGTTGATAGGCTGTAACGATAACAGTAATTTGCTTTTGTTTTAAACGTGATGACCTGGTAAGACATGCAGAAAGTTGATGGATGCAGGTGATGATGATGATGTGGTTGTGATCAGGAGTAAGAGCGGCGGCACCCTATTCCACGCGGAGCTAAACGAGTGGTGGTTCAGCGTGGGCGTGTACAAGGAGCAGGTGACGGTGCAGTGGCGTCTGGGCGGCGGGCTGCCGGCGTTGCGCCGCATGCGCACGCGCCGCGACCACTTGCAGTGGGGCACACTGCGGCTGCGCCTGGCCGATGGACAAGTGGCGGGTGAGTGCGCTGCTGCTGCTGTAGCGATCACCTGTAGTGGGGCACGCTGCGGCGGCGCCTGGCCGATGGACAAGTGGCGGGTGAGTGCGCTGCTGCTGCTGTAGCGATCACCTGTAGTGGGGCACGCTGCGGCGGCGCCTGGCTGATGGATACGTGGCGGGTGAGTGCGCTGCTGCTGCTGTAGCGATCACCTGTAGTGGGGCACGCGGCGGCGGCGCCTGGCTGATGGATACGTGGCGGGCGAGTGCGCTGCTGCTGCTGTAGCGATCACCTGTAGTGGGGCACGCTGCGGCGGCGCCTGGCTGATGGATACGTGGCGGGCGAGTGCGCTGCTGCTGCTGTAGCGATCACCTGTAGTGGGGCACGCGGCGGCGGCGCCTGGCCGATGGACAAGTGGCGGGTGAGTGCGCTGCTGCTGCTGTAGCGATCACCTGTAGTGGGGCACGCGGCGGCGGCGCCTGGCCGATGGTCAAGTGGCGGGTGAGTGCGCTGCTGCTGCTGTAGCGATCACCTGTAGTGGGGCACGCTGCGGCGGCGCCTGGCTGATGGATACGTGGCGGGCGAGTGCGCTGCTGCTGCTGTAGCGATCACCTGTAGTAGGGCACGCGGCGGCGGCGCCTGGCCGATGGACAAGTGGCGGGTGAGTGCGCTGCTGCTGCTGTAGCGATCACCTGTAGTGGGGCACGCTGCGGCGGCGCCTGGCTGATGGATACGTGGCGGGTGAGTGCGCTGCTGCTGCTGTTGCGATCACCTGTAGTGGGGCACGCTGCGGCGGCGCCTGGCTGATGGATACGTGGCGGGTGAGTGCGCTGCTGCTGCTGTTGCGATCACCTGTAGTGGGGCACGCTGCGGCGGCGCCTGGCTGATGGATACGTGGCGGGTGAGTGCGCTGCTGCTGCTGTTGCGATCACCTGTAGTGGGGTACGCTGTGGCTGCGTCTGGCCGACGGACACGTGGTGGGTGAGTGCACTGCTGCTACTGTTCCTGCGGTAGGGACCACCTGCAGTGGGGCACGCAGCAGCTGTGCCTGGCTAACGCTGACAGGCAAAAATTCGATGAAGTGAGGCGTTACACTTTCACAAAGAAAATACTAAAGGAGCACCAAAAATCACGAGTAATTGTGTTGAATGGACCTACCTACTCTTTTTATGCATTTTTATTAATTTTGACGTTCGCTACGGTGCATTTCAATTACATTAATTTCAATTCATCATCATCATTATCACAGCCCTACAGAAGTCCATTGCTGAACGTAGGTCTTCATCAAGGAATGCCACAAAGCACGGTTCTATGCACAACCTACATTTATCAATTTCTTGCATGTCCTACCAGGTCGTCCCGTTTTTTAGTCTAATTTAATTCATTCCGGCAGGTGCGTTCGTGGAGTCTGAGGGCGAAGAGGAGGTGGGATTTACGGCGTCCATCGATGTGGAGGCTTGGCAACGCCTCATGCTGGAGGGCGAGCTGCAGCTGGGTGGGTTGCGGCGGCCGCGCGGCGCTGTCACAGCCACCACCGCTGCCACTGCCACCAGTGTTGCTACTGCCGCCGCCACCAGCTCCACGCTAGCTGCCGTACGTCGCACTGTGCTACTACTTTGAATACTTTGCCGAATAGCCGTCAGAGATTAGATTTAGTATTAACACCTGCTTGGTATCCTGTAATTAATAAAATTAAAACTAAACCCAAGCATACCATTGCAAGACTCTGGTAGTCAGTAAGTTCATTCTGCGTAGATCCGACCATAAGTAACAATTAAAAGCTGAAGGTACTCCGGTACTGACATCGGGACGTTAATCACCTCAGTCCTCCGCTAAATTAAACGCGATAAAATTCGTTAAAGTAGTTTTATTCGATAGTGTTGTGCTACTTAAATATCACTAATTATCTGATCATAGTATAAAAGACAAAGTTTTATACATTGAAACTTTTCTTTTTAACTTATAAATTAAAAGTTACAGCCTATATACGTCCCACACGTGCTGGGCACGTGTCTCCTCTTATTTCTGAGAGGGTTTTAGGGCAAGAAAGTGTCTGTCGCGCTTCCCCAATGCATGTTGGCGAACTTCACATGTCCTCGAAATAACTTTTTTCTCAGACATGCAGGTTTTCTCGTGATGTTTTCCTTCACCGCCGAGCACGTGGTAAAATCAGCACTTAAAATTGCAATTAAAAATGTCATTAGTGCCGGCGCGAATTGAACCCAGGTTGCTCGCATAATGTAACTTTACAGCGAGCGCTTCGCGTCTGAGCTACCACGGTTCTTAATATTTAATTATAAATGATTAAGTAAAAATTGTAGCAAAACTTTTTTAAGTGCTAAATGTTGTGTTTTACCTTAGTGTTTGTCACATCATTAGGTGGAGAACTCAACAGAGACTGTGTGGGAGTACTCGGAGGGCGATGATTTCATCAGCGACAATTTGTCGGGCGAGTACTTTAAGGTATGATCTTGTTTTTCAATTTCGTATATACAGATTGAACTTTGGACTAATATTAAATAAAAAATGCACGGTGCAGGGGTGCATGGGCGCGGTGCACGTAGGCGAGCTGCTGCTGCCGTTCTTCAGCGAGGAGGAGCTGTTCGTGGGCGCCACCGCCTCGCTGCTCGCCAGACAGCCCTACTACGCGCTGCTGTAAGTCGCCATATTATGTCACTTCTCACATAATATTTAATTGTAACCGTAATAAAATTATATAGGAAACCCGAAATAACTTTGGTGTTGATAAACATAAAGGGATAATGATTTCTTATATTTATTAGAATTGGGATCCTTCCAATCAGAAGTTCGTGTTAATAATTATAATAATAATTAATAAAATAGAACCCAAACCTAAGCATACCACTGTAAGACTTTAATGTCGTTAATACTGTAAACGCGGTCTGCGTAGATCCGGCCAAAAATTAATAGTTGAAAAATGAAGGTAGCCGAGCTAACTATGACTTCTTAATGACAAACAGCCCCCCCTACCCCCTCCCCAGGTCGTGTGGCGAAACCGAAACGTCGGGGATTATAAAGAAGTTAAGTAAGTTAAATTAAAGGCGATAACATCCGTAAAATTAGTTTTAAACACTGTATTATTTTTCATTAATTAAAAAACTTTTGTTGAGATTTTTTTCTATAGGTATATCTTGATATCTAAAGAAAATGCCAAGTTTTGCTGATTTAGAAAACGTTGCGAGATTGTTTATTTATAAATACTGTTTTGCTATTTTGAGGTCTTTAAAATAAGGGATAGCTTTAATTTTAATCAAAAATACACCGAATCACTGCGTAAGTAGATGGAAACTGCTCAAGTAACTGAAACAAAGGGAAAAGTGGGTGACAGTTATAATAAATCTGGAATGAAGGAATTGGTCCTTCCTGCCCGACCAACTATTATTCATTAGGTAGGATAAGTGATTCGTTTTGGTGTAGTAGATGTATATGAGATTGTTTAATTTTTATCAAAAAAAAACGATTCATATCTTTCGTTCTTTATACTCGTATAGATCGGGACGTCCATGGGGTGCTTCCCAGGGTGTGGGCTGCGTGTTGTGCCTGGAGCAGGACTGCCAGCGCGGCGGACACTGCACCGACCTACGCAGCTCCTACGCCTGCACTTGCCCGCCTGGATACGCCGGCGACTACTGCGAGGTACATGCAGGTGCAGTAGTGCAGAGCAGCTGTGCCTACAGTAGGACTGCCAGCGCGGCGGACACTACACCGACCTGCGCGGCTCCTACGTCTGCACCTGCCCGCCCGGGTACGCCGGCGACTACTGCAAGGTACGTGCAAGTGCAGTAGTGCAATGCAGCTGTGCCTGCAGCAGTACTGCCAGCGCGACGGACACTGCACCGACCTGCGCAGCTCCTACGTCTGCACCTGCCCGCGTAGGTACGCCGGCGACTACTGCGAGGTACGTGCAAGTGCAGTAGTGCAGAGCAGCTGTGCCTACAGCAGGACTGCCAGCGCGGCGGACACTACACCGACCTGCGCGGCTCCTACGTCTGCACTTGCCCGCCCGGGCACGCCGGCGACTACTGCAAGGTACGTGCAGGTGCAGTAGTGCAGTAGTGCAATGCAGCTGTGCCTGCAGCAGGACTGCCAGCGCGACGGACACTGCACCGACCTGCGCAGCTCCTACGCCTGCACCAGTCCGCCTGGGTACATCTAATGATTTGTTTTCTTCTATTTGCCACCCGCGTGTATGACACCCGCGGTATGATATGGGGTAGTCGCTTTACACCGCCACTACACGGTGGTAAAGCGTTCACGTGGCTAAATTTATTGCTAACCATTAACGACGGAACGTCTGTACCTTTACTTATTATTATTTTATTTAAAAAAATCTGATGTAATTGTTATCTGCAGATCGACGTGGACGAATGTGAATCGAATCAATGTCAGAATGGGGCGACGTGCAAGGACGGCGTAGCAATGTACACTTGTATTTGTCCGGAAGGCTTTGAAGGCGAACTGTGAGTGTGATGAGTTGTTATTTACTGGGCACTTAGGCCAGCGCCACACTTGACGGAAAATCCGACGCCGAACTTCCGCGGGAGTAAATCCGTTACCATAAGTTGCAGCCACACTGAATATTCAGTGGCAGATTATCAGTTGACTGCCAACGGTTATACAGTGTGTTCGACTAGAAATTGGGCAATTTCATACTTTGTTAGACATAATCCAGATAAAGCATTCGAATATTATCGAAAGTCCGTACAATCATTTGATGTATTGTTGAATTTAACGAAGGACTATATTACCAAGCAAAATACAAAACTTAGAATATCTCCTGAAAAAAGGCTGACCGTTACATTAAAGTAAAATAAATATTAATAGTGTAAATGAGACAAATTATTTCACTTTAGGTTTTCTTTTTGTTTGAGAGGTCCCTGGAACTTCATCAGTTTGAGTTGGATTAAATTCTCAATTACAGTTAGTTGTGAGTTTGCATTACTTAATAATTCATTACAAGAATTTTCATTTTGGCGTTCTATCTGGCTTTTGTCTAGAGTCCCTAAGGCAAACTCTATTTTGCACTTCGATAATAAATCGTTCAGTATCAAACATCCTGTGCGTGCGCCGTCACCGCGAGTTATCCGCCAAATGTGGCGCGATGCATACAAATACCTGGAACGCGACGTTGCCGATCTTACGCCGACGGAAGATCGGTGCGCGGAGGACGGAGCAGACGCGAGAGCAAGCAGTCCGCCACGGAGCGACGAGCGGCTGATCTTCCGCAACGGAACGACCGATCTTCCGCGTAGTGTGCCCGCTATTTGTAATTTATATGCAATAACATGTAATGACGTTCCGCCGCGGAAGATCTGCGACGGAATTTCCGTCAAGTATGGCGCTGGCCTTAGTGTCATTCAATATTTGTTACGTTATTACAGAAATGATAAAATTTTTATGTTTTTTGTTTCATTATTATATGAGTTTAAAATTAAGTTTAAACTAATAGTTTGCAAAGTTATAACAGAAAAAATTACAAAATATCGTAAAGCTGAATCTGAACAGAGAACATAAGCATTTCGTGGTAGTTACAAAGGAGACAATCAATTTTTGTATGGAGAATGGGCCCACCACAAATTTTCGTGTCACGCAATGAAATGCATGTCGATTTATTCCTTATAATCTATAGATTACAATAGTAGTATTAGTTTTACCACATCTAAACGGAAAACTGAGAAAATAACAATTAAAATATGAATTTTAAAATAACTTAAAAATAAACTAAAAGCTTTTTATAGTAGTTTTTTCCGGTATTTTAAGTTAAAATAGTGCACTGTTGAATAATAGTTTACATAAAACCAAGTTGCAGGTACATTCAGCATTTACAGGTACTTCAAAATCCATGGAAAATCTTTGCCCGTAAGTGAGAATAGTTTTAGGAAAAAATACAAAAAGTATTTATTAAAAATGATATAGACATAAAATTGTCTGCTGGGGCTGATTGTCCCTAATTCATGTAACTTATTCACTCACATATTTACTATCACTATTCCATTTTAGTAACAATTATGTCGTGTAGTATATTTTTATTGTAGTTTGTTTGAATATATTAAAGATTACATGTAGGTGTTAGTTTTAATGTAATTATTTTCATTTGTTTATATTTAGTTTATATTATATGTTTATATTTTCTAAATAAATATTATTTATTAATTGAAACATTATGAAAACTTGTTCTGGCTAATTAATAATTAAAAAAGCGGTGTAGGTGTGACCCGAAAAGTCCTCACGACTAATTTCCCAGTGGAAAGAATAAAAAATCTCTTATGTTTTAATATTTTATACAATTTTTCATTTGGCACAAAAAACGACTTCACCGATTTTGCTCAAAATTTAATGAGGTCTAAATTACATAATTATGCGTTAAATGTAACTGGTCCCATTTCAATATCACTGTTTGATAATCCTTGCTGTCTGATGCTGGATGATGGTAGTGGACGGCGTTTAGGTTCGAGTGAAGTGCCCTGATATTGCAGAAATTCACGGACAGCGTGTCAGGGGTCGCCTTGGTCTTGTTGCTCAGCTTGCTCCGAGCAGTTATTATCTTGAGAGAAATGTTTGCCCCTTCCCCCAGAATACGAGGGGCAGCCTGAGCACCCATGCTCAGGAGTGGAGTAGCTAGGTCGTGTATGCTCAGCGAGGGATTCTCTAGGGGTGCTGGTACCCTCCTGTGCTAGTCTTACATTTAATTCCGCTACCATGTGGATGGGGTGGGAGCGTCGAATCACTCCTCCGGCCACCTGCACTCACTTTCCACTTCATGCCGGTATTCTGTGAGGTCGTGGTACCACATCGGCTCGAGCCGGCTCATACGTGCAGCAGCAAAAGCTGTCGCGTGGCTCTACCACTATTCGGTGTCCAGGTGCTCGATGGACGTGGACGAGTGCGTGTCGTCGCCGTGCGCCAACGGTGGCACGTGCAGCAACGTGGCGGGCGGGTTCGTGTGTACGTGCGCGGCCGAGTGGCGCGGCGCGCGCTGCCAGCTGCCGCGCGAGCGAACGTGCGCGCACGCGCCCTGCGCGCCCGCGCGCGCCGCCTGCAGAGACCAGCCGCCCGGTCAGTAGTGCCGCATCGCACCACACCACACCATACCACACTACATCACACAACACACCGCACCTCACAGCACCTCACAGCACCTCAGTGCACCTCACTGCACCTCACCGAATGGCGCGGCGCGCGCTGCCAGCTGCCGCGCGCTGCCAGCTGCCGCGCGCTGCCAGCTGCCGCGCGCGCCACCTGCAGGGACCAGCCGCCCTGTCAGTAGTGCCGCACCGCACCACAGCACACTACATCACACAACGCACGGCACCTCACTGCACCTCATCAAGTGGCGCGGCGCGCGAACTGAGACATGGCTGAACAAAGAAGAGAAATAGCGCTACGTACAAATGAGAAGCCGAAACGAAATCAAAACTGTTCAATTTATTTTCAGAACACTCATACGCCCTTGTTAAAAGTGTACTATACTAGTGCGCTGCATAATATTCCAGTATACTCTCCAACATTAATTGCAAGCATCTGGCTTATGGTTCACCCTGGACGCACCTTAACCTACTGTCACTGATATAACCTTTTCAAATATCAGGGGTTGGTCCTTCCCCGATCGAGCTGATCCATATATGCTGCAACCGTAATATAGCTGTAGTGCCGTATTTAGGGTATAGTTTCGTCATCAATTAAAACGTACGAAGCATTGCGTCTATCTTTTTTACATGACTTAGAGTTATGAGATAAAGGGTTTTAAAGAAAGTAGACAAAAATACATGTACGTTTGTTTGTGCTCGCAGACCGGCCAACTGGTAACAATTACACGTGCGACTGCTTCGAGGGTTATGAGGGCGTGCACTGCGAGTTCGCGTTCTGCGAGTTGGAGCCCTGCGTGCACGGCACCTGCGTCACCGATGCCAACGTAACTACCTCCCTTATTTCATTATTTATCTTGCTTGAGACAGTCGAGTTCCTTTGCTTGATCTTTACTCTGTGGAATGGGAAGTCAGTATGTGTTAATAAAGACACTTACTTAATTAAGGCAATTCAGAACCCCATGTTAGTCCCTACCTTAGTGTGTGGCAATGAAACTTGAATGTGGCAGAAGAAGCATGACATTAAAAATTAATGCTGTAGAAGTGCGGTCTTTTGAGAAGTATGTTACAGGTGATTTTAAAAGATACGGTGAGAAATTATGCTATAAGAAGTAATATGTTTTTTGATAAAAGAAAGTGTTGGAACCAGAATTAAGAAGAAATGAGTGCTTTGATTTTTTGAACGCGTACAAAGAGTGATAAATCCAATTTATCCGGCACATTTGAGTGCCAGTTCAGTTGCCAGTTCCAGAATGAAGTTTTTAGTGTAACTATTTAGACGATATTGAGATCTGTAGATTTTTTTAATTCATTCAAAAGGGTAAAAGTTTCTTTTAATATAAACTAAAAGTCGACCTTTTACTTTGAAGTTGAAGATTTTAATCTCCTGCACCCTATGTTTTGGCTCCGATTTGAGGAAGTGAAGTTAATAATTTCATATCTAATTAAGAGAAACATTAACCCATATATTTTTCTAACGAATTAAATTCATCGCTATGAAATTGGTTATATATTTCATCTCATTTCAAAGTGACCAGGCGATAGAAAAAGTCTTGGTTGCCCCTTATTGTTTGAAGTGAAGTATTATTATTTAACATTTGATAATGCCCGTAGTATGTAGTATATCAATGTATGTATATATATGTGTGTGTGTGTGTGTGTGCAGCCGCCGCAGTGTGCGTGTGCTGAGGGCTACAGCGGGCGGCTGTGCGAGGCGGCGCGCGACGCGTGTGCGGACGCGGGCGCCGCCGCCTGCCTGCACGGCGGCCGCTGCCTCGACCGACGCGGACACTTCCTCTGTGACTGCACCAACACAGGTCCGTATACCACTCCACACAGCACCCCACTCGCAAACATTTATATGTAGTATACTAGACGAGCACGCTACTAATACACACACTAAATCACGACACTGCCCTACACAACACTACGCTCACAAACACCATCCCACTCAATACAACAATCACTAAAATACCTTATTCATTCCTTACAGCCAAATACTTCCACCTATAACGATACGTAGTTACGATACCACCCGAAACAACACTACACTCACAAACATATCCAATCGTTAATTAGACTTAAAGATCTCTATCTATATTGTAAGATGTATACTATGCTTCTAATACATTGCGCACTAAGTTACGACGACACCAGCACACACGATATTTCGCTCGCAAACATACAAGTCCTCGTGGGTATACCACCATCTTACTCGTTTCTGCTACCCAATAACAGGGTTCTGCTGTGTTCTGGTCTGAAGAACGTATAGTCAGTATCGTTTCTATAGCCTTTTATCCTTTTTGAAGTTGGCTGCTGGTATCCATGGGCAGCAATAGCTTGGTACTCTCAGGTGGATGGTAAGTTAGTTTATCGCCTCAATAATATTTAAATAATCCATTAATTCATTACCACTTATCAAAGATCCACTGCTGAACATTAGCGGCCTGTATACGTTACCTCATAGAGAAGACATTTTAATTATTTATTTATTTATTTACACTTTATTGCACCATAAAAAGGTTACAAAGGGCGGACTTAATGCCATTAGGCATTCTCTCCCAGTCAACCCGGGACGTGTGGAAATTATGTGATAGGTGACAAAATAAAATGTACAACAGAGTAAATCAAGGAAAAAAACTACTGATAAACTTAAAAACAAACTAATATTATATATACAAATACAATAAACTTATATACTTCAAAATATAATACAGGTAATATATAATATATACATACATATTCATAGATACATAAATATATACATATTTTAAATACAAATAGATATATAAAATAAACCTATAAATAAAATAACAACAAAGGTAACCAAAATTAACCATATTAACTATCATCTAATATTTTCATAAAATGCTTATGTACCAATCTTTTAAAGGCAGTCTTATTAGATGTTTTTCTGACGTCATCGGGCAAGGAGTTCCAGAGCAGTGCAGCCTGAATTGTGAAGGATTTACCAATAAAATTAGTAGAATGTAGAGGGATACTTAGTTTATTATTATATGAGGAACGCAGAGTTCTATCATGCGTTAGGGAAATATATTGAAATTTCTCCTTGAGATAAGAAGGAGTGGATGGATCATTTAAGATAGAGAAGAGAACAAGCAAAATTCTAGAGTCACGCCTCTGTTTAATAGTTATAATTAATATAGTAGACATTCATCATGGTGCTATGCTAAGCGAAGCAGTTTTACTATTTTCTTTTACAAAAGAAATTAAAAGAAAAAAATAATATTAAAACAATTATAAAATTAAATGAGTCTTATTTTAAATTACAGCAATGCTGTTGTTGTGGTAATTCTGTTTGGCAAGTTTAAAACAATAATATTAATAACTGCTGATAACCCTCGATTGTCCTGGCTATTCCGGACATTGCGTTTGGTTCTTACTTCATTTTCAGATGCGACATATATTCATCATTTCTTGTTAGTATTGTTGTTGCTTGGGGAACGTGGTATGGAACTAAGTTGTAAATCTGAAATGAAAATAAATATTTTAAAATAGTGGTTTGAGAGATTTAAATGCATCCAATCTCTGTAGAGTAAAATTAAGGCGGAAAATTTGAATTAGTGTTTTAATCCATCACAAGCCATTTAAAAGGATGTTTAAGATTTATTGAAACATCTAATTCAATTTTATTCTAATATTAGATTATTCATAATAATCTATTGTGAAGAGTCAAAATGTGTTAAAAAAAGGCACGTATGGCAATTCACAGTGCTGTATTGGTCCCTATTTTAACGTATGGTAGTGAAAGTTGAGTGTAGCAGAAGCACGAGAGTAGAATAAAAGCAGTAGAAATGCGGTAAGGAGTATGTTAGGGCTGAATCTGAATGAAAGGGTGAGAAATTGTGTGATAAGAGAAGAGTGTGATTTGCAAGACGATGTTGTGACCAGGATTAAAAAAGGAATGCTTCGGTGGTTGGGGCATGTGGAAAGAATGAATGGGGAAAGACTGACAAAGAAAATTTATGTTGCAGAAGGGAATGACAGAGTCGGAAAGGGACGGCCTAGGCGAAAATTTATTTACACAGCAGATATAAATTTTTTGGTAAATATATATACTATATATATTCCAATTTAGCGATTTATTGAAAACGGGCCAAATTAGGAGTATCCTTAACCGACGAGCATGTATGCGTAGGTATATGGATGTAAAAGAGGCGAGAGAGGTGTGTCAGGATCGTGCCAATTGGAAGTCTGTAGTCTCTGCCTACCCCTCTGGGTGACAGGAGTGAGTGTTCATGTTATGTTATGTTACTAGGAGATTTATGTAAATTAATGCAAAACGATTGGTTTCTTTTCTACCACTTGAGTGTAACGCATACATATTGCAAGTTCCTTAGGAGTGTCCTTTACATTAGATATTCCTAAAAAAAATATATTTTAAAGTCTGTCTTTAAAACTGAGTAAAAAGTAGTGATTATTATTACTGTTAGATTTAACACAAAAATATTGAGAAGTTAATGAATCATAACATTGTTATGTGTAATAACTAATGTAGTGAGAAAGGTTAATTGTAAGTTGAGTCTCCAAAAGCAACATTTTCACCCACCCGCGACTGCTATCAATCCCTAGTCTAATGTTGTTCAACAGGCCAGCAATTGCTTTTCTTCCGTGCCCAAATTAAAAAACATATCTACTTATAATATTCTTAAAAAACATTATTATACTTACTTTAGCCTTGCCTTGACCGTTATTATTTATTGTGTTTCTTCTTATTAGCTATAGTACGTTTCTAGGGCAGGCGGAAAAAAGGACATTGACCTTTGACGATATCGTCGGGGTGGGCAATCTTTTTTGTTCAGGTTCATTTTTTTAATCCTTTTATCATTACATACATTATCAGAGTAAAAGGCAAGGGTGCCGAGTGCGAAGTTCTTTACAGGCCCTATGTTTATTATTATATAATAAAGAAAGAAGATTATCCTGTATCTAAATGAATTAAAAATCATATTAACATTAATTTAAGTTTATTATTTATAAATCATGAGTTATTACAATTTTCATTATTACGTTAATAGTAGGTAAGTACTTTAATAAGTAGGTAGGTAGGTAAAAAGACGAACTTTTAATGCTAAGCATTCTTCAGCAGCCAACCTTGAAACATACATAAAACTTCTCGTAAAAAAATTGTCAGAGACACTTGACAGACTATTCATCTGTATATATTTCAGAATCGTCTTATGATGATGTAGATGTAGAAGAGTCCGACACTTTGATTATAACCTAAAATATCGGCAGTCTTCTTTTTCATAACCGTTTTGGATGGATATACGTTACTAGACCACGTTTCTTTTATATATTTATAGATGTTTACAATCATTATTTAAAGAAATATGCGACAATTTCCGCTTCTTTCGTGGTGACGTAAAGTTTTTTATGAGATTTTAATGTCGATGGATCCGATTTCACAATAGTGATAATATACAAAACGTCACAAAACAGTAACAAATTCTTTAATACAAAACGTAATAATACAATTAACAAAACAAACTTAATAAAAATTCATCACGCACAGCGTGAGACACAGGTTTATTATCTCTGAATGGCCGCTTCCTTCAACTACCTGCGACCCTACCCCGTACCATGAGAGACACGCTTAGCGCATAACAATACGTAATATATAAAGAAATGTATGGAAGCAATAGCTGTCGTTTTGTTTCGATGCTAACATAATACTTGAGGTCAATGTCCTTTTTTCCGCCTGCCCTAGAAACGTACCATAACAGAATGATGCCCTTTTTCTCTGTTTCATATGATTCTTAATTGTACTTCAAAATTAAACGGCAAGCTGTGTTATTGCGGTAATGAACTATTTCAAACTACTTATGCTTATAGTTATACCCAAATTGAAAGGTCTATTCTTTTCTCAGCACACATCACACATACGGTAAAATGCACTTCACCTTTAAACTTAAAAAAAGTTCTTTGAAAGTTGATCTTACTTTGTTTCGTGATCGTGATAACAATTTCTACCGACAGCAAAAAGAAAGAGGCAAAAGCGCGTTTCTAACTCCTATACAGCCTTATAATTATTTAAAACTCGCAAATATTGCGTTTTTTTTATAAAAATTGAATGAAAAGATGTTAGTTTGACGAATTATACCATTTATAAAATATTTTTACTACTTAAAGTACGTTTGTGAAAGTTACAAAGGGTTTATTATGACTTTACCAGTTTAACGATAAACAAAACATGCCTGTAGGCTTACTCTTGAAAACAATTCCGATCGATCGGGATTGGAACTATGACGTTTGGTACTCTTGAAAGCGACTCTAGCGCTTAATTAGTTTAGTATTGCGTGGTGATTGTGTGAACTATTTGGGATTGGAATTGAAATTGTCCAAGCGAAATCGGTACTCCCGACGCACTTTTGACAGTTAGTTGACAGCAGCGTATTGTGTTTGATATTGCGTTGGAATTGGAATTAAGGCAATAGCAAAACAGTAACGTTTTAGGAATTGTGTTCATATTAATCTTTTCTTTTCCGCAATTATCTTATTATTTTCGATAAAATAATGACATGTTTAGCTCTTGCGTCTATTATTCTACGCCGTAATAGTGCATTACAATTAAAATAATGACGAAATGAGCTTCAAATTATGCGTTTTAAGCACTTAAGTTTTTTCTATGAGTGATGATGATTATGGAGCTAATGATTGTATTTTAAGGACTTTAGTGAGAAAATAGTGCATGAATAAAAATCTAAATATGATCCTCCGTAGAGAATATATTTTACATCATATTGTTACAGCCTTTATTTTTAATTCGTTTTAAAGTGGTTGTTTTGTAGAAGAAATACTTTCACGGCGCAAAGGTTTAAAGAGGATTGTTAAGATATCTCAAGTATGATCTAAAACATCCCACTGCTGGGCAGAGGTCTCTTATCATGTCTGAGAGGTTTATTGGCGGGTTTCACACGTAAAGGAAATATGAATATAATAAATGTATAATTTTATAAGAATTAAAAATAAAATTATATAGCTAACGTAATTTTAATAACATATAACTTAACACAACATAAACACTCACGCCTGTCACTCAGAGGGGTGGGCAAAGACTACAGACTTCCATTTGGCACAATCCTGACACACGTCTCTTGCCTCCTCCACATCATTATACTAGTACCCTTAATTTGGCCCATTTTCAATATATCGCCAATTTTGTCGGTATTCTTTCGCCATGAACATCCCTTTCCAACTCTGCCGCTCACTTCTGCAACATAAATTTGCTTTATCACTTGTTCCTCATTCATTTTTTGTATATGACTATACCACCGAAGCATTCCTTTCTTAATACTGGTCACATCATCTTGCAAACCACACTCTTATCACACAATTTCTCACCCTCTCACTCAGACTCAGCCCTACCATACTCCTTAATGACTGCATTTCTACTGCGTTTATTCTACTTTCGTGCTTTTTCTGACACACCCAACTTCCACTACCATATGTTAAAATGGGGACTAACATAGCCATATGTGCTTTTTTTGACACATTCTGACTTTTCACAATAGAGTTTAGAGCCCCATTTACTTTATTTCCTGCATTCACTCATTGCTTTTTAATAAGGATTTGTTAATAAAATTCTGATACAAATTTAACCATTTATTTAATATAATACAAACATATTTTTATCAACCCATCACCATTAGTATATATTCTTACCTACATACTAAATCTACATTAAATCTATATTTCATATTTGAAATTTGATAATATGGCTTAACATATGTAATCAAAAACATATTGATTATATATCAAATGGCAAGACTATGAAATTAAAATCTTAAAATTATATCTTCAGTGAACCAAAAATCAGTTTCTTTTACAAATTAATTAAATGAAAACAAATAAATTTAAAATAATATTAAAACATTCATAAAATTAAATGAAAGTCTTATTTTAAATTACAGCAATGCTATTGTTGTTGTATTCTGTTTGGAAAATTTAAAGCAATAATATAAGTATTAAAACCCTCAATTGCCCTGGCTATTTTGGACATTGCATTTCATTATTACTCCAGTTTCAGATGCTCCGTATATAGATCATTTCTTGTTGGTAGAGTGTTGTTGCTTGGAGAATGTGGTATGGAATCAAGTTGTGATTCTGAAATGAAAATAAATATTTGATAACATCCCATCTCTGTAAAGTAATAAATATTAGTTAGTATTATTAATTAATAATAATTAATAATAATAAAGTATTATAAAACAATGACAAAATTAAGGTGGAATATTTAAATTAGAAGTTTTAATCCATCACAAGCCATTTAAAAGGATGTTTAAGATTGAAACATTTATATTCTCTACACTAGGAGATAACACATATGACGTCAATTTACGTAAATTATTGCAATTAAAAAATGATGGATTACCTTTTTACCACTTGAGTGTAAGGCATACATATTGCAAGTTCCTTATTTTTATCAAACTGTAGGTAGGGGCTCGACCAAGTCCACTTTCTATGTGGACGTATCTAGAAGATAAAGTTCATCATAAAGAGTCTCTTTTCTCCTTGAAATCAATCAGCTGTTGGCCCACTTGGCCCTAGCCTATCCATTAGATATTCCTAGAAAAATAAAATAATATTAAAATGTCTGTCTTTAAAAGTGAGTAAAAAAATAGTTATTATTATTATTAATCACACAACAATATTGAGAAGTTAACGAATCAACATTTTTATTTGTAATAAGTAAGTAGGTAGTGAGAAAGGTTAAAAGTTGAGTCTTCAAAAGCAACACTTGACCACCTGTGACTGCTATCAATCCCTAGCTTAGTGTTGTTCAACAGGCCAGAAATTGCTTTTTTTTTCTGTGCCCAAATTAAAAAAACATATCTACTTATAAAATTCTTAAAAAACATTGTTATACTTACTTTAGCCTATCCTTGACCATTATTATTTATATTGTTCCTCCTAATTAGCTAACAGTGCCCATTTCGTCTGTTTCATATGATGCTTAAATTGTGTTAATGCGGTAATGAACTATTTCAAACCGTTTATAGTTATACCCAAATTGAAAGGTCTATTAGTAATTCACTGTACACATAATTAAAAAGCACTTCACCTTTAAACTTAAAAAGAGTTCTTCGAAAGTTGATATTTGTTTACTTTGTTTCATGATCGTCGTGATAACAATTTATTTCTGACAACAAAAAATGAGGCAAAGACACGCTCCTATACAGCCTTATAATTAATTAAACCTCGCAAATATAGCGTTTTTTTATTAGAACTGTATGAAAAGATGTTATGTTTCACGAATTGCACCATTTATTAAGTATTTTTACTACTTAAACGCTCGTTTATGAAAGTTACAAAGGGTTTATTATGACTTTACCGGTTTAACGATAAATAAAACATGCCTGTTGCTAAGAGTAACGCAGCTAACTTCATGTGGTACAACAAAATTTTTGGCCAATCCGAGCGCAGTTTCGATGTCAATCCAATGTTGTCAAAATTGTTTTCAAGAGTACGCTAATTTGTCAACATTGGATTGAAATTGAGATTGAATCTTAGCTAATTAATTTCACACATATTTAATAGAACGGATTTCCGTAAAGTAAAACCTATGAATTAACTCAACTGAAGATCAGTAAACTCAAATACTTGATTTAGATTACTTAACCACCTGTATCCATCTACACTCATTAGGCCGTCATTTTACCTTAGGAGGGGGGGGGGCTCTATAAAAGAAGAATCCCAAAGAAATACTAATCAACAAATGTAAATCTTTAAACATATGTCAAGAACGCAAAAATGTTTTAGATTCCTGTCACAAAGTTTCAATTCAAGAAAAATTTAAGACTTATCTTAAGAAGAAATAACTTACATGCAATACATTCTCTTAAAGGAATACAATTACGTTATATTTATGGTGGGAAATGTAAATAAAATAGTCGAATGAATAACAATATGAATGTACAGACGCAGATATTGAATGCGATAACGTCACAGAATCTTATCATAAGTGCTTATGCTTTATCGGCCACAATCTAGCTCCGTGATAACCGAATTCAGTGGCTTCCAAACTTATTGATTTTTTTTAACAAATTTAAAAACCATAAATAAGGAAATGCAAAATTTTTTCTCTTGCAAACTGTGCACTCTATGAAACAGCAAGGTTTTAAAATTAAAACCATAATGTTGTCATAGGCATAATTAATCATTATCTACTGGCAAGAGTACATAATAATACCAATTATTTTAAAAGGTGACTCTCAAGTACACACGTAGTACTACCCTATCCATTTACATCTAGTGTACTCATTATAATTCATAAATTCAATCAGAGTCATCCTTTTATTGTTCGTTATGTCGCGCCTCGCCAGATATAGCGAGTTTAAGGAAATAGTTCCGACTGTTGTCATCACAGTTCGTGAATCACTGGCCACAGCGCAGGCATTGAGGTTAGCGGGCGCCCGTCGCCTTGCAGCTAGTGCTTGCACCAAATGTCAAGTTTGAGGCGGACGTTAATGTGCGTCCCTAATATCTAATTAAGTGTATGAATTTAAAATATGGGTGGATTTCGTAAGTGCTTAGTGGATAAACGCATTTATTGCCGATAGTGGAGTGAAAATAGCAAGTTTAGAGCCATTATGTCGAGAGTGTTGGTATTCGCTATTTTATTAGGTATGATTTAATGTAGACTTACTCTAAAATGTCAAAAATCTTAAGTCTAGCTCATGTTAGACTGTGTAATTCAATTTTTAGTATTAAAAACATTACCCCTATACTATGATTTTCTCCTGTATCGTGGAGGCATTTTACATACAGAAATTGCACAAGGACACACATTGTTGTGTGTACACAAGTTATTTGTAGACCATACAAACACTTGTCCCGTCCGGGATTCAAACCCGCGGCCCCAGGCGCCGTGCCGCAACTTAAATGCTGAGCGACTAAAACTTTTGACATTGTTCATTATCAGTTCGAAGTTGTCTCAGAACACCAACCAGACTTCTTCGTCTTCATTAAAATATCTTTATTTTTTTCACAAATATAAATTCTTTATTGTACTATACCTATTGCAAATGTATTCATTTCATTATATCTGATAAGACCATTAATGTAATTTTTCAAAAAATGTTTAGTTTATTAATAATTGATCATATCGAATGTCTCAGTTCACCCCGTGAATTAACAAACGTATGTAGTTCCGAACGAAGACCGATAAACTTCTGTATACCTTCTACAATACCGAATCCGAATAGATAAATTGTCCGTTTTAATGGTGAATGAGTGATTTGATTTGCCGTGTAACACGATGTAAGAGAATATGCACGCGAATATACGTAAGAGGCGAAAGAGGAACTGAAACAGGCGCTGGGCAACAGAATCTTCTGTGCGACAACTTAAATAATGAAAGAATACCAGCGTAAAGTAGCAGCTAAATGCTGCTGTTTCGTTTGGTGAGTGAAGAGAATCGGAGACCCTTTTTACTGGAAACGAGGCATTCCATCTTAGTCCTCAGTAGTGACAACGCATTTTTTGATTCATTTCATTGATTGTTAGTCGAGGATAGATGTAGATGACTGTGGGCCACAGCATCCACTTACCATCAATCAGGTGGGCTGTGTGCTCGTTTATTGCCTTAAACCTGTACGAAATATAAAAATTTGTAGTTGACAACCTGGCTAAGCGTGAATATTATGGAAATATCCGTGTATGAGGCACTCTGCAGGGAGGCCTAGTCGTATGTTCAGCACTGAACTTTGATATTCTGTAAAGAATTAGTGATTTGAAAAGTGAAAATATTAAAATTAAACAACAGTTAAACCGACCGTGTTTCCGATCAGCAGCATTAATGTATCTGGTCTAGTGGGGACCGTAGTTTACCTTTGATGCTTAACGTTTACATCGTTATACTATGTAAATGTATCAGGGTCGATTAAGCCGATGTTTTTTTCTTAATTCCGGCATCTGTCTTTCCATCCCGATACAATCTTGGTGTCTTCAAGGTATGAAAGAATAGAATAGGTTATTGTTACGCTAAAACAGTGTGTTTACCATATTGGACTTCATCACAACTTACCATCAGGTGGGATGGGGCTCGCGCACTGGTTTATTGTAAGTTAAAAAATATTTTAATTTTGTTTACAAATAATACTATAAAATAAACATAACGACAATAATTAGTCAATATAAGTAGATTACAAAAATATTTATATAAAGGTATTTAAAGTTCGGAAATAAACCTCTGACCTAGGAAGAATCGGCAATAAACCCAGCGGGACTTTTTAAAAATTAAAAAACAATATGATATTTGAAAACATTTATCAACAGCATGGTAGAGATCACCACATTCCTAAGGGTCATCATCAATCATATACTCTTTAGTAGTATAAGAACCCTTATTAAGCAATTCTTTAATGTAAACATACCAAAGAATTCCTCGTTACGGTAATTGCCTCGGCACTAGGTACTTGATCAGGTGCTCACTAACCTTGTAAACTGCGTTCACGAAATATTTGTGACGCCTCGATGGCTGCATAATTTTTATAAAAGCCCATTTCAGTGTTTTTTTTCCTTTGTTTTTACTTCTTTATAATATAAAAAAAAACCTCTAGTACTTAATAGTTTATTCCATACTTGTTTCATGGTGATCTTAATAATAGTAAGAATCCGGGCGCAGCAATACTTTGAACTGTGTACACACATGTTTCAATGTAGTTGTTTTTAATAGATTATGAGTGATAAATGTGCAGATAGTCCTCCTGATGGTCAGTGGCAGTGGCCAGAGATATCTACATCTATCCTCCAGTTTCTTTACAAAACATATACATTATATATATATATATATATATATATATATATATATATATATATATATATATATATATATATATATATATATATATATATATATATATATATATATATATATATGCATTTATAACCATCCTAGCCCCGTTGTACAAACATTTCGGTTACACTAATTGTGCACTACTGAAGGAACTGTGGCACCGCTAAAATTTCCAAAATTTCGACGGAATCCATATACTAAAGATAGTTTGTAAAATCCAAAAGTGCACACCTCGTGAGCGTTTTTATTTTATTTTTTCATTAAAAACAAGTGAAATTTTGATACAAAAAATATTTAAAACGTCTTTGAGTCTGATAACAACCAGCAGTAGGGACCATCCTGAGGATAAATGGAAACTTATTCAAAAATATTTATTTCATTTCTTGCGGTGTACTTTTCTAAAACGTGAAGACAACAAGTGTACAGGCTAACTGGCAGCCGCACTAATAAGTTTTTAATTACATTTTTTATAAATATAACTAAACAAATAATTAAGAAAACGCCGACTTTATAATTTAATATATCTAGTTTTCAAAACATCCCCCTTTTTATTGATTTAGTGTCTAAATTGAGAAACACAATTTTATATTGCAAAATCGTCACATGTCGAGAGTAGAGTTTTCCCACAATCTCGCGCGTTGCGAGGCGTGCAACAAAGCATTGTGTACAAATTTTTGAAGAGTATGTTTATAGTTTATGTTACTAAAGACTTTTCGGTAACCGGCTTATTCGAGAGGATGGAAGAAGAAGGGGTTGGAAGTAAATTTGCATAATGATTCTCGAAGACATTGTTACACGCGTGTTGTTTGAAGGCACTATTGTTGCATGTGACCTTTGTTGTATAATTGTAACCTCTCGTCAGTCCAAAACCTTCTAAAGGTCGCTATTAAAAAAGTACGCATTTGTCCACAACCTTTACAAGGTTGCTATTTACTTATAAACTTCAGACACGAAACAGCCGTAGTAAACGTATACATATCTCCCTCTAACTCGTACAAAATTGTTTTAATGTCATGAACCTACTTATATTTGTATAGAATTTTCGCTATTGAAGTACAAAATGTACCTTTTTTGTGTCTGTTTCGGGTCATCTTAAGTGGCCCACATTATTGTCGAGCTTGTGATGTAAAAAAAAAATGTACGCAGCGTTGTGTTTTTTTTAATCAATTATTGTAAAGTGTATTATCTTATTGTAAATGAAATAAATATTTATTTAATTTTAATAATTATTTTTTTTACATTATTTACTCAACAAACTGGAAAAAATCGCTTCTAGCATATTTATTATGGAATTTAGAAAATATAAAAAAGGTGAACGTACACATTTACACATATTCTATTAGCTTACTCAACAATAATTCTAACCACATATTATTTTATACAGTTTCCATCATCATTATCATCAAAGAGAAATCGGAAAGATTCTTATGGGAGGCACAATGCGGATTTAGACCTGGAAGAGGATGCACGGATCAAATGTTTTCTCTCCGCATGATCACGGAGAAGCTTCTGAGTGTTAACCAGAGGATTTTCTGTGCTTTTGTGGATCTGGAGAAAGCATTTGATAAGGTTATAAGGAAGAAAATGTGGGAACTGTTGCCGGGATATGGTGTGGATGGTCGATTGTTAAGGGCTGTGCAGTCACTCTACTATGACTGTAAAGCCTGTGTGCGGGTAGGGCATGACCTGTCACCCATGTTTAGCGTCCAAGCGGGCGTAAAACAGAGTTGTGTCATGTCTTCCTGGCTGTTCATACTGTATCTCGACAGCTGTTTACAGAAGCTGAAAGATAGCTGTTTGGGTGTGAAATTGGGTGACATAAAAGTTAATTGTCTGCTGTATGCTGATGATGCAGTGCTTATTGCACCATCAGAAGCAGAACTGCAGGCATTAGTCACGTGTATGAAAGAGGAATGTGAAATTAAAGGTCTCCGTTTGAATGCTAATAAAACTAAGGTTCTGGTATTTGAAAAGGACGAAGAGAGAACGAAATGTGAAATATGGGTAAATCAGGAATGTCTAGAACAGGTAAATGAAATTGTATACTTGGGGAGTGCTTTCAGCCGGGATGGAAGATGTGATTTAGATGTGGATAGGCGTGTCGCTGCCGGAAACAAAGTCAATGGTGCCCTGAATGCATTAATAAAAAGGCAAGGCGTGGTGAAGAGTGCACGCCTTGCAATACATAACGCAGTGTTGGTACCGACTTTGTTATATGGCAGCGAAACCTGGGTATGCCAGAAGAAGCATAAAAGCAAGTTGAATGCAGTGGAGATGCGATCTCTTCGTAAAATGTGTGGCGTTACCATAGCCGACCGAAAGCGAAACGAAGAGATTCGCAATATGGCAGGATTGAAAGATGACCTTATCACAAAAATTGATAGGGGCGTACTCCAATGGTTTGGACACGTTGAACGAATGAGTGAAGACCGAATGGTGAAGAAAATATATAGAGCGAAAGTAAATATTAAAAGGTGTCGAGGTAGACCGAGACTAACTTTCGAAGACCATGTGAGCAAATTGCTCGAAGAGGGGAGGGTCAAGAGTACTCGGATACCTAGACGTGCATGTATGAAGAAGTTAATGAACCTGAAAGAAGCGAAAGAGGTATGTAAGGATCGTGACACTTGGCGATCTGTTCTCTCTGGCTACCCCGTTAGGGATTGTGCGTGACGATAAGTAAGTAAGTAAGTAAGTATTATCATCATCATCATTACAGTCCTTCACAAGTCCACTGCTGAACATAGGCCTCCCCCAAGTAATGCCACAAAGCACGGTCCTGAGCCACCTGCATCCATCGACTTCCTGCATTTCTTACCAGGTCGTCACTCCATCTAGTGGGGGGTCGCCCTACACTACGCCTACCGTTACGAGGCTGCCACTCGAGAACCTTTCTTCCCCATCGGTTATCGGTTCTTCGAGCTATATGGCCGGCCCATTGCCACTTCAGCTTACTAATCCGTTGGGCTATGTCGTTCACTCTGGTTTTACTGCGGATATCCTCATTTCTGAGTCTATCACGTAGAGAAACTCCGACCATAGCCCTCTCCATAGCTCGCTGAGCGACCTCGAGCGTCCTCATACGGCCAGCAGTGAAGGATCACGTCTCAGATCCGTAAGTCATCACTGGCAACACGCACTGGTTATACACTTTAGTTTTCAGAGAAGATGTGTCATAATTTCCCGAACGCTGCCCAGCCGAGTTGAATCCGTCGATTGACCTCTCGGTCGAAGTTGGACTTACCTAGTCGGACTATTTTTCCCAGGTGAACGTACTCGTCAACAACTTCGAGCATAGTGTTCCCAACAACTACCGGCATAGGTGTGACATGGACATTAAACATGATCTTTGTTTTGTCCATGTTCATCTTAAGACCTATCCGTTGGGAGACACCATTGAGGTCATTGAACATAGTGCTAAGGTCCTCCAGCGATTCTGCCATAAGGACTATATCGTCGGCAAATCGAAGGTGAGTAAAGTACTCGCCATTGATGTTAATATCGTATCATTTCCAGTCCAGTAGCTTGAAAACGGCTTCCAACGCAGTTCCATACATAATTATTAAGATATTGCCATTTTAAAAGATATTGCCATTTTAATGACACGCGCCACGTAGGCAATAAATCACTCGTTTAGGGTTGGACAGATGCGCCAAAGCAGGTATTTTGGCCGGGACAGTTGAGAGGATAAAGGGCTAATTAAATATCTAAAATTAAAAAAATGCAAAACAAACCCCGGAAACAAAAAGAGCTGATGATCATCGAACGGCTGAACAGATTGCTGAGAACACATATAGCATAGCTGAGAACACTCGGTTAAGGTTCTCGTTCTCGATTATTTTTTCCTTTCAAACAAAAAAACTTAATCAAAATCAGTTCATCTGTTCAAGAGCTATGATGCCACAGACAGACACACGTGTAGACAGATACACTATACAAACATATAACATTCTCCTGTTTTCGTCGGGGGTAAAAAATAGTACCTTTTACTAAATTGTCAGATGCATGAATTTGTTATGTGATAGAGTTACGCTGCAGCGCATATGATTTAGGTCGACGGGGAAGGACCATGCTGGCATGGAGTACGGCGTAGAATAGCTGCATAATGCTTTTGTATAGCGAGCAACGAGATTCGACACTTTTTGCACTGATAGCGAGGCATTCGATCTTAGTCTTAATTAAAATTTACACTTTCATTTGTAATAAGGATAGATGAATTTTACAGGAAGGAAGATGAAGTCTACAGGTACAGCATTCAGTTATGAGATGGATTTTGTGCTTTTTGTACGACCGTCTCGTTGAGTGAAACTAATAGGGTGGCCGTGCCATGTGTTTAGACTGTTAACTGAAAGGCTAAGCTAGTTGGCTGCGACATATTATACACAAAAACTGTCCTAACTTACTACCCTGCATACCTTATACAAATGCATATTACCTCATATAAAATATATATATATATATATATATATATATATATATATATCAATTCCGTTCCTATATGTTTTATCAAAGACTTACATGTAACAGATGTTGTATGTTGCGTGTGTTTGTACGTTGCAGGTTGGACGGGTGCGCGCTGCGAGACTGACGTGGACGAGTGCGGTGCAGCGCTGGTCAACTGTGGGCCCGGTCGTTGCCGTAACTTGCCCGGCTCTTACACGTGAGTTACTCTTATACTAGCTTAGTAATACTATATCTATTCTTACAATAGCTTAGTAGAACTATATTTATTCTTATTCCATCTTAGGAAGCACTATATCTACTTTTATACTAGCTTAGGAGCACTACATGTACTCTAATTGTAGCTTAGTAGTACTATATATACAGGCTGTCCTGCTAATAATAGTACAAACGCAATGTGGCGAGAGATGAGACCGAGCCCTGTGAGAACAGGAATTTTTTTTAATAAAACTGTTGCAGTTTTAAAGATTTTTGAGTTTCATGATTTTATCGAAAATTTATCACCTTTAATACGTATAATTTATACCATTCTATTGACATAACGAAAAAAAACTTCTTATTGATTATTATTTCCGACTAGATGTCTAACTGCATGTCTATTACAGTTTCTTAAGTCCTAACAACATGAACGGTTTCTTTAGGAAAAATGTTACAGTTGCAAATTTCTACGAGACAAGATTTTTCATCCAAGTTTAAGACACTGTGGTGTTAAAAAAGGTACTACATCCTAAATGCCCATTGGCTTGAATAATAGTGCAATGAATGAAAATTTAAAAACAATAAAATAAAAAACGTACGTAAGTAAACGTAGTATTATCACTACGTTTACTTACCGACCCGAATCGCTGTGTTGACAGACAGATTTTAATACGTATTTATTTGTAAATAGCGTGCAATTTGGCATTTTCTAAATAATTTGCAGGCGAAATTTGGAAACGATTGTAACGTCAAAATACATCTCGTGTATTTATACGTGTGAATTGACGTGTTTGTGAATGACATTTTAGTGGCTGCACGGGCTCCGGCCACTCCCCCGTTCTATTATGTATGTAATTATAGTATTCTATGGTTAGGACTTAGGCAACTGCAATAAACATGCAGTTACATATTATGTAGTCTATAATTATACGTGAGGTGATAAATCTTCGATAAAATCATGAAAACCCATAAACCTTGAAAACTGTAACAGTTTTACTAAATATTTTTTGGCTGCTCTCACAGGTCTCATCTCTCGCCACATTTCGTTTGGACCACTATTAAATGGACACTCTGTGTATACTTTTATACTAGCTTAGTGACACTATATTATCTACTCTTATATGTAGTTAGTAAGCTACATTTACTGCTTTAGTGTCTTCTACATATCCGCCGCTAAACTAAATACATTTATATGCATGAATTACAGAATCTGGCGTTTTTATTAGAGATATGCCGAATATGGATTTCATCGAATACGAATATTCGGCCGAAAGTTTGGTAAAAATTTTACCGAACCGAATATTCGGCCTAACATTGTTGGGCAGATACATTTCGGTACCTAACCAATTTATGTTGAAACTTGTTACCGTAAAGCGCGCGGGATTACCGCCGGATCATGTCCCTCGCTCATCATCTATAGTATATTTCTAGGGCAGGCGGAAAAAAGTACATTGACCTCAAGTATTATGTTAACATCGAAACAAAACGACAGTTATTGCTTCCATACATTTCTTTATAGATTATGTATCGTTATGCGCTAAGCGTGTCTCGTGGTACGGGGTAGTGTGAAGGGAGCGGTCATTCAGAGATAATAAAGCTGTTTCGACGCAATTTGCGATAGGTCTCACGCCGTGCGTATTTGAGAAAGCGGATGGAGCAGAACTCATTTCTCATTCTGCTTTAGGATGCACTTGCCTTGCGTGTAGATAATTTGAGATTTAAAATTTTCGTTTATAGTAGTTGTTTTAATTTTTATTAAGTTTGTTTCATTAGTTGTATTATTACTGTTACGCGCTCAAGTCGACGGCACTAGCGCCATCTAGTCTCGAACCGAAGAACCAAACTTCTTGAAGTTGAAACACGAACTCTCGGTACCTTGCGCGTGTTTACTTGAATATTCTGGATATTTCGCTGCTAATTTATATAAATAGGCGCTGCAAGATGCGATCGGGGAAGTATTGGAGTTGGCGACACAAGCGAAGCTTCGGAACGGAATAAAGTGAATCAGTGTGATTAATTAATTAGTGTTTTTAACTTTAATTAGTGTAAAGTGAATTAAAGTGTTAATTCAGGTAATTCTATCGGCAATTTTTACTGTCACGAACCTCAAGCTCGTAACAATTGGTATCAGAAGTGGGATAAAATCATGCCGATTTTACCTAAGGAGGAAACGGAGGGTGTCCGTACCCGAAGTCAACGCCAGCAGGAGACGGACCAACGAAGATTTGGTGGTGCAACGCCGCAGACGTCGGAGGGCCAGCCACCGGCTGCAGGCCCGTCGGCAGCTCCTACATCTGCAGCACCTGACTTAGGTGCTCTGATGTTGATGCTGCAGGAGCAGGCTCGCCGACAGGAGAAACAGGTCCGTCGATTGGAAGAGCAGCTGCGGGGTGGACAGGATGAACAGGTTCGCCGACAGGAGGAACAGATGCATGCTCCTCATGAAGGACCTTCACGCTACCTTTGCGAAAGAGATAAGAGAGGTGAAGGATAGGGTGGCTCAACATGACAACCGCCTGTCGGAAGCTGAAACCCGAATCGAAGAACATGAAACCTGAATCAACCATGTGAACAATCGGGTTGACAACGTGATGGCTGACGTGAAGAAAACGCTGAACGACCTCAAACTTGGGGATGGAACTACAGCTCCCATAGTGGCTACAGCACCTTCGCTACGTGGATTCAAAGCGCCGCCGTTCGACGGGACTTCTTCCTGGTCGGCCTACAAAATCCAGTTCGAGGCCGTCATGGAGGCAAACGGCTGGAATAAAAGCCAGGCCATGACTGCACTCACCTAAGGCTTGCGCGACCAAGCCTTAACCGTGTTGGAAGCTCTCGGTAGGAAAGTGACCTACGAGCAGCTCCTTGAGGCATTGGAGGCGAGATATGGTGACGCTCACCTGGAACACGTCTTTCGCGCGCAGCTTAAAGATCGCGTGCAACGCAGCAACGAAAACCTGCAGCAGTGGGCCCTTGAGGTGGAGAAGATGGTTAGAAAAGCATACCAGTCTGTACCTGCGCTCATTGAAGGGAACCTGGTGCAGACATTCATCGACGGCATCCGTGACCTGGAAGTCAGAGCTGCTGTGAGGCTCGGGCACCACGAGACACTTAAGGACGCCTTGGCCCATGCACTGGAGATAGAAGCCGTGCGGCAGGATCATCGTTCACATCGCGTCAGGGAGGTTGCAGCAGCTACAATCCGCGACCGCAACAAAGGATACAGCCCTAGGTGCTATGGCTGTGGGGAAAAGGGCCATCTTCGATCCAGCTGCCCTAAGCGAACCCTAGAAAAGGAAGTTGATCGATCTCGAGAGGGTAGTGAACGACACCGCCTGGCGGTGGCAGGATCGTCGTTCCCCTCGCGCTAGGGAGGTTGCAGCAGTTACGGTTCGCGACCACAATAAAGGATACAGCCCTAGGTGCTATGGCTGTGGGGAAAGGGGCCATCTTCGATCCAGCTGCCCTAAGCGAACCCTAGAAAGGGAAGGTGAACGATCTCAGAAGGGAAGTGCGGCTAACATCACCACCCAGCAGCAGCCGGGATACGACTTTACTATCAGACATCGCAGCGGGAAGTCTCATGGCAACGCAGATGCATTGTCAAGAAGACCTTGTCGTGAAGATTGGAGACATTGTACTGAGCAAAAGAGTAAGGAAGTGGTATCCGTGAGGATGCTCAGGACAGACCACCTCAGCAACGAGTGGAAGGACAGCCTACGACATTCACAGCAGGAAGATCCGGACATCAGGCCGATTCTGGAATGGATGAAGGCCCGTGCTACCAAGCCTAAGTGGAGCGACGTCTCAGCGATGAGTTCGAGAACTAGAGGCTATTGGGCCCAGTGGGACGGCTTGCTGATTCAGGATGGAGTCCTGTGCCGTAAATGGGACAGTAGTCGAGGAGACAGCTGTCGTTTGCAAATGGTTGTCCCTAAGGCTAGAGTGCCGAATGTTCTACAGCTGTGCCATAATGGTCGTTCAAGAGTCCATCTGGGAGTTAAACGAACTCTACTGAAGGTCCGAGAACAGTTTTACTGGGTCCATTATCGTGACGATGTCGAGGATTGGTGTCGTACATGTACAGGTTGTGCGGCTGTGAGGGGACCTCAGACACGGAGTAGAGGAGCATCGAAATTCTACAATGTTGGTGCACCACGGGATAGGACATCCCTTGACATTGCGGAGCCGTTACAGAAAGGCGCAAAGAGGACTCCTAAGATCGCCCATGTGGATCGCTTGGCGCGTTATTATGGGTCCGATAATGCTCGGGACGAGCATGTCTTAGGAGTGGGCAGTCTTACGCGCCAAAGTCGACGGCACTAGCGCCATCTAGTGTCGAACCGAAGAACTAAACTTCTTGAAGTTGCAACTCGAACTCTCTGTACCTTACGCGTATTTACTCGAATATTCTGAATGTTTTCGTGAAAGAGCCCTATATAAAGGTGCTGCAATACGCGATCGGGGAAGTATTGGAGTTGGCGACACAAGCGAAGCTTCGGAGCGGAATAAAGTGTATCAGTGTGATTAATTATTAGTGTTTTTAACTTTAATTAGTGTAAAGTGAATTAAAGTGTTAATTTAGGTAATTTTATCGGCAATTTTTATTGTCACGAACCTCAAGCTCGTAACATTACGTTTTGTATTAAAGTTTTTGTTATTGTTTTGTGACTTTTTGTATATTATCACTAGTATGAAATCGGGTCCTTCGACATGAAAATCTCAAAGACTTTACGTCACCACGAAAGAAGCGGAAAGTGTCGCATATTTCGGAAACCGAAAAAATAATGATTGTAAACATCTATAAATATGTAAAAGAAACGTGGTCTAGTGACGTATCATGTATAAAACGGATATGAAAAAGAAGACTGCCGATATTTTAGGTTGTAATCAATGATACAGATGAATAGCCTGTCAAGTGTTTCTGACAATCTATTATGAGAAATTTTATGCATGCTTCAAGGCTGGCTGCTTAAGAATGCTTCGCATTAAAAGTTCTTGTTTTTACGTGTCTGCCAAGAAGTGGTTATTTATGTTTTATACAGCTACTTACCTTCATACTTATTAAAGTACTTACCCACTATTAACGTAATAATGAAAATTGTAATAACTCATTATTTATAAATAATAAACATAAATTAATATTAATTTACTTTTTAATTAATTTAGGTACAGGATAATCTTCCTTATTTATTATATAATATAGACATAGGGCATGTAAACGACTTCGTACTCGGCACCCTTATCTTTCACTCTGATGATGTATGTAATGATAAAAGGATAAAAAATGAACCTAAACAAAAAAGATTGCCTACCCCGATGATATCGTCAAAGGTCAATGTACTTTTTTCCGCCTGCCCTAGAAACGTACTATAGTACTGAGCAAATTGCCGGCACATGCTTATGTAGGTGCCGGCAATTTCTCTCAAAAATAGTCTATTTTTGTGAGAAAAAAAGTGTTTCGATTTGTTACTCCTATAGAAAATTGATAGTTATGTGATAAAAATAAGTGGCAGGAGATCTACTATTTTGGCTTATTTTAGAGAAACTGACGACCAAGGGAACTAGACTACTACTACTACTAGAACAAAGTAAAGAGAAATGTACTAATGTAATGTAATATTTCTTTGTTTGATTTCAAAAACATTTTATCAAGCTTTCTATTTGCTCTAATTGGAAATAAATCTACAGTGCCTCAGAAACATAACGCTATACAAGTAGATTTAACCCATAAATGAAATTTACTTTCAACTGTAAAATTATGAGATACATGGTATTACTCAATTCGTACATTTCAATACAGTGGACACTTTGAGTACCTCTTTAACGAATATTCGGCCGAATACGAATATTCGGTAAAGCTGCCGAATCTGCCGAATACCGAATATGAAACGAATATTCGGCCCATCTCTAGTTTTTAGCACCACTTATGTCCTCAAGAGATTATAACGTATTTTACTTCTTTGCTTCAAGTTGTTTGCAGATATTTGTCTATGGGTTGCTGCAATATCACTGTTACATTGACTGTAATTCCAAAATATATCTTTACCAGTCACATGCCTCATATTAGTTTCCCTTTCTCTCACTGTCTTGTGCTGCGAGGACTTAATATAATAATTATAGTGAAACAAAAAATTCATTTCCTAAGGATCCGGTTCCAACCACAACATACTCGTCAATTCCCCGCTACTAATGGACCTCAGTGTTATGTGACTAATTGCTCGTATAAATATATCCGCAGCTGCGAATGTTCGCCGGGCTACTGCGGCGACGAATGCAAGCTACCGGACCCGTGTTACGAGGTGGTAGTGCGTGACGATGGCACGGATGCTGCGGATGTTGCGGACCCCGATCTCCCGCAAAGCAACGCCACCGAACCGACGGGTCCCTGCCAGAACGGGGCCCGCTGTGAGCAGCGCTGCTCCTCTCGAGTGGACTACGTGTGCCACTGTGTTGACGGCTGGGCTGGCAAAAACTGCACGCAGCAGGTCTGTACTATTTTTATATCTTTATAATTTTTGTAAAAGTATTTTTTTACCAGACTTCCCCAGAAGGAGGGTAATGTTTTTCGAGTACATGTGTGAAAATATGTTGATCAGCCTAGACGGATTTTAACATGGTATATAAATATTGTATATGTATATATTGTAAATATTGCATGGTAATGAAATATAATAAGATAGATGAAAACAACTTTATTTAGAAATCTCTTAAAAATAATTAGAAAGTTAAAATACTTAATTGAAAAAAGAAAAGTAGAAATTGTTTCGGTTATGATTTCTTATATTTAAGCGAACACTACTACGCATTTCAACAAAACTAGTTTTTATGGATTTTATCGCTTATATTAACTTATTTACATGTTTATTTTTAATTTTCTATTTAATAAGGGTAAAAAATAAGCATAAAGTCGTCCTGGTGCTAAGTGAGTGCTGTTGCTTATGTATATATCTACGTTTTTTGTCGATTAAGATTTAAAATGTAGATGCGTGGTCACGCTGAAAGACTAAAATGGAGTACCTTGTGAATGAAATCTCCGGTTCTCTACAGTGATACAAAACACGGCAATAATGAACTTTACGCTGGTATTCTGTAAGAGTGTGGTTCTACTTCAGTCGAACCGAGCCATTTGTGCTTTAAGTATAATATAACTTTGACATGGTTCGGGAAATTGGGAAATTACGACGCACCTTCTCGTCAGGTATACCTCAAAACCTGAAAAGTAAGTTGTACATCCAGTGCGTGTTGCCAGTGATGACCTACGGAACCGAGACGTGGTCCTTCACTGCTGGCCGTATGAGGACGCTCAAAGTCGCTCAGCGAGCTATGGAGAGGGCTATGCTCGGAGTTTATATGCGTGATAAACTTAGAAATGAGGATATCCGCAGTAGAACTAGAGTGACCGACATAGCCCAACAGATTAGTAAGCTGAAGTGGCAATGGGCCGGCCATTTAGCTCGAAGAACCAACAACCGTTGGGGAAGAAGGTTTCTCGAATGGCAGCCTCGTACCGGTAGGCGAAGTGTAGGGCGACCCCCCACTAGATGGAGTGACGACCTGTCGATAGATGCAGGTGGCTCAGGACCGTGCTTTGTGGCATACCTTGGGGGAGGCCTATGTTTAGCAGTGGACTTGTGAAGGGCTGTAATGATGATGATGATGATGGATGTATGACGTAAGAAAACGCTGGTCCTTCGAGCCGGATGTATTTGGGTGGTTTTGCAGGCGGTGGGCGGGGCGGCGGCTAGCGGTGGCGGGGCGGGCCATGCGGCACTGGGCGCAGGACTGGCGCTGGCGGCACTGGCGTTGGCGGCGGCGGGCGGCGCAGCGCTGGCGGCGCAGGCGCGGCGCAAGCGTGCCACGCGCGGCACCTACTCGCCCTCGGGCCAAGAGTACTGCAACCCGCGCGCCGAGATGATGCATCACGCGCTTAAGCCGCCGCCTGAGGAGCGCCTCATATAGGTCAGTCATTGCCCTCTCATAATTTACTCTCTCTCATACACATACACATACACATTCACACGCGCCCACACACACACACACGCGCACACGCACGCACGCTCACACACACACACACACACACACACACACACACACACACACGAGTTATGAGTTACATGAGCCATGATATCATGACTTATGTAGGGTAAATAATATTTACTTGAAATCCTCTTAGGAATCTTTGTGATTTGAACTGTTCATCGCAGCACTGGTATAATAATGCTTTCTGTTCCTTCAAACTACTCTGTGCGCTATACAGTGATCGGCGCGGCTCTGAGCCTTACTGCTCGCCTCTGCTTCACGGCACTCTCGCAGATTACTTGCCGTCTTCTCGACTCACCGCAGACTACAAGACAATCTCCTGGCACTTGCACATTCGTCGGCAACGAGGCTGCACTATCGACTTACGGTTTAAGCAGGAGGGTGATGTGGCGGCGCTGTAGTCGCGCCGCAATCGAAACACACCGAAGCCTAAATCACGCTATCAAAATTCCAAATCATAAACAGTATATATAGAATATCTCCGAACTATCACACGGAGTGTTGGCCGCTCCCCGGGTCCTTGCCCGGCGGGAGATCTCCCCTTTTCCTTCCACGGCCACAGAACAGACACCGTGAAAAAAATCCGCCGTGCCGCGTGGCTTGGCTTACTTACTATTTCATGATGCACACTAAGTTTGAACTCGTGGGCTCGTATGTTGCAAACAACGAAGTATCAGCGTCTCTTCTAGTTCATAGTGCACACATTACTACAATGGTTTTTTTACACTTACTATAAAGTTGCCTGTTATAACAAAGTATTATGTTTGTGGCATAAATATTTCTCAATTTATTATTTTTTCATTGAGAATTCATCAAATTAATCTTTCAATAATATTGCTAATTTGAAATAAAGTTTTTAGGTCAGACTTCAGAATGTAAATAAATTTTAATAGTTTAAATTATTTGGAGTCGACAAATAGTTGTGTATTGTGTAGTGTGAAAAATAAAACTATATATATATATATATATATATATATATATATATATATATATATATATATATATATATAAGCGATGATTACTTACTATTAAATTTAATGTTAATATTAAACAGAATAGAATAATTTCGTGATATATCTCATTTGCAGATGCTAAGCGGTCCGTAGCAAGACCAACAAAACAGGAGAGACCCCGTGCATATCAGCCAAATGTGTGTGCGTGTCTGTGTGTGTGTGTGTGTTGCATGCGTGCGTTGTTTAAAATTGTACCTGTGTGTGTGCTCATTTATACTTAAATTATGAATGATGTGTAAAGTTTAACTTGATATAAATATATCAAATCATGGTGATTTTACAACAAAATTTTTGGACTTATGTAATAATATTTAAGTGCGAGAATATGCGGCGCGGTGATACCTCGGTAGGCAAATTGTCACTTCTTGTAGGATTTTTATACGCATTGTAATAGGACAAGGCAATAGATTTAATAATAAATGAATTATATTGTATTATTAGGTAAATGAAATTCTATTTATATAGAGGACTTGTAATGTATTAGTCTATGTATTAGTTTTAGTTTTTGTATACACATTGTAGTACCTTGCTGGATGATGTAACTTGTTATCAATATTGATACTGTGTGTATGATATAAGGGTGCATTTCAAATTGTAAGAAAATGTAATGCACCTAATGACATGTACTTAAATATAAAATAAATAGATTTAAGAGTATGTTGGACGAGGCAACAGAAAAAAAATCAAAGATGTCCGAAAGTTCTTTATGTTGCGACAAAATCACACATTTCTTTCAGAAAAGTTACCATCATATTAGAAATTTTTCCTTCGTTGTAGAAGCTATTTACATAATAAACTTGGAATAATGTTTTGTATACTTAAAATTACTTTTTCGTATGTATGCGTGAGAAAGCCAGTACCACTAGCCCGAAAATATTGTCTTAAATGGTATATACACATGTCTTACTATTTTCTGTATGTTTTATCTTCATCTTCATTTTTAAATATTATTCTTTTAGCTAACTGTAGTTGCTTGTTACCGACACGAAATTATCAAATTGAATTTACTATTATATAGATTACCGATAAGTTTTACGCAGTATATATTTTCACTTCTTCCGTAATATTTATTTTCATGAATCAGCAATCAAACCATCTGAATGTTGAACAAGTCCATACAACACTTGGAATTTATTGTTCATCTAAGCTTTAGCGACGTGTTAACATATTCTCTTGCATTTTCTTCATTTGCTGAAATAATTTTCGTTAATTTATTTAAAATCTAAACAAAACAAGACTTAAAATATTGTTTAGTGGCTATATATGTAAAAAAAATTTTTTTTCATATCGATTATAAAAATGTTTTTTTTTGCTTGAGGTAATCGGAATGTCAGCGTATTTGATGTATGAGGGAGCAACTTTTTGCATTCCCGTTGTAGGTATATCAAAATCTAACTCGTTTCCAACACTTAGAAATAAGTATAAAATAATAACATTATATTGTATGTAATTATATTTAAGATATTGTAAAGGTGCTCTATTCTGAGCTACCGGTGACTTAATATAAGTGAATTTTGTAATATAATGAATAATAAAGCGTGCAAGATTCTAAATTAACTATAGTGAAGGCGTCACTCGACCGCAATGCGTCGCGACATCCGAGCGCTCTGCCTCTGCAGGTAGAACTTGGTAGGGTTCTAAAAAAATTGGTAGAGTTCGGTAAAATTTGATAAAGCTCGCTAAAATTTGGTAATGTTCGGTAGAACTCGGTAAAGTTGTGTTGTGCAGAGTTGAGCGGAGAGGATGCCGCAGACGGCGGCGAGTCGCCCGTGCCTTACAAACAAGTCTGTATATTACATGTATGTAAACAATAATATAACTCGACCGGTGTCTGTACGTAGCTGTAAGTATATTTAAAGCAATTGTATAGTTATTGTATGGATAATTCATTTGAACCGGTCGTCGAAGTGTACTTAACTTTTTATCTCTATACCACACCCAGTATTATCTGGACGAATTTTCTCCACGACTTGCTCAATATGTCCCTTTACATTCCATATTTTAATGTGAGTATTATAGATGCTTCATGTTGTCCCCGAGGACATCTGTCAATGTACTTAATTAAATGAATTTTGATATTGTGATAGTCTTATATGTATCAATGTATGATAGTGTCCTTAAGCTTTAACCTAAAAAATTTCAATTTACTAATCGATTTACACTAAGCACCGTGTTCTGCTCCTTGATATTAGGTTAGTGGTATTTATTTTTGTATACACACGTCCACACAAGTTTAACTCTTGTTTTAGTTGTAAGAACCAAGACCCTATGCATGTAGAAAAACATTCGAACTGTCGATATCGGGGTGTCTCTATGTAGTATATAATATAATATGTTTTCTAAATATGTATAATATGTTTTCTTTTGAAAATATGCAATTAAGCTATCAAAGAAAATGTAAAGTAAATTTTATATTTCAAAACAGAATGATATTAGTGTTGTAACTGCATTAAGGATAATTTGTACATAGTTGTAGTGCAGCGGCCGTGAGAGCAATGTTACCGTCCACTGTACCGCGAGTACGAACACGCGTACCGTGCACTAAGCTTATTGGCATTTACTCATTAAACACGTTCTAATCTAATACGCATTTTTATTTCACATTCGCCAAATATGTATCGCGCGAACCGCGTACGAAATTATGAACAATGGAGAAGATAACAAGGTTACAATAATTAACTTTTAAGTACGTAGGTAAAATGTCTAGACCAAACACTTAATTCTAGTTTTTATTTCACATCGATCGGTGCACTATTACCGAAGTTATAGGCGTGGAAAGTTTACGTACATTTTTAAAATCTCGCCCGTGCCCGCGAGTAGTGCGTGACGTCATGGATTCCATGCGGCCGCGCCGCCATACCTACCGTTCCAGTAGGTTTAATATATAAATCAATGTTTGTAGTAATATTTCGCGGGTGAGTTATTTGCCCTCGTGCGCTCTGGTGTTTTTAAGTATTTAATGATGGAAGAAGGGTTTCAAAAGGGTCAATCTGACAATCTTCCAATAGTCTGTGACATGATGGTGGCGGAATATTTTCTAAGAAACAAAGATTTTGTCGCGGCTGAAATATGCATAAGAATGAGATAATATAATATAACCTAGGTACCCATTATTACATTAATACTTCTGGGTTTCATTTGCTAATGATAAGTATAACAAAAATACGTAAACATTCCTTATCTACCTACTTACTATCTGCCTCTAACTAGTTTTGTTTTCTTATTCTTCATAAGTGTACCCTGACCTCTTTGTGGTTTTTATGGTTAAAAAATTCCTGTTGTATATAAAGAAATTTACTACACATATACCTTCAGTGTATAAAAATATGATTTTATCTAAAAATAAGATGTTTTCAATATTAATAGAAAAAGGGTCGAATTATTATTATGATTAAAAGCGTAGTTATAGATTCTTCAGGCAGGGGATCAATGTCAACATTATCATCTAGAGTAGTAACAGGATCGAGAACATATATCTATGCTCAATTTCTTGTGAAGTAGTGGCAATCGCATGTACAACTGTTTCTGACCTAGATTTGGCATTTAGTTTAGATAGTAAAAATCTTTGGGGTTTTTCTGTGTACCGATTTTGACAAGCAAACTAGTGAGGCAAAACATCTTTTTTAAGTTTGAGGGGACCACCAACTAGTTTGTACTTCACGTAGTTTTCCATATTGTTTTCGACCTAGAACAAAGTACAAACTTATTTAAAGTCTATATAAAAATAAGGAACCTCGTGATTTGTATTCCATCAATATTTAAAATATGTACCAACTATGTAATACATAAAAATAGGAATACACGAAAAAGAAATTTAAGTGCTCCACTTCATAATCAAACTTCTTTCATTATGTGCGGCCCGCAAAGTATGCAGGTTGAACAGCTCTGCAATGTGTTTAGTTTTTGCTCGAAATATCGTAAAAATATAAAAACGTTTGTTAACATATTCCATATTTTTTAACCTTTATATGCATTATAAACATTTTAAAATTTGCTGCAAACATAAGTAAGTATCTAAACTTATGAAGTCACAACAGGTCATTGACTTATCTACATTACATAGGTAAGTACTTTACCCAAGTTTGGATGTTTATTTACACTGAAGTAGTTTTAGTTAAATATGTAGGTATTAGGTATTGTTTCTTCTTGAAATTATAATGATCATTAAGCGTGGAAAGGTTCAATGAATCCTTAGTTACTTAAACACTGCGACTCGAGTAGGTACCAACATGCCTAATAGAAAGCATTTACTACCAATAACCAAGAGCTATCATGTGAAGATTATTATTATTTGAATACTTACATCGAAATGATCCTTAAACAATATGCTACCATATTTGGTCCTAAAGGATGTGCTCTTCTCATAGCATTTGTCCATTTATTTCTGATGGTAGGGTTTCTAGGCACATTAAAAACTTACTCCATGAAGTAGGATCATCTATGATCCTACTCCATGGAGTTCCTGAAGAAAAATCTGAGGATACTACCGCAGTCATAAGTACACTTATCAGCACTAAACTCCTAGTCCCAGGTTTCAGTAAAACATCCATAAGCCGTTGTCATCGTCTGGGACACCCTTCTGATAAATCTTCCAGGCCTGTAGTTGTCAAATTCAGCGATACTGTGATGCGAGACAAGGTTTGGTACTCCAAAACCAAACTTAAGGGCACAGGTATAACCCAGTCTGAGTTTCTAACAAGGAGGCGCCACAGTGTTTTTCTAGAAGCTAGGCGAAGGTATGGCATCACCAAATGTTGGACCAGGGATAGAGTTATCAATATCTTCACTCCAGATGGCACAAGGCACCAACTTGAGACCTTGTCTGAGCTTGACGCATTATGTAACGGGTCAACTTCTGCTTCACCCGTTTATCCTATAGTGGTTGAGGCAAATAAGGCCCCCGAAGATAAAGGTGCACCGCAGTGTACTAAGAGTGCCGGTAAAAAATGAACTTTTTCGGAAATAATTTTATTTTATATTTTATTAATTTTTGTAATTCTGTTATAACTTTTCTCTGGACTTCATATTTTAGCGGCTAAACTTTCCAATATGGACCATCGATTTCAAAGCCCATATTTTTTTTGTAGATAGTACTCACTAAAAGAAAGCGTTCTGCAAAGTTTTAGGTTGCGGAAACTTAAGGTTCATGAGATATATTTTTTTAAACTTTTCATACAAATTGGTAAATAACACGCAATTACTAAATAAATTTGACAAATGATTGATGTTAAACGTCAGTTAGTGCAGGTTCCGAATATTTTGAAAGTATCGATACCTACTCGATACCAAGTATCGTATCAAAAATATCAATACTACTTGGTATCGAGTACATTTCGTTAATTTTGGAGACGAAAAATTATGACAAACCAATTAGATGCATAGGAAGAGCTGATAAGTGCAATTATAGATGTATATAAAGTAGAATAAAGTTTATTCTATTTAAGTTCCACCTTAGTACTTGTATTTCATTGTTTGCAACTTGTTTGTATATCTTAATTAGTACAGCTTTTGTACTTTTATTTTATTGTTTGCAACTTTCTGTATTATCTAATTCTTACTACAATAAAGTGTTTACTGACTTATTGACTTACTTATTTAATATTCAAAAAGTACCCAAAACCGAATCAGAGCACCCCACTATCCACGTGGTCTTGTCTGCCCTACCCCTAGAGTGTATATAAGAGCCCGGAGGCGCGGAGGGAGAGCAGTGCCCGCCCGCCGTAGGAAAGCGCAGGCACCGAGATCGCCGTAGCGGCTGAGGCTGGTCGCCGAAGGCGACCAAAAAGCCGAAGCTGCGAGCCCAGGTGCCTGTTCTTCCCTACGCTAGGGCGGAGGCACTGCTCATCCCGCAGCGTCGGAGCTGCCACGGAGCGCCGGAGCACAACTTCCCGGCTTCTTACCCCCCCTAGTCTCCAAAATTAACGAAATGTACTCGATACCAAGTAGTAGTGATACTTTTGATACGATACTTGGTATCGAGTACGTGTCGATACTTTCAAAATATTCGGAACCCTACACTAATTGACGTTTGACATCAATGATTTGTCAAATTCATTTTGTAATTGGTGTAATTGCGTGTTATTTGCCAATTTGTATGAAAACTTTAAAAAAATATATCTCATGAACCGTAAGTTTCCGCAACCTAAAACTTTGCAAAACGCTTTCTTTTAGTGAGTACTATCTACAAAAAAAATATGGGCTTTGAAATCGATGGTCCATATTGGAAAGTTTAACCCTTTGGAATGTTTAGTATTAGTGATAAAAGTATATTGTAAGGTAGAGGTAGATAATTGCTAGTTAACGTACTGTAACTTTGACACTTTGACTGACATCTGACAACCCAGAGTCTCATCGTCATCGTCATCTCTAGTATATACAACACGTACGAATGAACTTGAGACTCCGCTGGAATGCGACCCCCTTCCCGACTCCCCGCACCGCGTCCGCGCTGGCCGTGCGCGCTCAGTACAGATAGCATTTTTGTTACGGATACGCGTCTCGACTCTAGTTCGATATTTTTGATAATTGTTTGTTGTTTGGTTTGGACTTTTGTTTGTTTTTGTTATACTTGAACGTTAGTTACATATACCTATGATATGAAGATCGCTGACTACTACACCTAGAACAGTTGCTATGTAAACCGACAGGAATGCAGGCGCAGCAATTCAAGCCACGTGCCGGATGTATAAAATATCACGTACTCACTTACACAAGGCTCATTCTGTTAGATTAATTAGCTATAGTAACATAATTTGTAATTTTATTTTAAATATATTTTATAAGTAAATTTGGTTTTTTTCGAACCTCCGGCCGCAGCTAACGTAATTGGCGCAGTCGGTAGGATACTCAGTGGTAGTTTTGCGATAGTTAGGGAATATCTTTTCATAACCGTGAAGCACCCCGGCGGCTATCTAGTCCCTTCGAAGAGTATCCGGATCTACGGACCAGCTGCAGATCAGGAGGAGAATCCAGCCTTCGATTCATCGAGAGAAACCAGATGAAATCCACGTGAGTACACTTGAATTGATCTCGTGTTACTCTCCCTTATCCCTAAGTTTTAAATCTTTCCCTTTAAGATTTATCATCCTAGAGTAACTCGTTCTCGGGAGCCTGAATCTCGACAGGCTCGCCGTCATATATTAGATAATAACAGGCAAACCGATTTAGATTTAGAATTAGAATTAAATAATACTTATTTAACAGAGATGACCCATGACCCGGACACAATTTTTAAGGCTTTACGCCTCGTCCCGGAATTTGATGGGAACCCTAACGTTTTAACTAGATTTATAAAAATATGTGACACACTAACCTCGCAGTACCTAAGCAATGCGCCCGGTAGTGAATTTTCTAATTTATGTCTTTTGAACGGTATTCTTAACAAAATAACAGGAACCGCTGCCTGCACTATAAACTCTAATGGCATTCCTGAAAATTGGTTAGGTATTAGGACAGCACTAATAAATAATTTCTCCGACCAGCGGGACGAAACGGCTTTATATAACGACCTCTCCTTAGCTTCGCAAGGCAACAGAACTCCACAAAAATTTTATGACCATTGCCAAACTTTGTTTAGCACGATAATGACTTACGTATCTTTACATGAGACCATACCGACCACCATCGATGCCAAACGTGATCTTTATAGGAAAGTCGCAATGCAAGCATATGTCCGCGGCTTAAAGGAACCTTTAGGATCTCGTATACGTTGCATGCGACCGTCGACAATAGAGAAAGCATTAGAATATGTACAGGAGGAATTAAACATTATGTATCTCCAACAGCGCAACGACTCCATAAAGAGTCAACATTCCCCCAAGTTCATTCCACCATCCACACCACCTTTCATTCCTCAACATCAACCTTTCCAAACTCCAGTACCTAATTGGCCAGCTCCTGTTGGGCAAAGACCTTATAGACCCCCACCTCAGCTGTTCAAATTTCCTCAAGCCGTACCACACCAACAGCGCATGCCAACTAATACCCAGCGCATGTTCGGTGCACCCCCTCCTAACTACAACCAGCGTAGTAACGTGTTCCGATTACCACCCCGAAATAACCCTCAACAACCTCAGCCCATGAGTGGAGTCCAGCGTTTTATTCCCAAGGCTTTACCACACACAAAAATGTTGACAGGACATGACTGGAATAAATTTGGCAATCCGCCACCAACAAATTATTTCAAATCCCGCGAAATGAATACAAACGAATGCGCTGCGTATAACGATTCATATTACGAGTATAACCCTGAATACGAGTACGCATACTACACCGACTATACCGATTTTAACAATGCTTATGCCCCGGATTTCGCTTCTGATTTTTCTTATTATGACCAGACTGACGAAAACCAAGATAATAATTATTATATTCAAAATCAATCACAAGTAGAATCTAAGCACTCCGATCAGGATTTTCAGGACGATTCGACTATAAAAAAAACAATATAGAATTAAATCTTCAGACTCAAAGACAATTACCATATATACAGATAGCAAACCCCCCATTAAAATTTTTGATAGATACTGGCGCGAATCAATCTTTTATTAGCCCTGAAGCTGTAGGAAAATTTTTCAGCGATTTCCCACTTAATTTTGACCCGTTCGAAGTAACAAACATACACGCGACAAGTCGTAATAATTATTCTATAACATTACCTTGTTTTTCTGAATTTAATGATTCCGATAAAGTGAAATTCTTTGTATATCGCTTTCATGACTATTTTGACGGCCTTATAGGTTTGGATTTATTAAGTAAATGGGAGGCCCGTATAGATTTAAAAGAGGGACAATACGAAGATACCTGCAAACTCTTCGAAAATTATTAGAGTTCCATTGGATACAAGGGATGGCGAAGCCTATATTATGGAACAGGTTCTATGTAATTGTACTATTCACGAATGTGTTACCACTGTCGTCAATAATCGCGGTTATATTGAAGTAGAGAACCCAACGCCAAACGATATAATATTTTCACTCGACCGACCAGCCCACGCGGAATTATTTAATATTGAGTGTGCGCGTACCGAACAATTATCAGCACGCGCAAAGGACGTAGTTTCGCGATTACGCACAGACCACCTAAACGAGGAGGAAAAGGCTAATTTAGTAGCACTTTGCTCTCGTTACTCGGATGTTTTTTACATAGAAGGTGAAAGCCTCACTTTCACAAATAGAATAAAACATCGGATTTGAAACACGGACGAAGTACCAATACACACTAAAAGCTATCGTTATCCGTTCATACATAGACAAGAAGTTAAGGACCAAATAAGCAAAATGTTAGATTAGGGTATTATAAGACCTTCCGAATCTGCATGGAGCTCACCCATCTGGGTTGTGCCAAAGAAAGTAGATGCTTCTGGCAAACAGAAGTAGCGTCTTGTAGTCGACTTTCGCAAATTAAACGAAAAGACACTTGACGATAAATACCCTATCCCGATCATTAGTGATGTTCTTGACAAATTAGGGAAGTGCCAATATTTTACCACCTTGGACTTAGCAAGCGGATTTTATCAGGTAGAAATGGACCCTCAGGACATAGCAAAAACCGCTTTTAATGTAGAGCATGGCCATTTCGAATTCCTTCGCATGCCAATGGGCCTAAAGAACAGTCCATCTACGTTCCAGAGAGTTATGGACAACGTCTAAGGGGGCTACAGAATCATATATGCCTTGTATACCTAGATGACATAATTGTGTTCAGCACTTCACTCCAAGAACACATAGTTAACCTAGAGAAAGTATTTAGTAGACTTCGTGAGCCCAACTTTAAAATTCAAATGGACAAATTGGAGTTTCTCAAACATGAAACGGCTTATCTCGGTCATATTATTACTAGGGATGGTATAAAACTAAACCCCGATAAAATTTCAGCTGTACAAAAATACCCTATTCCAAAGAATCCAAAAGAAATTAAGCAATTCTTAGGCCTTCTCGGTTATTACACAAAGTTCATTCCGGATTTCGCCCGTATTTCAGTGTCTTAAGAAAGGCAAAAAGGTAACAATAGACAATAATTACGTTAACGCTTTCGAAAAATGTAAGTCTCTTTTTACAAACGATCCCATCTTGCAATATCCAGACTTTACTAAAGAGTTTAACCTAACGACAGATGCTTCTAACTTTGCCATTGGTGCCGTACTGTCACAAGGTCCAATAGGATCCGACAAACCAGTCTGCTACGCTTCTCGTACGTTAAACGAAAGCGAAGTTAATTACAGTACAATCAAAAAAGAACTTCTCGCCATAGTCTGGGCTACGAAATACTTTGGACCATATTTGTTTGGACGTAAATTTAAAATTTTGACAGACCACAAACCATTGCAGTGGATGATGAATTTGAAAGAACCAAATTCTCGTCTCACAAGATGGCGACTTAGACTCAGTGAGTATGACTTTGCAGTAATTTATAAGAAAGGCAAAATTAACGCCAATGCCGATGCTCTCTCACGTATAGAGATTAACAATGAAGACATAAGGATGTTAATGTACGAAATTGACGAACTAAACTCGTTAATAGGCAACCCAAGCGAAGGTATGGCAAACTCTTCGACTGAGACCGTACACACCAGTAACGAACACCCTACACTTGAAATTCCTATAACTGACGAACCACTCAATAAGTTTAATAGACAGATTCACTTGACTGTTGTTAGCGACGTTAAACGAAAAACCATTGTGACTAAACCCTTCGATACCCATACACGTGTTAGCATTCAACTATCTGAAAATAGTCTCGAAGAAGACGTCATAAACGCTGTAGAAGAGTATGTCAATCCGAAAATCAAAACAGCTCTCTTAATAGACCCACCTTTAGCATTATATAAAGTAATACCAATCTTACATGATAAATTTAAAAGCTCTTCACTTAACCTTGTTTTAACTAAATTCGAGTTAGAGAATGTTAAGGAATATTTGCGACAACAAGAAATTATTCGTCACTATCACGACGGTAAAACCAACCACCGTGGTATTAATGAGTGTTACCTAGCATTATCTCGCAAATACTATTGGCCAAAAATGAAAGACCATATTACAAAATTTATTAATGAGTGTACCATCTGCGGACAGGCCAAATATGATAGAAACCCAGTAAGACCTCAATTTAATGTAGTACCACCTGCAACCAAACCCTTTGAGATAATTCACATGGACCTCTTTACAGTTCAAAGTGAAAAATATGTAACTTTTATAGACGTTTTTACAAAATACGGACAAGCTTACCATTTACGCGACGGAACCGCTATTAGTATATTACAGGCCCTTCTACAATATTGTACCCATCACGGTGTTCCCCTAACAATAATTACTGACAACGGAACAGAGTTCACTAATCAATTATTCTTAGAATTTACTAGACTCCATAAGATAAATCACCATCGTATTTTAGCCCATTCTCCTAACGATAACGGTAATATTGAAAGGTTCCATTCGACCCTTTTGGAACATATTAGAATTTTAAAATTACAACATAAGGACGAACCGGTCATCAATCTCATGCCTTACGCAATAATAGCCTACAATAGCTCAATACACAGTTTTACTAGATGTCGACCATTTGACTTATTAACGGGACACTTTGACCATAGAGACTGTCTTGACATCGCCATAACCCAGAAACTACTACAGCAGTATGTACAATCGCACAGCCATTATAGAGAGTAGGAATAAGGACCGCGAACCGGAAATAGAATACGCGCCGCAGCAGCAAGTTTTTATTAAAAATCCATTTGCCGCCCGCCAAAAAACCGCACCACGTTATACTCAGGACACTGTATTAGCCGATTTACCCATTCATATATATACATCTAAAAAACGTGGTCCAGTAGCAAAATCACGGCTCAAGCGCGTTCCGAAAGCACTTAATTTGTTGCAGGATACTGCTAATAATGCTCCTTCAAAGGACTCAGACGACAGAGATAAAACTTGAAAGTCTATCAGACGGACCAGGACTACTACCGTATAAATTAGGACCCACGAAATTGACTACTCATTACCACACATTTTTACAGTACGTACGACTTGATGACATTGAAGGTAATATCCACTCCCTACAGAATCAACTAGTGACTTTCCAAAGCCAACTGACTAACGATACTTATTTACTGTACGAAATCCAAATAGATTATCTGTCTAACAAACTTGGCAAGGTGTTAAGTCATCTCAGAACCCTAGAGCCTAATAGAGCTAAAAGAGGTCTTATAGATAGTCTTGGTTCAGTCATAAAAAGCATAACTGGTAACTTAGATTACACAGACGCGTTAAGATATAACGAGACAATTAAAACCCTTAAGGATAATCAACAGAGCGTTGCATCCGAATTCGATCAACATCTCAGCAGTAAAGAATGGATGTCTAAGCATAGTAATGCAATTATTGAAATAGCGGAAAATCAAAGAAAAATTAATGAGACTTTGATACTTATATTAAATAGTAATGCATATAGACAAACTAGTTTAATTAAATACGCTAAATTCGCGCAATTGTTAGAAATAATTAGTGATAATGTAGAGCACTTAATGCTAGAATTAATTAGAATAGAAAACACTTTAGCTTTTATTCGTGCATCTAGCACGCACCACTCTATGATAGATATTATAGACGTATTAGGTTCCATGTTAAGTAAGCTTAGAAATATTTACAGCTCAGATCATTAATTAAAATTTAGAACTCACAGAGACTATTATGACGTAATAAAACCCGGCTCATATTACACGGAGAAACAAATCGTGTTCATCTTTAAATTTCCTATAACTTCTAGAGATAATTTTGATTTATATAGATTATCCATTGTCCCAAATAAAAATTCACAGGCCCTTATCCCAACCTATCCCTTCATAGCAACTAACGAGTTATCATTCGTGTACATTGAGACAGAATGTCCGAAGCTTAACCACTGGTATCTCTGTGAAGAACGCACTACCTATCAGATTCGAACACAACCCGATTGCATCCAAAAGTTGATCACCAAGCAAGTCATACAAGAAGCCTGCAATCTTACTACTATCATCCTGTCAAAAGAAGCGATGGAAAAACTAGATGACCAGCATATATATTATATCCTGTCCTTTCCCCAATATACCAAGGTACAATTGTCTTGAGGAAGAAAAGAATTCACCATGCTACAAGGGAGTTATCTCATTACGATTCCAGCCAGCTGTCTTCTCAAAACTGCCGAATTCACCATCGTCAACGACAATAATGAGATAAAAGGTCAACATCTAAAGCTCACTGGACTACCTTTCAGATCTCCGGAACAAGCTACAGCATCTACCCGTATCCACCTAAACTCAATCCATCTCCAAGGATTACACAGCATCCAAGACAAAATTCTCATGCAATCACCAGTACAACTACGTGCCATAAGTGACACATTATATCATACGACAATTCCCTTTTATATCATATTATCGAGTGGAGGTATCCTTATCTTTATACTGGCCACCCGTCGCTACATATCAAGATGCAGAAAGGAAACGAGCAAAGCAGCGCAATCACCAACACCTAATTCAGAAGATCATGGAAACTCCGAAATTCCGGCAACATTTTCACTGAACATACTCAAATAGTTGCCGTTCTGAGGGTGGAGGAGTTACATATACCTTTGATATGAAGATCGCTGACTACTACACCTAGAACAGTTGCTATGTAAACCGACAGGAATGCAGGCGCAGCAATTCAAGCCACGTGCCGGATGTATAAAATATCACGTACTCACTTACACAAGGCTCATTCTGTTAGATTAATGAGCTATAGTAACATAATTTGTAATTTTATTTTAAATATATTTTATAAGTAAATTTGGTTTTTTTTCGAACCTCCGGCCGCAGCTAACGTAATTCGTTATTTTATCTGTTTGTTGTTAATTGCGTTGTTTTATTGTTAAGTTTGGACGTTGTGTTGTGCCATTTTCTTGTGACGCTTAGGAGTTACTCCGCCTTTTTTATTTTTTAAAAAAAGATGGGAGGAAAGACAATACATAGCCAAGCACGGACACTTGCTCTAAAAGTTTTAAAATTTTGTATTTTTATTGTGTACGAATCTGTAACACTTTTTATAGTACAATAAAGTGTATAATAAATAAATTAATAATATTATAAATGAGAAAGTGCGTATGTTTATTTCTTTGTCCTTCCTTGACGCGTTAACTAAAGATAATATTATATATATTATAAAAAATAAATATTTAAAATATATAAAAATGGCAACTGTATATCACTTATTACTTCACCCCTTGCCAGAACATTTTATTTTGTTTTTATTAATAATCTCATGCAAATCTCAAAAATTTCAAATAAAAAAGTATTACGACGCATTATTTTGCACACCGTACATTGACAATTACGTCATCGGCCCAGGTCTCAAGTTAATTCGTAGAGTGCGCGCAAGATAACTCTGCGCGCGGCCAAAATTGGAACTAATCGTGTGCCGCCATCTTACTGTTTATGGCAAGTGTCTAAACAGAGTGGTAGGTATCCTGTTTTTATTCTTTTTTGCAGTAATTAATCGTTATCATTATGCCGAAAGTGATTAAAAGTGCTGGCAGGGATGTTATTTTGAAGGTCAAACGTGCTTGTGAAGAAGAACGAGACAATAACGGGCCTATAGTACCGTTTTCCAAAGTTAGAGCCCGCGTTGCATATTTAACAGGTAATTTTTAGGGATGTCATTACAATAAAATTCCCCAATTTTCTCTATTTGTTCCTTTTTAATTTCCTCGTGTCATTAATATCATGTATTTATAATGCATTGTTTTTATTTTGTTTTAGGTGTTTCTGAACGCACCGTCACCCAGATAAGCCAAGAGGGTAATATAGCAGAAGCTTCATCTTCTAAAATTGTGACGCCGGGAAAAACTAGGAACCGAAGGAAAAAAATTTATGATTTAGACGATTTCGATATGTGCGCTATAAGGCATTTAATTCAATCATTTTACGTCGTGAAGAAGGAGATTCCTACCATAAATAAACTTTGGTTGGAATTGAAAACTGATATTGGTTTTAAATATGGCAGAACATCGTTGAGGAGTATTTTAAAGACTATGGGCTACAAATACAAAAGGTGCCAGTCTAAACGAAAAGTATTGGTAGAACGCAGTGATATTGCAGCTTGGAGAGCAAAATATATTCTGAGGTTGCGCAAGAATCGTCAGGAAGAAAATCGACCTGTAATTTATGTTGACGAAACATATATACATGCTTCATACCACCTTCAAAAATGTTGGCAATCGAAGGAACAGCCTGGTATTCTTGCTTCTGATAGCGTCGGTGCAAGATGGATATTAGCCCATGGTGGAGGTAAAACTGGGTTTGTTGAAAACGGACTGCTGCTGTTCAGGTCTAACTCCAAATCGAATGACTATCATGACGATATGAATTCAGCTAACTTCATGCGGTGGATGAAAGAAAAAATTGTGCCGAATCTTCCAACGAATTGCATTGTAGTGATGGATAATGCGTCATACCACTGCACACAGATCAACAAGGCGCCTACAATTGGCAAACAAAAAAGACAAAAGCAGAGCTCCAAGGATGGCTTACGAGAAATGGTATTACATTTGAAGACTGTTGGACAAAAGCGCAATTATACGAATTAATTAAAAAAATACAAAGGAAACCCACAGTACGAAATAGATCAAATGCTAAATGAATATGGACATGAGGTTCTCCGTTTGCCGCCTTACCACTGCGATTTAAATCCCATAGAAAAAATTTGGGCAATAGTAAAGAGCATTGCAGAGAAAAATATCACTCAAGCTCCTAGCGAAATAGCTGCTATTACTGAGGCGGCGTTTAGAACAGTAACGACAGAAGAATGGTTCAACGTATGCCAACATGTAGAAAAAATAGAAGATAAATATTTCCAATCAGATAGGCTGATGGATATGGAAATGGATGAATTTGTAATTAATGTTACAGGTGACACATCCGAGTCATCTGATGAAGACTCTAGCATGGATTCTGATGAAGATATGCGAATGGAAGACCATCCACCACTGCAGGACCATCGTTACACCAAATTTATATATAATAATAGGTATTCAATAAAAGATTTACAAGGTTTCCTTGGACTTTTTATTTCGTTCTTTATAATAAATATTATAATGCTATTTCAGTTGTTTCAAAATACCTTTTTGGAAAAATTTATTATAGACAAAATATCAGTAGTCATTAATCTTAGTATTAGTCCTTTTTATACACGCATATAATAGGTACCTGTAATTGTGTAAAAAAAATTGTAGTGGCGTAGTTAAACTTGTGTAGTGAGGTATCAAACTTATGAAAGTTAGAATCAAGAAATATATTTATTACGCGGATCTTAAACAATAAATATGGGGTTTAAAAAATTATTAGGTCTTTGTAAGTTTAGGCTGAACATTACAGTTTTTTTAATTGAGATTTGGTAATCAATTAGGTAATTTATGTAATTTGATATAATTATACAATTCCAGTAATAAGATTAAACGAAGGAAAAAATATTAGTTAAGCTGGCAACATTAAGCACGCCATCAGTTGCGCGCAGAGTTATCTTGCGCGCACTCTACGAGTTATACGCAGTAATCTATGTGGACAACCTCTCACTTTTGTGTCTATGGTATGTTAACGTTCCGTTTCTTCACTTATTGTTAAGTGAATTAAACATTTCTTTCCATAATGCTGGCAGGTAGTTTACTGATGACTTATTTATTTTTAAATTATTTATTTTATAATTATATATATATATTATAATACATACATATAATAATACATATTTACTTAGTTTTACATATATTTAGTAATCAGATATAATTTAATATGATTTCTTCAGATGATAGTGTTCGGAGTTCCAATTCCTTCGCCTTTGATTCTGCCTCTGATGAATTAAGCAGTATTGACAACTTTGAAAATATTGAACCCTTAAATATTATGTTAGATTCAACTTTTTCTGAATATAACAAAAACTTTAACGTTATTCACATAAATGCTCAAAGTATTCCTGCTCATTACCCCGACATGTTGTCAAGTTTTAATAGCAAAAACATACACGCTATCCTTGTTTCGGAGTCGTGGTTAAAACCATGTCTTCCATCAACTTCCTACTCGCTTCCGGGTTTTCATTTGATTCGTAACGACCGTACCGATCGGGGCGGTGGTGGTGTTGCTATTTATCTGCGCTCACATATACCTTTTTCAGTAATTCAAGTTTCAAATGGTTCGCAGACTGGAAACGAAGCTGAATTTCTCTTTATCGAAGTTCTTCTTGGTCATACAAAATTACTTCTTGGAGTTTTTTACAGTCCCTCTCTCACTGTCGACTACTTCACCACGTTAGAAAATATTCTTGACAATCTTACACCTATCTATTGTCACAGTATTATTATGGGTGATTTTAATACCTGTCTTTTAAAAAACAACGCTAGATCAATAAAACTTAAATATATTATTGAAGCAGCTTTAAAACTTCTTCCTACTTCTGCCACACACTTTTTCCCGAACTGTGCCCCTTCTCTTCTCGACATAATGTTTGTATATTTACCTGACCATGTTCTTAAATTTGGGCAACATGCTGCTAATTCTTTTTCCTATCACGACCTTTTATACTTGTCATACAAAATCCGTCCCCCTAAAGCTAAGTCAAGGATACTACTTCAGCGTAACTTTAGTGACGTGGATTTGGAGTAGCTTTTAAATGACGCTGTAAAGATTGATTGGAGTGTAGTCGTCAATGCGTCTACTGTTGATGAACAGGTTGCTTTGTTTAACTCTCTGTTAATTCAGCTTTACGACGTTCATGCTCCTGTTCGTCCAGTGCGTGTAAAGCATCCTTCCTCTCCTTAGCTGAGCGATGATATAAAAAAAATCATCCACATTAAAAATTGTGCCAAAGCTAAATACAAGTCACTCCCTAGCGATTTGAATAGAGAGAAGTATAGATTAGTACGGAATCGTTGCAGCAATCTGTGTAGAAAAGCAGAACGACGCCATATCCATGAATCAGTACAAGATCCTGATCCTGCTAGGGTCTGGAAATTTCTTAAGTCCTTAGGAGTTGGGAAATTACGACAAAATCACACACCATAACTTTGATCTCAATCAACTTAATTTGCATTTCTCATCTTCGTCTTGCATTAACGATAAAGCAAAACATAATACTTTAGATTCTCTTTCAAAAGCTCCCACTCCGGACACCCCTGCTTTTAATTTTAGCCAATTTAACAGTTGTGATGTTAAGAGAGCCATAATGTCCATCCATTCAGGTAGTGACTGTATTAGTCGGAAAATGGTCATCCCTCTCATTGAATTCCTTTTACCTATAATCACGTCTATCCTGAATAAATCACTGAATTCTGCTTTTTTCCCTTCAGCTTGGAAAGACGCATTTGTAGTTCCTCTTCCGAAAAAGTCAAATCCCTCTAGTTTTTACGATTATAGACCTATCTCTATTTTGCCTTTCTTTTCCAAAGTTCTAGAACGTCTTGTGCACAATCAATTAAGCACCTATCTTTTAAAACACAATCTTTTAAATCCATTTCCATCACTTTTACAAATCTCTGATGATATTCGGTATGGTCTGGAGAAACAAAAGCTTACTATTCTCACGTTGCTTGATTTTAGTAACGCATTTAATACTGCAGATTTTGATATCTTGTTAAGCATCCTACGCTCTCTCAACATATCTCCAACTGTAGTTGACTGGTTTCGAAGTTACTTGTTTGGTCGCCGACAGCGAATTCAGGTGCAAGAGGTTTTTTCCACCTGGATTACTACAGCTGCTGGTGTACCACAAGGTGGCGTGTTGTCTCCTCTCCTTTTTGCAATTTTCATTAACTCTATAAGTCGTAATTTGTCCTCTTCCTACCACTTGTATGCTGATGATCTCCAAATCTATACTCAGTCCTCTCTTGAAGATCTATCTAAAGCAGTTGACACTATTAACGCTGATCTGACTTGTATTTCGAATTGGAGTAAATGTTATGGTTTAACGATTAATCCTAAGAAAACTCAGGTCATTGTCATCGGTAGTTCTAGATTAATTGGTAAAATTGACTGGTCTTCCCTACCCCCTATTATACTAGACTGCACTCTGATCCCTTACAGTAACAAGGTTAAAAACCTGGGGTTGTATCTTGTCCTGTATGTCTTGGACCTCACAGGTTAATGAGGTCGGTAGAAAAATGTTTGCTGCGTTAAGCTCTTTACGTAGATTACGTAATTTCCTTCACACAGCAACTAAAGTTACGCTCATCCAGTCTCTTCTTCTGCCTATCCTTGACTATGCTGATATTTGCTATCTTGACATTACCGAGGAGCAGCTTAATAAGCTTGAGCGCATTCAAAATTTATGCATTAGATTTATATTTGGGCTTCGCAAATATGATCATATCTCCGAATTTCGCAAACAGCTCAAATGGCTCCCGATCCGCCTTCGCAGGAATACTCACATTCTCTCCGCGTTGTATAGTGTGCTGTTTAATCCTTCTACTCCTCTTTATTTAAAAAACCGTTTCCAGTATCTTTCTCTTACCCATAATCGGTTCCTTCGATCCTCCATCAATCTTTGCACTCTTCTTCCTTTTTCAAGAAATCGTATCGTATTATTTAGAACGTGGTATAATTAGGGTGACAAGTTTGCTCTTCGTATTCGGAGCGAAGGAACCATAAAATGGCTGGGCCACAGGGCTCTCGCGTTCGATTCCCGGGAACAATGGCCTAAAACTATTGGGGGCGAGAATAACGAAAGTGGACTGTATTTAGCGAGGTGGGCTATAATCTAAACAAAATGCCGGATGTGGCACGTGACGGTTTTGGACAATACACCTACTTATAACCTAATTTACTATATTTAGCTGGCATGACAGAAGCATGAGCTGCTGTGGGAAAGTGCACTTCTGGCCAGCGCATCTCATTGGCCGAACAGAATGACGCTACCATGTCTAGTCTCTCATTGGGCGCGCCCGTGCAGGAAGGAATCGAAAGTGAAGAGGAAGGATATTGCCGGCTAATACAGTTAATCAAATGTGCGTTTTGGCGCAACCAGAAGGTTTCAATAGAATTGAAATTCTTAAAATAAAGCCAAGCGCTTTAGAGCCTTAGTTTATAATATTATCAATATGTTCAAACAGTAGTTTGGAATCAAAAAGCACTAAATCGGGAATAGTGTTGACCCTAGTTATATCTGTATGTTTTATAGTGTAGCGAAAAAACAAAGGTTTACTCTTCTGCGTGTATGTGCAAATATAGCATTTATAAATATTTAAGTCTAATTTGTTGTATAGACAGTAATTTTCAAACCTATTCGTCTTCTTGCAAATGATATGCGCTTTCGAGGGACGTTTTACTTTCATATCATCGGCGTAAAGTAGGATTTTTGAGTACTTGAAACATTTGAAGATGTCATATATAAATTACCTCGTATTCCTAATGATAATGAATTTTATGCAATAGTAAAAAATGGTCTATTTGATCAAAGCATTTACTATTCGTTTTGCAGAGCATATCGACTTGAGAGGGCTCCGATAAGTAGTCAATACATAGTATAACATTGGTGGTTGTTGACCGACCCTTGACGAAACCGTGTTGTTGAAAGCTAAGTTTATGTTTTAAGGCAGCATATAGTTGATCATAAATTATTCTTTCTAGTAATTTTGCAAATAGACATAATTTGGAAATTAGTCATTAGTTGTCAACTTGATCTTTTGGTCCCTTTTTATAAATTGATGTGATATAAGCCGATTACCAGATTTTTGGCATTAAACCTTCTGACAAAGAATGAAATAGGCAAAGGAATTGCAAGACTTTGCGGTTCTCACGATGAAAACAGCAGGTATGTTGTCAGGCCTAGCTGATTTACTTAAAACAAGGGATTTTAAAAGCACGAAGTATACGTGCCACATTTGGTGGGCAAAAATTACTTTATTTGAAACGTTTTTGGTTATTAACAGGAAATAAAGAATCTAAATAAAAACGTAGCCGATAATGAATCTACTTCAATAACATGCCTTTCATAATATCAAAAAATAATATATGGTTATCCATCAAAAGAGTTAGAACTCCAATTTTTTATCTTGATTAATATAAAGTATTTTAAAAAGCTAAGAACTTAGCGGTTAGTCGCCGTAGAGTCTACATCACCTGAAGATGCCTCGTGTAGAGGCGAAACACGTGTCGTATTGTCGTCGATGGTGTGTCTTACCTGGAATAGTGGTGTTGGAAGTAGTGGTGCCGGGAGTAGTGGTGTTGGGAGTAGTGGTGCTGGGACTAGTGGTGACGGAGTTAGTGCATGCAATTGAGGGAGGGTGGGAGGTGATCTTCAATCCAGGTAAGATACATCATTGTATTAGTTAGCGGAGGGATGCGAAGTAATTATTTTTTTATTCTTGTCATCATTAAAAGTAAGAACTGCACAGGGAAGAGATATAACGACTAATAGAGTTGAGAGTTCTGCTTTCAATTGATACAGATTTCAATAAAATTAGTTTGTCGATTTAACACAGGTACAAAATGAAACAAAGTGATACAGGTCACAAATTTATTCATAAATAAAACAACAAAGCTTAACTCTAACGTCCGTCCAATACTGTATAGGCTGATATAAGAGACTATGGTCTATGGTACCTAACAATACGCGCCGCTTGCAGCGATACACACGGAGCCCACCGCGACGAACACACGTGCGTATACGACCTATATCTCACGTATATGATCTATATCATATAGATGTCAGTCTGTCCGTCGGTGTGGCGAGTCGCGCTAAGCTTCCAACACTAAGGAATGACTTCGCATTATTACTTACATCCCGACACGATCACGCACCCATGTCCGCGTCTGCGCACGCGTCGCACAACACGCACGCACCGTTCAGACCCGTTCCTACTTGTCAAGTGTCGGATCGGATTTCAAAACATATTCCGGACTTGTTGCACGCTGGTCTTATTTTACGTTAAAATCATTAATAGCCTGTTTGCGCTAAAAATTCTTGAGGGAATATTTTCTTTAGATATTAGGATTTCTTTAAAAGAGTGACAAATATAAGACCTCCGCCAGTTTCGGACTAGTGTCGGAATAGTAATAGTAAGTTGTATTTTTGCTTATCGCCTATAAGCAAAAATACAACTTATGTGAAATATACAATGTCTTAATCCGTACAACAGTGTTAAGCAAGTACGTCTGAGGTGACTAAAACTTGTCGGAGCCAACAAAAAAGCAGTGTCGAATAAACTTAAATAGTTTCATACAAAATGTCCTCCACTAGTTTTTGTCGGATCCGACATTCGACAAATTGGAATGGGCCGTACGCTTACGTACTTTTACGTACTATTAAAAATAAGACATCCGATACACGCGTGCCAAATGTGACTGTCATTAGCATGATACCGGACATTATCTTAGCACTGAAAACGACATACATTTACATTTTGAATTACATAAAATAAATAAAATTAATTTTACGGATTTTATAGAATTTAATTTAAAAAATTTTATTCCAGGCTTTTTCGATAAAATCGGTAAAGTTTATTTCATTTAATAGGTATTAATCACTTAAAAATATGAAATGATTACATGAAATAATTTACAGGTAGTTAAATTGGTAACTAATTCTGTACTCGATACAGACTTATCGATGTCAGTAGTTCGCATAATGCAAAATAAAACCGCGGTTATAAGCTTTTTATGTGTTTGAATTGCTAAAATTTCACCTTGCAATATATGAAATATTTTTCAGGACTTTTAACATTATGTGTACAGGCATATGATCAAAATAACAACTAATTGTATTCAAAATAAAATGAAATAATACTGCTCATTTTTTATTGGTTTCCTTTATGTAGAATTTCAGCGCAAATGATCGGGTCACAAGTATCATACACACTAAGCTTTCCCTCATCCATTTGTGTAAAAGAACTTTGGCACCTCGATTACTTAACGTTACAAAAAAAAATGGAGGGAATTGGAAGTTTTGTTGTATTGTATGGACAAAGCGTCGGTCGTCAAACCTAACGCGTAAACCAGGAAGTAAGTTTTCACAACGATTACCAATTAATTAATTCTAGACACACACACACACTGACTTAGCACCAGTCATGTGAGCACTTCATTGTGATATTCAACTAGAAACTAACGGCAGCGTTTAAAACGTTTCACACAAACACACACTTAGGCCAAAACTTCATACAAGAGGCGCAAGACTAGTGTCAACGTATACCGCAATTGAGTAGTTGACACTAATAATAAATAACTACATCAATGATTTAAACTTGTTATTTTTAGTAATGTTTTAAAACATTTTGTCGACATTCCATTCTAAATTGAATTAGATTTTTAGTATTAAAATACACATGTAAGAACAATGAAAACAATAATATTCTCGGAAAATTTCTACATAAATTTTAGTGACAAATACTCAATTCGTAATATCGTCAATACAGCTACCGTCAGCTATTTAAAATGGACTTAGAGACACTGGGTTTAAGAACTAAAATCGCGATAAGCTTGGAGAGCGAAGGAAGCGCATACGCTAGGAACATTAGGTGGTAGGAAAATGGAACAGATGTCTACTAACAAGATAAAATAAAACTTTGTAAACCATACAAAAACGTCTCAGATTGCACGAACACAACCATTCTTATAAAATCACTACAGAAATATAATAAAAACAACATTAAATTTACAAATTGTAAAACATTTTATGGCATAAAATATAATGGAAGTAATAAATATGCATTGTGTAGTTATACGCAGTCGTATCTAGCGGGTGAGAGCCTGCAACATCCCAACCCGCCATCTTGTTTTATTCCACGACAAAGTGCACGATATTTTACGTACAATTTTTTTGGAACTTTAACGCATCTGTCTATTTCACTAAACCAATTTATTTGGTAGTCTACTGGGCGTCGCCAGGCCACAGCACAAATCTCAATTATATAATACTGTCCATAACGTTACAATGGTCCGCCATATTACGAGCGCGGCTAGAATATATCTCGGCACTGAACCCGAGGTCGATTCCGATATAATTACTGCGAATCACTTTCCACTGGTCAATATATCATTCACTAAACCGTAAAGCCTGCAAGCTTTGACGATGCCAAATAAACCGATGCTTCAAAAAGGACTTTAGAAGCAACTTCATGTTCTGCTTATTCGAATCCGAATAATGCTCACTCTGGTGAACCACACCTAAAACTTTGAGAATTTCCGTATATTATGAAGCATCAGTTGGATCAAGCGACGCATGTCCATGGGCCGCGTCAGGTAGTCTTGCATGCAACTGGCGTCGGACCGCAGCGGACCGGATCGGGTCGGTCCGGAGCGCGCCGGACAGGGGCAGGCAGGTGTATGTAGTGTATCGCGCTTGCGATGTGGTCAGGTGGCGAGTTTGTACTGCGTGCTATGTGCGCGCTGACGCCATTCTCTCATGCCGTTGGCTACCTGCGGAATGGGACATATTATTTTGGTAATATTTCTACGGTTAAATCTCTTCAATTATTAACAATGTAACACTTTTCTCCAGACGCTCGATTGTAAAAGGTCAGTGCATTATGGCAAATAAATTTTAACATAAGATCTCATAAGGAAAGTAAGTGGTATGGGACAATTCAGCTACAAAGAACACAAAATTGGTTTTGAAGAACAATTTTTACATTCGTTTAAGACACATTTCTTCGAATACGTTTGCTTTTTTGATGATAAAAGTTTTATCACCGAATTGTAACCTTATGCAGAGTAGTTGATGTTTAACTTATTTGTGCCCGGAAGGGATAAGAATTTGCACATTGGAAGCCAAAAGTTAGTGAAATTGGTGGGATTAGTGTTAGAAATAAGTGTGATATATAATTTAAATGTAGTGGTTTTCATAAAGTCAGAACGGACAATGTGGTTGCTTAGTGACAAAAGTCCTTTAATATGTATATATACATAATACACACTTATATATTATTTATTTAATATTATTTAATATATTATATATTTATATTATTTGTTTTATATATTTACATAATTATATCTAATTATTTACAACTATTAAATAACCTGAATTCCACCGTTACATATTAGAATAGTGTTGGCGACGCGCCTATAAGAATGTTTCAGTTTATTAAATCAACCGATGACGCATAGTTATAAAAAGCAAATTATCGAGCCACGACGCTCTGATAAGAAAATGCTTAGTTAAATCTTAAAGAAATGTCGAATTAATGATAAGAAGGTCTTGGGTTCGACTCCCAGGCCAGACTAGTTTGTTCGTTTTCCTAAGTAATATCGCTTAATAAATTCATAAGGAATTTTATGTTATAAATTATATTACCGGATTTGTTCCCCGGTTGAAATCATCTTTCCAATGATGTAAATTCAAAGGAATATTAAAGTGAAGTTAGAGATCGGATTGGTTCCCCGGTCGAGATGATCACTCTGTGCACAAACAGAAATAACGGAAATTAATTGCATAAGTATTGTCTTGCATAAGTATGATATGTTTGTACGAAAACAAATGCCTATTTGTTATGATTGATTAATGAAAACATTCACTTGTATTGTTATCTGATAAGAAGCATGATAACGAATAAGAGTCTTATCAGAAATAGTTTCCTACTGTTTGAAAATTATGTAGAAGCACTCGTTTATTTAATATTGTTAAAATTAAGTGTATTTCAGACTTTCATTTTTCTGATAGTCGAGAGCCGTGCAAAGTTAGTTGTTCAAATAGTGTGAGTTCACGGAAGCACGCTGGCCACGCCCTTAGGAGGCCGAATATGTAAAAATGTAAAATGTTTGTAATTTCAGCAATTTATGTAAAAATGACTTGTAAAACATTTCAGGTTGATTGTACGTGCTAAAAAGGTGAATTCTGTGTTATTTTTATGTGAAAATTCCTGTGCATAAGTGAAATAATGATAGTTTTGTATAAGAAATTTAAAAGTGTTTTAAATAGTGAAATAAATAGAGAAAATGTAAATTAAACTATTGTATTAGTTAACATATGTATAAATTCAAGTGGGAAACATTGTTTTAACTTTCTGTGTTAAATATTTAAGAAGTTTGGATTTTGGATTTGTGAGTAAAGTAGGCATATTTTGTTTTATAAATTAAAGGATTTTTGTAATACGGAAAAATAATGTATATCATGGTGTAGATATTGTTTTGTGCTATCTAAATAGATAACTTGTGTTTACGTGTGATTTATGTGAATAAAGAAATTAAGTGAAACGTGAGAGAGTAATAGTACAAATTCATGTTGTTAAGTTGCGCAGGCACGCGAATGGCGCGGCTCACTTTCGCGTATAGCTCTGGGTGTAGCTTAGTGAACGGGTTTTATTGCAATTCGTTCGGGGAAGAAAATAGTTCGGGGAAGAAAATAGTTCGGGAAAATAGTTCGGGGAAGAAAATAGTTCGGGGTAATAGTTCGGAAAAACAAGAAAATCCTTCGGGAAAAGTAAAAAACCAGCAGTCAAGAAGAAAAGTATAGGGAAAAGTGATTACTCTCTCACGGAACGGTTTGAAGATAATTGCTGTTTCATTCCCAAGATCCCTTAAGTTATACAGTCCACATCGAAGAATTAAGGCGTCGGGACCGGGACGACTTCGGAAGACCCGTAATCCCCGTCTGAACCTACTTGCTGAAAAGGAACGAGGTTATCGCCCTAGTGTGTTACTCCGTTGCGGAGATCACATACGTTGTTCCCGAACCCAACGTAGGCGTTGCAGGAGGCCGGATCGAGAGAAGCCTCGATTCCTCCCTTCTGTTTCTTAATCGAAAGTCGAGTTCCGTTTGGTTCTTTTTCAATTGGACCTTCGGAGCCGGATTAAAGACCACCCGAACCCCGCCAGCTGGATCAAGGAACCAGCTGTGGACTGCTGGTTGTGGAAAAAAGAAGACCTTCGGAGCCGAGTGAAGATCAGCAACCGAAGGAAGCCGGAGGTTTGAGCTGAAGCAATAGGACCAAAGGCCAGAAGACCAGGACGTCAGTGCTGAAGGACGGGACCTGGAACTACCGGAAGAAAGAAAACCGGGATTGCGGCCGGGGGCGTGTGCTCGCATGGGGCACGTATCGCAGCCGGGCGCAGGTGTCTTGTGAAGGCACTCATCGTGGCCAAGCAGGGCTTGGCATTTTTCCTGTCGGACGACCGTGTCTGGCATTTTCCTGTCGGGCAAGCGTGCTCGGCATTTCCTGTCGGACGACCGTGTCCGGCATTTTCCTGTCGGATCATCAGGGTGCTGGACGAAGCATCCACCGCTGCTGCTGCCGGGCGAGGGTGCGCGTGGGCACCTGACTGCATCGCGGCCGGAGGAGGGCGCTTGGACGAGGCGTCACCGGCAACTGGGCGGCGAGCACAGCATACATCCCGACCACCTAACGGTGCCAAACGGTTGGGCTCTGGCACAACACCTTCGGGTGGAGCAGTTCTCTCGAGCGAGACTGCGCTTGCACTACCGCTCGACTGTTTCGTCATATTCCTTGGCGGGACAGTTCCTAAACCTTTCCTCCATTCCATTCCTGCACGACTCCATCCCTGGACGGCTCACCTCGGTAGGCCCCGTCCAGGATTGATAGGGCTGATAGGGCTGTTAGGGTGGTAGTAGGGTTGTAGGTTGGGAGATAAAGGGGGGGGGAGGGGTAGTGGTGTTAGGTTGGGGTGTAGAAGGGTTGTAGGTAAGGGGTTGTAGGGACCGTAGGGACAGTTAGGGACCGTAGGCCAACAATCACCTTCCTGCAAGATGAAGAAGGCACAAGACCAGACAGGGAGAAGCGAAGGGAGCAGGACAAGGACAGGGCTCTCAAGAAAAGCTAAAGAAGCGGAACCATCTGGAGCGACCACAGCTACTGCGTCAAATGGAGCAACTCCTTCAAGTGGAGCCACCACCGACACGTCCACATGCACGTGGGACACAGGGACGTCCGTGGCAACGACAAGCAACAGGACGGACACCAGTGGTACGCAGGCCAGCACCGCACAACAATCCGTTATATCCAGGAGTGAAACGGTGGTCGAAAAAGTAGGTCAAAGGACCGAAGAAGCGGCATCGTCAAGGACAGTAATCGGGCACACTAGTGATAAAGGGTCACAAAGAGGTAGTAGGTCATCGCGATCGGCGAGGCTGAAAGCCGAATTAGAGGCGCGGATTAAATTCGAACGCTCAGAGCTCGAACGAGCACAGGCAGCTGCTGCCTTGGCCAAGTCTCAATTGGAGTTGGCACGACTCAACCGAGAAGAGGAGATCGACTCGAGTGAGGATGAAGAAGAGCGGAATACTCAGGTGGAACCTTTCGTAAGGAGTTGGGTTCAGCAGACCATAATGAGCGCGCCGGTTAGTGTAGCACAACCCGATGTTACTGATAAGGAAGCGTGTAAAGGATCACGCCGCAAAGGGGCGGAGATCGAGCGCAACCAAGGAAATGCACAGAAAACACACGCAAGTGAGGTGTCAGAATTGACCGAAGCGATTGTGAGTGCAATAAAAATAGCTGGTAAAGATAAGTCTTCCCAGCTTCATTTCCTCCAGGAATTACCGGTGTTCGATGGAGACCCGGGTGAATGGATAATTTTCAAAACGGTGTTTGAAGACACGAGAAGCCAATTTTCAGGGGTGCAAAATGTCGCACGCCTTAGGAGGGCATTAAAGGGCACCGCTAAGGAAGCGGTTAAGTCGTTGTTGTTTACTTTGTGTGAACCGGAAGAAATAATGAACGCTCTCGAAAGAAGATTCGGTAGGGTTGAGATGCTCATTCTAGCCGAAATCGAGAATGTAAAGCGTATGCCAAGATTGGCAGAAGATTGCCGGAATATAGGATCTTTTGCAAGTCGTATTACGAACGTGGTTGCCACGATACAAGCGTTGAATCAACCACAGTATTTGTACTCACCGGAGTTAGTGAGCCGCATAGTGGAGAAGCTCGGAACTATGATTAAATTTAAATGGTTTGAATATCGAGCTCAGTATCCTTTGGAGCCAGAGTTACAGAAGATGGCCAAGTTTTTAAATTTATTGAGTGAACAATTTGGAGCGTCCTTAAACAATGAAAATGCGCCTGAAAAAAGGAAGCGTCCTGAATTCAGGAAGCAAACTGTACACACTGCAAAGGGAGGTGTACGCAGATGTGCCGTGAGCGAGCGCTATATGCGCCGAAGTAAGTCGAGCGAGCGTCTAGAACGCCGAAATAGTAAAGGGCACAACCGACAGGTGGTTATGACAACCCAGGATAAGCCTGTGAGTCGGGTAACACATAAGTGTGTTATATGCAACAAGGAACACTCTATAGTGAGTTGTTACAAGTTTAAGGACATGAATATTCGCGAGAAATGGGAAGCGGTCAAAAAGGCGAAAGTATGTTTCCAATGTTTGTCACCTAACCATAGGAGGTTAGAGTGCAAAGCGAAAAAATGTGGTGTAGAGGGATGTAGAATGTCACATCATCGAATGCTACACCGATACCCCAAAGAAAAAACCTCGCCACAAGGGGACGAGGGGGGTAAGGATGCTCAGATTACAACTGTTAGTACAGTGAATGCACTGGCATGTGCATACTTAAAGATTATACCGGTCGAGTTGTATGGACCTAGAGGAAAGGTCAAGACAACAGCTCTTCTGGATGAGGGATCGACCATGACACTCATAGAGGAGTGTATGGCTCAGAAATTAGCGCCTCGCGGACGTAAAGAGGGATTACGTATCGAAGCCGTGGGAGGTAAGCGAATTAACGACGACAGTTCGTATCGCTTAAACATTAAGATAAAAGGCATTTACTCGAGCGACTTAGAAGAGATAAGTGTACAAACAATTAAGTCACTTAACCTTTCTCCGCAGTCGGTAAGCCGAGAATTATTGCAACGGTGTTCTCATTTGACACCGATTAAGGATGAGTTGATGTATGAGAGGTCCAAACCTACCATATTAATTGGTCAGGACAATTGGCATCTCATAGTTACTCGTGAACTAATTTCAGGAGGTAAGAACCTACCTGTAGCATCGCTCACCAAACTTGGATGGGTTTTACATGGTCACATATCGGGTGGTATTAAACCAATCAAGATCGTTAACCACATTTCCACCAAGAAGGAGGAAGATATGGATAAATTGATCAAGGATTATTTTAGTTTGGAATCTCTGGGAGTGTCGGCTAGAAAGCCCGTGAACGACCCAGAAGAACGAGCTTTAAGTATTTTGAACAAAACGGTACGTCGTATACCTAATAATAGGTACGAGACTGCTTTGTTATGGCGCACAGACAATGAGTGCATGCCGTCGAATAGAGCGCAGGTTGAAAGTCGCCTGTTGAATATTGAAAAAGAGCTCGACAAAAATAGCGAGTTGAAAAAGGAATATGAGAAGCAAGAATTCCTCAGGAAAAGTCCTGATTTATGGCCCAAACAAGTGGACACCATAAAAAGCTTAGAAACAGGTGAAGAAAAATCGCCAAAGGGCGTAAATGCGTTAAGAAAGCAAGAACCGTTAAGTCTACCCGACTACGGACGATTTAGCAGCTTTAAGAAATTCCTTGGGGCAACTGCACGCACCTTGCAAGCGGTAGAAAAATTCAAGAGTTTAAGAAAGTCGGTTAAAGGACCCGACGACGCAGCCGAAAAGTCGGTTATGTGTTCCAACAAAGTTTTAGCAAAGTCGGTTAAAGGACCCGACGACGCAGCCGAAAAGTCGGTTATGTGTTCCAACAAAGTTTTAGCAAAGTCGGTTAAAGGACCCGATGGCGCGTTGGACATAGCGCTCTTGAAAAAAGCGGAATTATTAATTTGGAAGTTCGTTCAAGACGAGTGTTTTTATTCGGAAATAAAGTGCTTGAAAGCAGGCAAAAGTGTTGAAAGAAGTTCACGCTTAAGTAAATTATCTATGGAAATAGGAGAAGATAACTTACTCCGTTTAAATGGACGTTTACCTTTCAAGTCTAATTTGACCGAGGAAAGTAGAAAACCTGTCATATTGGACGGTAAACACGAAATCGTTAAAATGATGATTAGAGAAGTTCATCATCATTTTGGACATGCCAATCACCAGACGGTGATGAATGAGGTGAACCAGAAATTTTATGTCTTGAACTTACGTAATGTAGTACGTAGTGTGTCACATCATTGCCAGTGGTGCAGGACATACAGATCCAAACCGCAGAACGTGCCACAAGGAAATATTCCTCTGGAGAGAATAGCTCATCATGAACCACCTTTTACATGCTCAGCTGTGGATTATTTCGGTCCTATGAGTGTAACTATAGGAAGGCGACACGAAAAACGTTGGGGTGTTTTATTCACGTGTCTGACTACCAGAGCAGTACATCTGGAATTAGCAGCCTCATTGACACCAGCGTCAATGATAATGGCGTTGAGGCGATTTATCGCCAGAAGAGGAAAACCGGCCGTTATATACAGCGATAACGGGACAAATTTCAAAGCTGCGAATAAGGAATTATTGAAAGCATGCGAAGAATGCCATGAGGGCATGAAAAATGAGTCATTTAAGAAATATATTAAATGGAAATTTATACCTCCGGGAGCACCGCACATGGGTGGCGCCTGGGAGAGGTTAGTAAGGTCGATTAAAATTGCGTTGACCGCTACGCTCAGAGAAAAGAGCCCACGAGAGGAGGTTCTACATACGTTACTTTTAGAAGCAGAGCACACAGTGAATTCCAGGCCTCTGGTAACATTCAGTATGGATAGTCCTGAAGAGGGTTTGACACCCAATCATTTTCTTCTGGGACGCTCATGTGGTGATCGACCACCTGGATTATTTCTAGAGCGGCATCTGACGGGTCAACTCAATTGGAAAGCTGCACAGAGGTTAGCCGACCATTTTTGGACAAGGTGGCTGAAGGAATACATGCCTACCTTAATACCGCGAACAGGTAATAACGGAAAGTTCATGGAACCTAAAGAAGGCGATATTGTTTTGATAATAGATCATTCGTTGCCACGAAATACGTGGCCGAAAGGCAAAATTAGTAGAACGTTACCGGGACCAGACGGTCACACCAGAGTGGTTGACGTCATTACTAGCACAGGTATCTTGAGGAGACCTACATCCAGAATAATAGTCCTGGTACCCGCGACGCCTCCCAAATGATGGTGCTAACGCACGGGGGGGGAGATTGTTGGCGACGCGCCTATAAGAATGTTTCAGTTTATTAAATCAACCGATGACGCATAGTTATAAAAAGCAAATTATCGAGCCACGACGCTCTAATAAGAAAATGCTTAGTTAAATCTTAAAGAAATGTCGAATTAATGATAAGAAGGTCTTGGGTTCGACTCCCAGGCCAGACTAGTTTGTTCGTTTTCCTAAGTAATATCGCTTAATAAATTCATAAGGAATTTTATGTTATAAATTATATTACCGGATTTGTTCCCCGGTTGAAATCATCTTTCCAATGATGTAAATTCAAAGGAATATTAAAGTGAAGTTAGAGATCGGATTGGTTCCCCGGTCGAGATGATCACTCTGTGCACAAACAGAAATAACGGAAATTAATTGCATAAGTATTGTCTTGTATAAGTATGATATGTTTGTACGAAAACAAATGCCTATTTGTTATGATTGATTAATGAAAACATTCACTTGTATTGTTATCTGATAAGAAGAATGATAACGAATAAGAGTCTTATCAGAAATAGTTTCCTACTGTTTGAAAATTATGTAGAAGCACTCGTTTATTTAATATTGTTAAAATTAAGTGTATTTCAGACTTTCATTTTTCTGATAGTCGAGAGCCGTGCAAAGTTAGTTGTTCAAATAGTGTGAGTTCACGGAAGCACGCTGGCCACGCCCTTAGGAGGCCGAATATGTAAAAATGTAAAATGTTTGTAATTTCAGCAATTTATGTAAAAATGACTTGTAAAACATTTCAGGTTGATTGTACGTGCTAAAAAGGTGAATTCTGTGTTATTTTTATGTGAAAATTCCTGTGCATAAGTGAAATAATGATAGTTTTGTATAAGAAATTTAAAAGTGTTTTAAATAGTGAAATAAATAGAGAAAATGTAAATTAAACTATTGTATTAGTTAACATATGTATAAATTCAAGTGGGAAACATTGTTTTAACTTTCTGTGTTAAATATTTAAGAAGTTTGGATTTTGGATTTGTGAGTAAAGTAGGCATATTTTGTTTTATAAATTAAAGGATTTTTGTAATACGGAAAAATAATGTATATCATGGTGTAGATATTGTTTTGTGCTATCTAAATAGATAACTTGTGTTTATGTGTGATTTATGTGAATAAAGAAATTAAGTGAAACGTGAGAGAGTAATAGTACAAATTCATGTTGTTAAGTTGCGCAGGCACGCGAATGGCGCGGCTCACTTTCGCGTATAGCTCTGGGGGTAGCTTAGTGAACGGGTTTTATTGCAATTCGTTCGGGGAAGAAAATAGTTCGGGGAAGAAAATAGTTCGGGAAAATAGTTCGGGGAAGAAAATAGTTCGGGGTAATAGTTCGGAAAAACAAGAAAATCCTTCGGGAAAAGTAAAAAACCAGCAGTCAAGAAGAAAAGTATAGGGAAAAGTGATTACTCTCTCACGGAACGGTTTGAAGATAATTGCTGTTTCATTCCCAAGATCCCTTAAGTTATACAGTCCACATCGAAGAATTAAGGCGTCGGGACCGGGACGACTTCGGAAGACCCGTAATCCCCGTCTGAACCTACTTGCTGAAAAGGAACGAGGTTATCGCCCTAGTGTGTTACTCCGTTGCGGAGATCACATACGTTGTTCCCGAAACCAACGTAGGCGTTGCAGGAGGCCGGATCGAGAGAAGCCTCGATTCCTCCCTTCTGTTTCTTAGTTTCGAGTTCCGTTGTGTCCTTTTCAAATACAAATATAATATTTAATAATAAATCATTATTTACATTTAGCATAGTGTGCATTGGAAACACGCTAAACAACTATACCGTTGGAATGCAGTTCCCTGCGCCTGGGCAGTCAACGCCGCGCACCGCGCTTATCAGTCCGCTTATCGACAGCATAGGCGAAGCCCATGTCGCCTGGCTAACCGAGTGCTCTGTTGCTAGCTCGCGAATAATAGCTCTAAATAATTTAGTGTATACTATCACTGTCTACTCCTTCAATTTTGTATATTAGTGACTCTTATGTTGTATTGTGTGAAACTATATATTATATACTTGTGTACCTATTTCTAATGATTAAATATTAACTTTATTGTGTACGCTTGGACTTCGTTAATTATTCCCAGACTGTGACCTACACATATGACACACATACCTACCGTCTCACTATAAATAAATTAAAAAAAAACAACCTTTTATATAGACGATTGTATAGAATTAGCATTTAGTTTTAGAACCGGCATAAATCTCCGCATGTGTAAGCACAAAATAAACAAGAACAGGAGACCAATTCTCAATAACTCGTCTTTTCCCACTCTATTTTTTAATGAAAGTTAGATAATTTTTTATTGCACAAAATAAGAGAAAAATAAAAAAAAAATGCAGAAATTCTTCGGATGAACAGCAATGTAAAACGACAGAAATCTTAGTAGATCGGTAATTGTTACTGACATTTTACTAGTAATATCAGGCTCGAGCGTATCTATGATATTACCTTATAAGACATTTTATATACAAAACGTAGAGGTACACTGAGTGAGTACAAGAGTTGTGCGTGTGCTTGTACGTGTGCGTGTACGCGTGCGTACGTGCCTGTTGTCGTGCGGGTGCAGCACGACGCGCTGGTAGTCGCGGCGCTGGCGCTGGCGCGAGCCCAGCTCCGCCGTGCCGTCGCGCGTGATGAACAGCTGCAGCCCCGACGCTGCAGATATAACCACGACATACTTGCATTACAATGCATTCGACACATTCAAAATTGTCTTCATCAGCCTTTTTAGTCTAACGCTATTTCGATGATGACCTGCTGGTAAACATTTTTTAAACATTCCATGCTGGACAGACAGATTGGTGAACGCTCTTACAGTAGTGTAAACAAGTGTATGTCACGAATCTTAACAAGCGGCCCGCCTTGGGGGAGGTTAATGTCCAGCAGTGGACTATCGCAGGCTGATGATGATAATGATTTTAATGTTTTCAGTCATTAGTCGGTCGCATCACCATTGCAACGTTATCTACACCCATCAACCAGCTTGTTGTCCAGCGCATCGAGGTTAGGCAAATCTTTCCAATTACGTTCTGTAGTTGGCACATTCTCGCAATGATCTTTATACGGTTAACGAGCAGTGAATAAAAAATGATGTTATTAAGAGAAAACTGGTTTTTTATTTATTTACAGTTAAAACAATTTATTCACTCTCACGATATCATTGGATAGAAGGAACAAAAGTGGTCCCATTGAAGGTCCTTGAGAAGAAGGTCCTTGGTCCTACAGCAATGAAAACACATTATTTTCAGAATCTGTAAAGAATACATAAGAACTTCATTTGATGTATATGACTAGTCCTATACATCAGTAGTAGTACTCACTCTCTGCGGCATCATCGACGGCTTGCTTCAGGTCCGTGGCGGCGAGCAGTTCGTCGATCAGTGAGTCAGGGTTTACACGCGTATTTTCCACGCGACACGACACCACGTGCTGACAGATAACACAAAGTCAATAAAAACGGAGCATTACAACACGAAAAGGAACGTGTACTCAGACACACACGCTCGCACATATTACTAACGTCAATTAAATATACAGAGGTATTTAGCAATAACCGGCCAAATTTCCAGAGAAGGTTCAAAATAAATAATTTAAGTAGGCAAATGGCGAAGAAAAATTAATTTAAAAAAATCAAACATATTGTCCTTTTATATCTTTTAAATAAAAAAGGAAAAATGCTTATACTAACTGATTTTACTGCGCAGGCACACATTCGTAAGGGTCGATCGGTAGGCAAAAACGTTGTTGTCCTTATTTCACATTTAATTTGGAATAATTTCAAATAAAAGTAGAAGCGTTATATACTCATATTTTCAAAAACTGCAATAACGGTATATCAATATTTACATATTTGAACTTAGGTTTAAAATTAGGCTACTGTGATAAATAACCCTGTATTTTTTTTAAATATTCTCCTCCCATTTTATAGTTTAACCGTTACAGCCATTGATTTATATAACACTAGATCAGTAATAACCGCGCCAAAGCGTTGCCACTGCACATATGGCCACAGCCATATGTCTAGCTAACGTGAGTTCATTGTTCAATGTGACGCCGACAGAGTTGAGCCGCGACAAAAATGGGTATATGCGTAGTGAAAGAATGCTATTCAAGGTCACAAAAACGTAATAAATCAAGCGGAATCAGTTTCAACACATAATTTTTAGTTCTTGTTTTTATATAAACGTAAAAAACCTCAAATAATTAAATAAAATTATCGAATATTGCCATTCTGTTCAATGTTGCCACTTTTCCGCATTTGTGATTATCCTACATTAATGGGAGACTATATAATTAATGGAGTAAGTTAATTTGTTACCTCTGATTTTGAATATTTTGGAAATTATAATAATAACTACGTTTTAACTTTCATACAAAATAATTAATTATTTTTATTTTAGTTTATTCATCAATTGTCCATAAAATATATTTTATTACCTATTTTATATAAATAATTTTATATTATTTATAATTTCATATAAATTTTATATTAATTATATTTTATTACTTATTTTATATTGTTTAATTTATTAGTACCATAAAAATACGTTTTATTATATCGTTATGTTTATTTCTATTCATCTGATAAGCTTTGTATCCTTTTTTTCTAAGAGGACGTAATAAAGATTTTAAAATAAAATATACTTTTTTAGTATAAAAACAATTAACTGCTGCTTAAAAAAACTCATTTTTATTGCGTATTTTAGGTAAAATTTCACATAGTAAGCCACACCAACCCGCCATTGCATGTTTGTGTGTCTATCTTTATCTAATCTTACGACGACGATATTGTTTTCGCAACTTGTGTAAGTGAGATAGATATATGTTTACTTAAAATTGTTATTAGTTTCAAAGCTACGTCGTCGCATTTGGATAGTGGATTAGTGGTTACACTTTTTTCGACGCGCGGTACTGTGGTTTACTACTTACAGCTTACAGCCTACTAAAGTCCATTACTGAACATATGCCTCCCCATAGATTGCCTCATAGGGATATGCCACAGTAGCCACGCTCAGCACGCGGGTTGGCCACTGCAGTTTTTTTTAATTTTATTAATTATTATTAGAAAACAGTGCTGCCCGTTGCTGTTTTAGTTTCCCTCTATCGCCTCTTATTACTCCCACACGACGCAATAGATATACATAGACCGGCTGCGCACGGAATAGAGAGAGGCTCATACCTGCGCGTCGTCGGGCGGCTGCTGCGCGTGCTGCGGATGTTGCGCTGCGGGCTGTGCGGACGCCCGCTTGCGCGAGAGAGCGGCGCGCCCGCGCTCCAGCGAGCCGCTTTCCGACGCGGATGCTGTCAGCGATCCAGACGACGGGTTCCTGCACCATCACCATTATCATCATACACACTGCACACCAACTCGACTGCTATACATACGACTACTACACTTGTGAAAATTAAGTAGCTAAGATCCGCATCAAATATTACCTTGTTATTTTTTAACACGCTTTTATTAGCTTCGCGTCTTTCTATCTATATGTGTAACGGAATATTTTAATGTAATTTCCACCAACTTATAGACGGCCGAATGACTTGATATTTGCACTCGGATCAAGGACCGATGACATACATAATTTAATAACTTCATCCTAGTATCCTAACTAGGAACAACAAGATAAAATAAAATAATCAGCTTAGGATCGATGCGTGTTTTGGTTGTGCGTGGTATTTCTAAAGTCTAACGTTATATTATAAAATTGGTGTGGCAAACAAGCTTATCCTGATCGTACTTGGCTCATGAAACTCTACAACCAAATTCAAACACTCGGATGCGTTGTCACCTCCGAGAACCAAGATGGAACGCCTCAAAACGTTTAATTAAACCGGCTCTCTATCTGTACCCCTCAGACAACTCTAATGCGTTCACACCCGTGCATGTGTCGCTGCTGTGCTTGCGAACACAAGTGGGTAGGAGGGTACAAACCCAGACAAAGATCTAAGAAAAGGAAATCCTTGTTTGAAATTACCTTCTGTCCTCCCACAATTGCGTACACCATCGTTGGTTATTTAAATGAAACTAGTTATAACGGATTTCATTGCGTTTACTTTTTACAGCATCCATAGTCACGGAAGTTAACCACAACTAGTTAACCACAACTACATTTAGTTCAAAATTATTAGTTTTTGTTATTATAAGTAGTTTCAAGGTAGTGTTAGCGTAAACATAATAAATTATAATATCATTGCCTAATTAAAATACATCAGCTAACGCTCTCCAAACTAGGCAAGATGACATTTTATTACGACACGGACACGGATCTTAGCTCATTAATTTTTACATCACATTTTTAATATATTGATTCTATTTATTACCACTATATTCTATACTTCTATCCACGAACGCGCGCTCCACTCTACAAGTGTGCATTATAAACATTCTATTACTTCTATCAACACACGCAATTTTTCAGGTCAATCACATAAGCACGGTATTTTAATTTTACAAATCAACACGAAAAGTGCTCTTGAATATTTTTATAATCGAAGAAAGTAATGGTGCGCGGTCTCGTTGATTTTTAACTATCCAGAACAACATTTTATTTATTTATTATTTTCATATCGAAAAAGCATTAGGTAATGACTTTCCATAAGTATTCTTGCGATCAATATTCAATAAAAAATATTCTATTCTATTAACAACCTAAATGTCATACTGCTAAAATTACAACTTCGCATAAAATAAGGTCACATTTTTTTAATTATAATATTTTCTATTTTCTCTACCAACAGTTAATTTACTTATTTTTAAATAATATACTAAACAAACAACATCTAACAACATAAATCTAAATAATACCTCTTCATATTTTTACAGCCCATATATAATATACATAAATATAATAATTTCACCCATGCACACTATATTCAAAGCCATGCAAAGAGAAATATATCATTAATATTAGTTCATAAATATCACACAATGTGCTTAGGATAATAATCATTTCCTAAATGCATACTCTATAAATAATCATTTCCTTGAATAAATAATATATTTGTCTTAACTAAATGTTAACATATGAACATTTTATTACATATTTACAATCACCATCTTTTGGGAATTCTAAACACATTGTGTATGTTTTGGGATCACGTGATTCATAGGGCATTATTCATAATGTCCAGACAGAATCAAAGACCAGGTTTTATGAATATAATCCATTACTTATTGGCCAGAGTACTAAAAAAATAGGTTAGATTATGAAAGTACTAATTACGTAGCCCGATTTGACTTGTCACTATTCATATTGCCGTGGGCATTATAAACAGTACCCTGATTAATCGCTTGGTCCATAACATAAGCATCCAGTAATGGCTTGCAAGTAATGGCATACAAGAGTTATTTACTTATATATAATTATATATACTATTATATACGTAATTATATATAATATTATGTACTGTTATTTACTAATATATATTATATATACTATTACATTTATATATCAACAAAACCTTTGCAATAAATTTTTAAATTAAAACGTAAAATAAAAAGTGGCGGCTACAGCAAAAGAATTTGAATAGGAGAAAACATCTAAAGCCTGACTAAGCAACGCCGACACGAACGACATCTAAAACAAACGTAACGTCGGTGTCGCTGCACTGCGCGCTGGTTGACCGTGACAAGTGTAAAAGTTTTGAAGTTGGAGCATATGTATATATATATATATCATAAGATTAGTGTAAATATAATTTAAGTTTTGAAGTTTGTGGATATGTGTATATATCATAAGATTAGTGTGAATATAATTTAAGTTTTGAAGTTTATGGATATGTGTATCAATCACAAGATTAGTGTGAAGTTTTGAAGTTTGAGGATATGTGTATATATCATAAGATTAGTGTGAATATACCTAATTTAAGTTTTGAAGTTCGAGGATATGTGTATGACAAGATTTGTGTTACTACAATTTATTTCGCAACGATAATATAAAATATAGCGCTTCATATGGATATTCTGAAGCTACAATTAAATGGTCGGCGGGTCTAGAACAAAATTAATCAAAAACGTGTGAGTAGCGTTTACATAACAGCAAAAAGTCGTGGCAGTTCGCCCTCATTGTTGTTCTCCGAATTTTGGCCATATTGGTTTTTTTAATCACACTATTATTTACCTACTTATAGCAATTTGAAAATTACTTGTAAAAAATGTGTATATAATGCATTTTTAGATATGATTTTATGTAGGTGAAGACAAGAGTCTTATTATTGGAGTGCTTTTTTAGGATTCCTTTGAATGCAAGGCATAATGTGATTGTAGTCACGGGCATAACAATGATCATTTTCCATATGAATATGCGAGATTTATAACTTTATATAAATGTAAGTGTGATGACGAGAGTGATCAGATGGAAAGGCAGAGATGCTGGCAACTTATTCCACTTGAGGAACTATGAAGCAAACCAAGTGGTTTGAACACGTGGTAAATTGCGGTTCATTCGGCGTACGGTCAGTTCTTCATCGGGCGGCAATAATGCACGGATGTCCATGGCCCCCCCCCCCCCCCCCCGACATTGTATACAGCCTTTGTTTTAATCTCCATGCTCGGAAGGCGGATGACTATCGCACTAACAGACGTTTCTAACCATTGACGCTGTTTCTCGTCGTCGGTCCAGGTATTCCACGCCTGGCTTGAACGAGACACGGAATGGCTTGATGAATTCTCAATATATATATAATAAAACGTTACCTCCACACTAAGATTTTCTCCTGTATCATGGAGGCAGTTTATTCTATAAATTACACAAGGACAAATATTCAGAGCCAGAACAACCATTTTTGGCCATACAAATACAGATTCGAACCCGCAGCCCCAAGCGTTTACTAATCTCAAACTCATTGCTAATCCACTGCTCCACGGATCCGTCTAATTGCCGCCATATAGTTACATATTTTTTGAATATATGGGGGAAAGGAATTTTCTAAGTAGAGTCAGTTAAAATTTAGGGTCAAATAAAGAAGAAACAAAGACTTCTATATATACTACTAGACGGGCACTACGATACTAATACATTGCGCACTAAGATACGTTCAATGCTCCCTAACTTCTCGACTGCTTGCAATCGACAACAGAAGATTATTTGTTTTGTAAATCGCGAACGTTGACTTTGTTTAACGTAACGAAGCAAATAATAACTATTTACATGCACACCTTGTCACTGTGATTTGAAGTTTATTTCAGATAAGTGTGTTACTTTATTTCGTTGTTACCTAAAAACATTAACTGTTGTAAATGAAAACACAACCGCGTGGCGTATGTAGAGTGACAGCTAACCGCTCTAAAACGCCCGCGCGATCCACAGCTATGACACAGTTTTTTTCCTGAATTACCCCTCTAATAGTATACGTAGACCAGTCTTATAGTATACATGGAAGTTTTTGAGTGTTTATGAACATGGGCATATAGATATGGCGTAAGTGTATGATGTGTTCGTGTGCAGAGTTTGTATGTTGGCAGTGGCAGTGGCAGTAGCAGTGGCAGCGGCGTGGCAGTGGCACTGACCGCGCGGAGGCGCGGCGCGGTAGCGAGCCGTCTCGCCGCGAGCCGCACGCCGCACACTCGCCCGCCTCGCGCCTACACACACAGTGCACGTGGTACACTCATCTACACTCATGTACCCTTATGTACACTCATGTACACCCGCCACACCCATCCGACAACCGCTGGAACGGAGGTCGTATCCCCCCGGGCCATTTCAACCAGGTACAGTTTATTTTTAAACAATACGCACATTAAAATCAAAGCTGGCAAGGTCGAAAACAGCGACGTATTATTTTTCTAAATAAATTTTATTCAGAAAATCATTTATATTCACCCAATAACAACATAATAAAGTTATTTAAAATTGAGTTCGGTAAACGAATTTAGAGAACAGAGTGCAAGTTTCTGCTTTACGGTTTTGATAGATTATATACACCAGAATCAATAACTTTTGTAGACACTATTAAATTACTTAAAACATTAAAAAACATAATAACTTTATAGTTTATATGTTATGGAACTAACTTAAAAAATACATGAACATAAAGTTATGCATTTACTTTATACCAATATCACCCACCAACACCATTAAATAGATAGAAATTTATCATATTGATAAAAAAATAAACCAAAACAAAGGAAACAGAAAAACTAAAAACAAACAGAGGACTAAGAAATCACCACCAATAAAACCCACACCTGGTATTAGTACGCGGCGGACATTACTCTAGCTGAAGGGTGTAAATGAGGGAGGAAGGGGTTGAGGGTGGGCGGTGGGCGGTTAGAGGAAACAAGCGGCACACGGGCAGTACTCACCTCGTATAGTCCGTGTAGCTGTGCCGCAACAGCTCCACCCCGGCCCCACGGCCCCGCTCACACTTCAAGTTGCCCCTTTTCATACATTCTGTGTTACTCTCGTTCTTTGGCGTGGAGGTGTGCACTTCGTCGGTCAGCGCCTGATTGGAGATGCTGCGGAAACGATGGCGTACGTCTATCCTCTCGACTACTTCCGTATCCACTTCTGGGTCCGACGGAATGCAGTAGAACTCGTCTTCTATACACCCTGACAGTCTATTCGCGTTGGAAATCAGCGAATTCTTTCTGTGTGCGAGGGGCGTCAAAAATGGGAAGTTGGTAAACAGCTCCTCGTTTTTCTTGTTCTTCTCGAGCAACGCGGGGATTGTGTTCAGGGATTTTTGCTTTAAGACTTGGAAATTCGTGAGAGGTTGGACGGCTGCACTAACGATGGCAGCGGCTCTCTTCTTCTGGTCGAAGTAGGTCGGCATGGTGAATGTGTTTTCGAGGATTGTCGTCTCCGGAGTGCGGTACTCTTCGCTTGCCGGGGACTGGATCTCATTGCGCGGGATGACGTCAGGGGGGCCCGTGAGGGTGGTGTTGGGAGTGAGGAATAGATCCGAAGTCTCGCTCACCACCGTCTTCTCCAGCAGCAACTTGCTGAGCACTCGGCCCGTGTGCTTGCAGCTTTGGGTGGGGACGTACAGTGTGGTGGCGGTAGTGGTACTGGTGGTTGTACGCTCGCAGCGCACGCTAAGGATCAGTGCAAAGGGGACCGGGTTAGAGGTGGGGGGGATAAACAAAAATAAATTAATAAAGCGAAATAAATACACCGTCCAGTCGTACTTTAGTAACGTGCGGAACAAAGTTTGTTAAAAAAAAAGCGGAACTCTAGATCTTTGTACAGGTTGAAGGTTGCGTCGACAACCGAAAACGTCCACCAAGCACCTTTGCAAATGCACTTCCCCCACTTCACTCACACCCGATAGTAATAAAACCAACTCAATTCATCAACCAAACTTAAAGGAACAAATCAATTAAAACCAATTAACAATAGATTCGAAATAAAGTAACAAAATAAAAGTATATGAGTAAAATACAAAACCATAGAAAGTGCACAAAATAATCAAAAATAAATATATAATAGAGATTGATATATATTCAAAAATACTTCAAACTATATTTACTCAAGGATCCTGGATTCGAATACAAGAGACAAACAGACAAGAATGAATGTTGTAATTGTCTTACTCTTGTGGTCCGTAATTTTCAGAGATGCTGCTTTAGGTTAAAACAAACTCATCTGTAGGGCAGTTAAATTCAGAGTGTTCGCCCAAAACCATTCCGCATACCCAGTGGGGTATGTACAAGATTTACAAGCCCCATATCTTCACTTGATTCAGTTCGAAAATGTCGTTCCACAATAGTGAATTTATAGAGGTTGGTGAAGAGTAGGGAGAGTGAAAACCCATCGAACCTCAAGTCATTCGTGTCGAATCTCGGGTAACGCATGCGGTACTTGTTTGCTCTTTCCTCGTTCGTCCCAGAAGCGAGAGGAGGTCGTACCTGTTGTGGTGGGGGCGCGCGTCCGCGGCGAACTCGCCCTCGGAGCTCTGCCGCGAGTGCGCCGACGCGGCCGAAACCGAGCTGCCGTACCCTGACGCCTGTACACAACGATCACATATATATTCGCATCCCTTGTTTCACATCCCACAACACATTGTGGTTGTAGCACGATAGAGTCGGCTCGACCGGAGTAAAATAGCAGCTCATTGCTGGTGTATTTCGTATGGTGGGTGTAGGAAACCAGAGAACCTTTTTACTAGAAACAAGGCATTCCATCTTAGTCCGCAAGGGGTTGCAAAGCATCTGCTTTTGGATTCTTAATCGAGGATAGATATATATCTATGGGCAACAGCATCCACTTGTCACCAGATGGACTGTGTGCTCATTTGTTTGGAAATGAGCTTTCTTCGTAATGAAGAGGTCAAAGCTTCCCAGTGTGCCCTGAATCACCTCTTGCGATGGAGTCATAATATTATATCATCACCGTACGGCGATTACAGGCTTTCATTTCAAAAAATTAACGAAACTTCTTAACCAACTTCAAAAAAAAGATTTAAAATTCTACTGTATGTTTTTTTTAATGTATTTTACGCCATATCTTCGTCAAAATTGAACTAACATTGATGGTTCTTTTTTTTTTAAATAGGTAACTTCAGGGGTGGTCCCACATAAATTTGAAAAAGCCTTGCTGTTGCAAAATAGGTAGCGAAGTTATTAATGTATAGACGATATTGAGATTATGATATTGCTTAGATAATTCAGAAGGGTTTGATGACAACAATCGTTTGTTAAGAACATTTAAAATTAAAAGTTAATTTTTTTCAAGTCGCGATCCAATGATACTATATACTTTCATTCATAAAAATTGTTACATAGTAAGGCACAACAAAGTATATTATTATTAATTTCCATGTTGTTTTTGTCATACGTAAGTTCTTAAAGAAAGCCTAGTTTAAGTTTTAAGGTTTAAAAGTCCGGCTCGAAAGACCATATTACTGGCTCTTCATTTGTCATTTAGGAAATTCATGCGGAAAATTCTAATATAAATGCTCCCTTATGTAACACTAGCCTTATGTACAAATCTTTTACTCCTCATGCAGTAAGATTATGGAACGGATTACCAAACATTATATGCGCAACCACAGGCACGGGTTGTTCAAACGCTGGCTCTGGAATCGTTTTCTTACATTGTCGAAGTAGTTTGTGGTTTTCCATTCTAATATAGCTTTTAAATTCGTACTTATAATGCATATACATATTATGTGGACATGATATTTTTAAACGTAGTTCTTTGCACTTTGCACTCATAATATCTATTCTGCTTAGCCTGAAGGTAGATTGATAGAAAATGCCTTGTTGAATAAGAATTTGAATTTGGTGTTCAAATAAAGCCTAAAAATTATCGAGAAAATAACATCACCTTGCTACTCATATCGCCCGATGTGTTTGAAGAGTTGCGCGAGTGCGTGTGCTGTTGACACGACGCGCATGACGTCACGCCCGGCGCAATCACTGTAAATAATTAACATAAATGATTAGGCAACATACTTGCATAAAACTACGAAATCTAAAATCTAACCTAATCTTATCTTACAGACAAACGATGATATATATTCAGAACAATGGATTTCTACGTCTTTAACTTTTACAAGATAATGGAATTGTGATTTCTGTTACATAACTTCAACAAGTGTCGTTTCAATATAAAGAGTTTTAGCAAATAATTATTATAATAATAATGTCCTCCAGACCGAATTTCGGTCACGGCGGCCAGCCTCAACGGAGACTAGCCATTGGCGCAGGACAGGATAATAATGCCCAAGTGTACACACAAGCATAGGTGCACTCTCTATTCCCTCACTCTCATAATCAGATGGGATGGTAAACCGACACGACCGGAGAGATCAGGCGCAGGACCAACAGCTGTACGTGCTTTCCGAGGCACGGGGGCGAAACAACGCCAGACTGTCCTGTCCTGACTCCGGGCAGCTACTGAGAATTTCTTGACAGAAAAACTCAATAACTGATTTTTTGGCCCGACCCGGGATTCGAACACAGGACTTCATGATCAGCAGTGTCACCACTACAACCACTAGATCAACGAGGCAGTCAAATAATTATCGTTTATATATTTAAGTAAACAATAAGACAATAAGACAAATAGAAATAAAAATAAGCATTTTTTAAAAAGCTCCCTCTGCGTACGAGTCCAAATGCTTAATTACCAAACTCTTACCTATTTCTGTCCTGCTGTGTTCCGGTCTAAGGGTATAGAGAGCCAGTAGAGCTACAGCCTGTGAGGCATTCCATAGTCCTCACAGAACGTATTTGTAGACTTCCTTGTTTGCCACATACCATCAAGTAAAATTTATTAATTAAAACTTGATTTGAATTATAAACAAATCTCTGGCGTGGCTAGGGTTGCCACCCGTACTATAATATATAGATTCGTACTATATTTCAGTCAATTGTACTACATATTATAGAAAAATAATATAGTACGAAAAATACTATATTATTATCCCTAATTCAAATGTCGCTTTGTTATATTAACTGTGACTGGAAGTCTGGAACACAACTTTTATCCATCATGAATGAAAAATTGATAGAAGAAAGAAAAAGAGCATGTATTAAGTAATTAATTAAAAATTAATTTTTAAATTCTTATTAAAGTAAATTTACTTTAATAAGAATCTGAATTGCTCAGACTTCTATAATTATTTTAAAAGTAAGTTAGAAGGTAAGGTAGTTAGGTCAGTGATGGCCAAAGTAAAGAGCAATAACAAATATATTTGGGAAAAATACATTCATATTTGTATGGAGTACATCCACATTAAAAATAAATATGTACCTTTTTTCGAAATTTCTTAAAAGTTCTGTATTTTTGTATCCTTTTTGGGAAAAATACTATATTTGTTCGAGAAAAAAAGGTGGCAACCCTAAGTGTGGCTGTCTTACAGCAGCATACAGTCAATCCAAAACTTCAACTATGTGTTTCAAATAGCTTGACTATTATCGATGTCGAATTGGATGGTGTTTACCCATAAACACCATCCAATTCGACATCGACAACACTCATGTAATAATGTCCTCCAGACCGCATTCCGGTCACGGCGGCCAGCCTCACCGGAAACTAGTCCTCTGCACAGGACAGGCTTAAAGTGCCTGAGTGTTTGCGCGAACACAGGTGCACTCCCTATCCCCACACACTCATAGTGCACTGGGAGGGTAACTCGACACGACCGGGGAGAGATCAGGCACAGGACTTTATGTGTGTTTTGCAGTACGGAGGTTAAACACCGTCTTATTCCTGACTCCAGACTGCCACTGAGAGTTTATTGACAGAAAAACCCAATAACTGAATTTGACCCAACCCCTATGGACCCCAATGGGACCTCATGATCAGTAGTGAAGGTTACGTAGACCAACCTATGTTATCAGGAGCAGGAGGCTCGTCGTGATCCGGCGACGGCTGCTCGCAGGGCGCTATCGAAGTAATCGTTGGTGGAGGCACACCTTCTGAAACTGTAAACACAAAAGCTTCATTTATCACACTGATATTTTTATATCACCACCACGATCATCATAACAGCTCGTCACAGGCCCTCTGCTGAACACACGCCACCACCAAGGAATGCCACAAAGCACGGTCTTGAGCCACCTGCATCCATCGACTTCCTTTTTATATAAGAGAGGGCAAACGAGCATGCGGTTCACCTGGTGGTAAGTTACTATCGTCGCCAGTGAACAACTGCAACACTAGGGGAATCGTAGGTGCGTTGCTACCCTTCTAAAAATATTAATCTTTTCTTGAAAGCTTGAGTCGTATCGGTCCGGAAAAATCGCTGGTAGTAGCCAATTCCACAAGGAGGAGGTTGTTAGGAAGAAAACTAGTGGTAAATCGCACAGTGGTGGACCGTGGTGGATCCATTTGGGTGATATTGCGAATTTTTGGCGATGTGCGATGGTAAAATTTAACGGCTGCAATTAGTCCGGACAATTCCTATGAGCACTTCCGTGATAGATGTGATAAAATGCGTGGTAGATCCACGCTGCAGCTATATTATAGTAGTAGCACGATTGGGTCGGCTCGACCGGGGAAGGACCACGCTCTCACAGAATACCAGCGTAAAATAGCAGCTTAATGCTGCTGTGTTTTGTATGGTGAGTGAATCCTCAGAGGCGACAACGCATGTCCATTTTATTTCTTAATCGATGATAAATTTAGATGCCTAGGGGCTTAGCCTATGGCCTGGCATTATTATTTTGCCTTTAAATACCCTTCAAACCGAAGCACAATAGCAAATACATTGTTGCTTGACGGCGAAACTAGATAAGAGGTTGGTGCCTATCTAGATGGACGTCAAGGAACGGAGACCTGCCGCCTGGTAAAATACCATATTTGGAATATTTTAATATAAGGGTGACGAACGAGCACACAATCCACCTGATGGTAAGTAGATGCTGTGGCCCATATAAATCTACATCTATCTCGATTAAGAATCAAAATGTAGATGCGTTGTGACCTTGAGGACTAACATGAAATGCCTCGTTTTCAGTAAAAAGGATCTCCAGATCTTTACACTCACCATACGAAACACATCTTTAAGCTGCCATTTTACGCTGGTATTCTGTGAGAATGTGGTCCTACCCTGGGCGAGACGACCGAAACTCATCCACAGGATCGATTGCTCCGGACGAATAACTGTTCCGGGTCTGGTTGTTTAACCCCACGATACAGGTAAAATACCTAGTGTAGAGGTGATGTTTTTTTGTTTAAAAAAATCGAAAATGGACCAGGAGGCTATGACGAGTATGTAATGTGCGTGGTGCGTGCGCGTTTATGCGTGCATGTGCGTACGTGTGCGTGCATGTGCGTGCGCAGTACTAACCGTGCGCCTTGTTGTTGGTGAGCGAACCGAAGCCCGAGCTAGCGGTGGAGGAGGCGCAGTCGTCGTCGGGCGGAGCCGCACTCTCCGCGCCGCTGTCCGCACCACCTTCCTTTACCTCTTGCTTGCGCTCCGGCCTGCGAAAATATAACACTTTCTGTTTAAAACATGTGATTGTAAACATGTAATTAAACAGGAAAGAGTCTAATGTAATGGCAGACTTTATACATACGTCTACGTATTCGGTCATAAATACAACATATAAAAAATACTCTTTGGTACCTGTTAGGTGCGTCAACAGAATCAGTATTCAAAAAATAACTTAAAGAAATAACAAGAGAAGATTCGACAGTAAAAAATAAAATATTTTTCATTTGCAAATCGTATGTGGTTTTATTACCTCAAACTGCACTACTATGGAAACTGCGTAAAAGAACCATGGATATTACCGAACGTAGCGTCCATCCGAAAATAGATTTTTTTCAAGTTTCTTTCCTTGTTTCTTCTTCTGACAGATAAAATTACTTCGAAACGGTAGCATGTTTGAAAAAATAACTGACGTATGATGACTTTATCGCACATTATTTTTATTTATTTTTCTACCTGCTACCCGATATTGTCTCAATAACCTAAAGTATGCCAAACTTGAACAGCGAATAAAGCGACCCCAATCTGCACTGATGACGTAAATAAAAAACTATATAACAGCGTGAAACAGCAGCAAAACGTCGCTATGTTCCGTATGTCGATAACGGGATACCCTATTTGACTGTATGTTTCTTTGCCACCCAAAAAAACCTTGAATACATTTTTCACTATTAAAATTGAACGCTATTAGCTATAGCGTTTTTCATAAACTAAAAATTATATATCAGGAAATAGTCGCACTTACACTTTAAAGAGCGGGTCCCCAGAGATCATGTTCATCTTGATGCGTAGCCGGAGCACGGAGTTATCTTGACGGTGGCGCAGATCGTATCCTTCGAGGAGGCAGTGCCGCGTCGCCTCGCCCGCTCCCGCCAACTCCGCCAGGTTCACGTCGCAGAAGCCCAGTTTCTGGTACGAGCGGCCACCTGCAATTTACAGCACAGCCTGGTCACAAAGCCTTCTTCTTGTTTAGCGGCCCGCAAGGGTCCTCTCCCGGCGTCACGCCTAGCAGGAGAAGTACAGATACAACACAAAAAAATATACAACACATAAATAAATTTATTTCAATAAAGCATGCACGCTTTTCTACGTGGAAATGCCATGCTGCAGCTATATTATGGTTGTAGCTCTGCTCGACCGGGGAAGGACCACGCTCTCACAGAATACCAGCGTAAATAGTAGCTTAATAATGCTGTGTACGGGAAACGGGCCATTCCATATTAGTCCTTAGGGATGACAACGCATCTGCATTTTGATTCATAATTGCGGATGAATGTAGATGTTTATGACGTCATCAGTCATTCAAATACCATTAGCAGTGGCGAAGCTTCCATAGAAGCCCTGAAGCCGGGCTTGCTCTATAAAAATGCTCAATCAATAATATCAACTATTAAAATAATTCGTAAACTGTTTCAAACTATTTCAAAGGGCATGACCTCGTAGCATATAATATGTAACGTCAACGTAACGTAACGTTTGCTTTCAATTCGAAATAAACCGGACTGTCAAAATTAATGAAAGCAAGCAGTTGATTTTGTCGTCTCTCTCGCATGCATTGGCTTTTTACTGGGCTTTCGAGAAGACGATCGCTCCCTTTCTAACCTGTGGCAAAATGTTCTGTAATGAAACATAACTACGAAATGTTTAATATAGCAATTACTATGGAACCAAAAGCCGTGCTTTACCCTGAAGTTGTTTGGGAATGCGTTAGTACGGTAGTTGTAGTTAGTAGTTGGTACGGTAATACATATGCAAGTTCACTCCACATTTCAATGTTTATGTTTGTTTTTTGTGTCTGTTAAAAATTTATGCTTTTTCAAAGATTTTTAGTGAAAATGGGAGGATAATAGTGTTCCTTGTGATGAATATAAGTGTGTTAAAGTGCTAATCGGCGAGGAAAAGGTAAAATCTTTAAAAATGAAATTTTAATTCAATAAACATTTCTTCATACTTTAGGTACAGGGCTCTTTAGTATTAAAGTTTAATTATTCTAGGTGTATTTAAAGGTTTAATAACTCAATACTTATATTACCATATGAGTTAAAAATATCATTTTGAACTTCAGCATAAAATATGAGATACCTAGGTATAAGTTTAATTTTATAGCAAATAATTGTTACAATCCTTTTTTAATGTGAAGCCCAAATTTTAATGTAATAAATTAAATGAATAGATGTACTGAGGTTTTTAAAGAATATTTACTTTAGTCCTTAAAGCTTTATCTTCTCAGTTCAGTATATAAAATTTTAATAGGGCCATCTACTTAATTCTATAGGTGAAGTCATTTTATCGAACGAAAATTTATTGATTCTCACGGTGGTCTCACATAAAGATTACGCTAGATGGCGCAAACACGCTGTCGGCTAATTTAATATTTATATTACCTTAAGAGTTAAAAATATCATTTTGTACGGTTTACTAAAATTGAAAATGAATAATTATATAATAAATAGTCATTATTTTATAGTAATAAAATTTGCAAAGCTTTATCTTATCACTATACCATATCTAATTCCCGTCGTAATCTGTTTAAACTAAAGAGTGGAGACAGATCAAGATTGGTGTATTTTTATAAAACTGCTAAAAACAACAAAACCATATCTTGGGACTTGCCCTAGTTTGAAGCCCTAGCTTCGCCACTGACCATCAGGTGGATTGTGTGCTCTTTTACCATACAACAACAACCAACATTATTTGATAAGATATTAAAAAAAAAAAATTATTTTTCTTCACAAAAATTAAATGAATGACATAGTTGACTGGGATCTCCATTTAAGCAAATAATGCCTGTGTTTGGAAATCCCGCTCTTCCTTATCTAAACATACATTTTTTAGTTTAAAAAAACCAAAAATAACAAAAACAAATTACTCGACTTACTTAACAACCAAAGTTTACAAAAATTACAAAAGTGTGTATGTGTGCATGCGTGCGTACGAGCGCGCGCGCATGAGTGTGTGTGTGTGTGTGTGTGTGTGTGTGTGTGTGTGTGTGTGTGTGTGTGTGTGTGTGCGTGTGTGTGCGTGTGCGTGTGCGTGTGCGTGTGCACGTGCGTGTGCGCGTGCGCGTGCGCGTGTGCGTGTGCGTGTGTGTGTGTGTGTGTGTGTGTGTGTGTGAAAAATCATTTTGTTAAATTATATTATTGTACATAAAGTGAATTATGAAATGCGGTACAGCAGAAATTCGGTTTCTTCATAAGTTTTCGACTGCACCCACTTTAGTATCAGGTTTTTACACTCCCTGTACGTTTTGTCGTATATGTTCAATTCTCTATTTATTTTATTATATAGGAATGCAGAACATGAGCTAAACTGCCTACTAGCAAAAACTGTTTTGGTACCAGAAGGCTTAACCACAACATCTTTTCGCCGCTTTTTCAAGATGCATGGGTCAAAGGACAGGGATTTGTGTGCTTTGAGGATTGTCATAGTAACATATAATTGTCTAACTGAGAGTAAACCACTTATTCTATACAGTTGTTCAGTGAAAAAACTTCTTTTTTTAAAATACATGACCTTAATAAGGGTTCGTTGGGCTCTTTCCAAGTTAAGAAATTTGGTCTTTGCAGCTCCACCCCACACCGGAATGCAATATGTTAAGATAGATTGTGCAAGGGACGTGTATATTTGGTTAAGAAGATATCTAGGAGAGTCCGATTGCTTAGTACTACCAGGTATTACGTGTCTTAGAGTTTTGAAAATCCAAATCAATTTTCGGGTCCTATTAATGACATGTTCAAGGTGTGGGTACCGCGATAGCCTCTGATCTATAACGATGCCCAGATATTTAGTGTGAGAGACTTTTTCAATTGATGGGCAGTCACAAGCTTTGTTTTTAGCATCCTCAAAACACATATGAATTTTAAGGCAAAAGTCATTCTGTGGCTGCAAGTTGTTGGTAATGCTAAAGCAAATAAAATTTGTCTTAGCTGTATTCAAAGTGAGGAGATTTTGTTGCAACCATAGAGCGACTCGAGCTAGACCACTTTCAGCATTAGTCTTGACAGCCTCCCAAGATTCATCAGCAAAAACCAAAGCCGTGTCATCGGCGTACGACAGGATTTCGGCATTTGGTATGGTCATACTGCACAGATCATTGACATAAATTAGAAATAGGGTCGGGCCCAGAACGCTACCCTGTGGAACGCCATATGATGACACCACCGCTTCCCCACTAATGAACCCAGGAAGCTTAACCTTCTGTTTTCTCTCCGATAGGTAGTTTTCGAAAAGAGCAAGCGGAGTCCCTCTTATTCCAATTTTTTCAAGCTTGTGCACAAGGTTAGGGACAGAGACGGTGTCGAATGCTTTCTTCAGATCAAGGAAGACCGACAAACAATTTTTACCGTGGTCGAGTTGTTCCGTTACAAATGTGCTTAATTCAATAATTGCATCTTCTGTCGATCTTCCTTGTCTGAAGCCAAATTGTGTAGGTGCTAATATATCAAATTTATTTAAGTAATTGAGTAATCTAATATTAAGTAACTTTTCCAGAATTTTAGATATTGCTGGTAGAACGGAAATTGGTCTGTAATCACTAATGTCATCTCTGTCTCCGCCCTTGTACACAGGTGTAATAATGGACTGCTTTAATGGTGCTGGGAATATCCCTGCATCGTAACAAAGATTATTTAAGTGGGAAATAATAGGAGCCAAGTCAGTGACTGCCAATTTCATGAAGTCATTGGAGATATTGTCCCAGCCTGGAGCGCTGTTTGATTTTAAGTTTAAAATGATATTTTTAACTTCTTCTATGTCTGTATGTAGTAAAACAAAGGAGTGTAATGGCACTTGATTGTTTTCCATAGGTCTACTAGATGTCACATTGACGTTCTGTATTTTATTGGCAAGTTGCATTCCTATATTTACGAAATAACTTTTTATGAAGTTTGCAGATTCAGTGGGCGATGATTTCAAATTGAATAGTTCAGCGTTAGTATTTCTTGATTGATTACTGTAAGTAATATTTTTTATATTTTTCCATAATAGTTTATTGTTATTTAAAGATTTAATAATACTTTCTCTATCATATTGCCTTTTCATTCTTTTTATTAAATTGTTACAGTAATTCCTGTACCGTCTGTATGTAACGCGAATAATGTTATTATGTGGGTCTTTTCGTAAGTTTTTTTGAAGTTTATTTCTGTTTCTTATACAGCGTAAGATTCCTGCAGATATCCATGGTTGTATTATTCTTTTAGTGCAAGGGATATTAGACACTGATGTATTTAGTTTAAGACTCTCAGTAATTTTATGTATTAAGTTGTTAGCCACAGCCAATGGATCATTACAAAATAATAATTCTGATAAGTTTTTAGTCTGTAGGTATTTTAAAGCATTTTCAAAATTTGTAGTTTGTTTAATTTTATTATCTTTAAGTTGTGTTTTAAATTTAGAAATTGACAGGAGCATAGTAGAATGATCCGTGGTGGTGGTCTGCACAACTGCAATTGATGCTTTATACTTAGATTTATTTATTTTTAGCATGAAGTGATCTAAACAGTTTTGCTCTCTTGTAGGTAAAGTATGGCCGGCATATTAACTAAGCATTTCATTTAAATTATTATATGACAAATAAATTGCGTTTCTTAATAATGATAAGGAATTTTCCTGTGTATGTAATGTGTAAAAGTAAGCATATAGGTTGATGAAAACTAAAACGATATCGCCTAAGAGAGAAAGACTCTCAAATCGGACTGGAGCATAGAGCACTCGAAATATTTATCTATTACCCTCTTAAAAATAAAGGGTCACAACCAAGCAGACGGGTTAAATACTGTGGTTAATTCAAGAGATATATACATATATATCTATATACATATCATAAAAGATATTATGTCGGTGGAATTCAATAAAACAAAAATATTGAATAAGTAAAATATACAAAGATATTTTAATTGTTATAACTGTTTTTAACAGAAGCGAAGCTTTTAACGAAGCTTTCAAAAGAATCCTTATTAAATAAGAAACGACACCAAAGTCAAAATGTAGAATGGACTTTGAAACTACTTAAAACTGCATAAAAGTATCGCCAAGCGCGACTTTGCCAACCACGGGCAAGTTTTATAGCCCCAAGCACCAGCCGAACAACTTAGCATAACTTAATGATTACGAGGGTGGATTGAAAAGTACTCGGCCTAACCAAGAAAATAAACACATACTAAATCAGTTATATTTTTATTTTTCTACATAATCACCATCAAGTTCAATACACTTTTGCCACCTCCCCTTCCAAGCATTTAGACCGTTGAAAAAAAATTATTCTTCCTTAGAGTCAAAATATGCGTCTACAGCTGCTTTGACCTCGTCGTTTGTCGAAAATCTTTGACCTCCCAAGTGCTTTTTAGGTTAGGGAACAGAAAGAAGTCTGATGGAACCAGATCAGGTGAATACGGCGGATGCGGTAACAGTTCAAAGCCACAGTTGTGAATTTCAGCCATTGACTGTACTGACGTGTGAACACGGGCGTTATCTTGATGAAACAGGACTTTTCTTCTGAGCATTCCTCGACGTTTTTCTTTTATTTCCTCTCGTAAACGACGTAGTAAGGTGCAGTAGTAATCAGAGTTTATAGTCTGACCCCTTTCAAGATAATCAATCATAATCACACCTTTCGAGTCCCAGAATACTGAAGCCATCACCTTATTTGCCGACAAAATCGACTTAGCCATTTTAGGGGGTGCTGAACCAGGTCTTATCCACTGTTTTGATTGTTGTTTTGTTTCCGGTGTACAGTAATGAACCCATGTTTCGTCCATAGTAACAAAACGATTCAAAAAATCATCTGCATCGGCTTCAAATAACCCCAAACAGTCGCGTGAAATAGTCAATCGCGTCCTTTTTTGTTCAACTGAAAGCAGTCGCGGAACCCACCTCGCAGACACCTTGTGGAAACCCAACTCGTTGACAATGATGTTTTGAGTTCGTTCATAAGAGATGCCTATAATCTCGGCTATCTCTCTAATTTTTAATCTGCGGTCTCCCATTATTAAATCAGTTACTTTTTTAATATTTTCGTCAGTAGTTGACGTCGAAGGCCTTCCAGAGCGGGGTTCATCTTTCACACTCTCTCTACCACGCTTAAATTCTGCTATCCATTTTTTGACGGATGAATATGACAGAGCACAATCGCCTAATGTACTGACCATGTCATCATGGATGGCTTTTGATGATAGCCCCTTCTTATGGAGGTACTTAATGACGGCACGCTGCTCGATTTGCTCCATTCGCGGAAATTATGTCCGATTACTTTGTTAATAAATTTATAAAATCACAACTAATTATCGCACACGTTTCGAACTTCACACAATGAACTAGTCTGAACTGAACTAAATAATGTGGGTAGATTTGATTTTTAGAATTGAATGGATCTGTGTTAGGCCGTGTACTTTTCAATCCACCCTCGTAAAACTTTATTAAAAACCGCCTTTGGCTCATATTTTTTGCAATAACTTTTCTTAACTATTTTGTTAAGTAGTTTGTAAATAGTGTAAATATTAAACCAATATAAAAAAAAAATATAATACGTGTGGTAGCCATAAGTTTCCTAAGATACGGCAATGGAAAATACAATCTAATGCCCCCTACACCGAATTTCGGTCAGAATTTTGTCGGCGGCTAGTCTTGACGGAAATTAGCTCTCTGCGGAGAACAGGATTATAGTGTCTGAGGCACAAGTGCTCTCTCTATAGTCTGATGGAACAAAACGTCAACAAATTTGGCCAGACCCGGGATTAGAACCCGGAACCATATGATCAGCTTTCGCGCTTACGATCACTAAACCAACGAGTTAGTCAAACTTAAATTGCAGTAATGGACTCACGGAACCATCGTATATGGTTGATGGCCATCATATACAGAATTTATACGTGGTAGAGCCACGCTACAGATATATAATATACCTAGTTGTAGCACGAATAGGTCGGTTCAAGCACAGTCTCACAGAATGCCAGCGTAAAATACAGCTCAATGCTGCTGTGTTTCATATGGTGAGTGTAGAGAACCTAAACCTCTACTGAAGTCAAGGCTTCCATCATGGTCCACAGGGGTGACAGCGCATCTGCATTTTGATACTTAATCAAGGATGGACGTAGATGTCTATGGGCCACAGCATCTACTTACCATCAGGTGAACTGTGTACTCGTTTGTCAACTTTATTATAAAAAAAAACTCTATCCCCGTGGTATAACTTTAATTGTCCGAAGGGACTGCAATAAATTTGTCCTGACCCGAGAGCACATGACCAGCATTCGAGCTTACAATCACGTCACCAACGAGGCAGTCAAACATGGCAATTACAGCAACATTTACAGTACCATATATGATTGACGGGTTGCTCCAAGTGCGTGAAGTAGAAAGATGAAATGTGTACGCTGACTCACCCTTGCACTCCTTGCGCACGGAGACACGCAGCAGCGCCGGCTCCAGGACGCCGGTGTTCGCGTTCGCGCACATCTTGCACACGAACGAGAACTGCGCGTTCCACCGCACCGCGTGGTTGCGCACCTCCTCCCTGTCAACAAACAAGCCACAGTTAATGTTATTACAAGAATCAGTCGTTACTTTGCAGAAATCCATTATATTAAAGTTGATCGCTAAGCGATCGCAGAGTCACCTGAAGATGCCTCGTGTGAAAGGTGAAACACGTACAGTATTATCGAGGATGATGTGTCATTCCTAGTGTAGGTTTTGGGAGTGGTGTTACTGGAATTGGTCGTGACGGGGATATTCCACGCAATTGAGGGAGGGTGGGTGGAGCTCTTCAAAGTAAGCAGGACACTTTATTTTATTTCACTACGCAGAGTTAAGCAAATTAAGTTCTAACAACTTCAACAGTTATGTGTTATACGGATTTTATTTCTGAAACATGATGGTTTTTCATGGTGGCAATCACCTCATTCCCAGCGAGAGATTATTTTCATACATGTATTTATTTCTTTATATTATAATATCCATTTTTGTACAATTTTTTCTTTATTAAAACTTTTAAACTTGATAAATGACAAACTGAACATTTTCTAGAATTTTGTTGTAAAAGTGTATACATTGGCCCCATAAATGAATTACTCATCCTAAAACGTAACAGGTTTATGGATTACAAGGCAATGGTTGAGCGATTGCGTCACAAACATTGCGCTGGTTTCCACTAATCGGGCAGATCATTACAAGCATATCTGACGATAATTGGATTTAGATTGGGGTGAAACATTTAAACCGGGTTTGATTTATAATTCCTTATATCTATAGTGGCATCTGCAGTTGTTTCCAAGCTAAAATATAAAAGTAATAATAATTTCCTTCGGATTGAATTTCTGTCACGAGGACCAGTCTCAACGGAGACCAGGCATCATCAGCGCAAAATAGGAATGAAGAACGTATGTGCAAACACATGTACACTTTCTATTTCCTCACTTTCATAGTCCAATGGGACGACTATCCCGTACGAGCTAAGAGAGAACGGGTGCAGGACCACTGACTTTACGTGCTTTCCGAGGCACGAACAAAAAACACCGCCAACTTCCTGACTCCGGGCTGCTTCTGAGAACTCGGCCGCCCTACACTTCGCTTCCCGGTAGGAGGCCGCTACTCGAGAACCTTTCCCCGCCACCTTGTTGTCGGTTCTCGAGCTATTATTACCGGCCCATTGCCACTTCAACCGCTAATTGATCAATACCAGCTAATAACAATTATAAATTATACGAGGGTGGATTAAAAGTACTCGGCCTAACACAGATCCATTCAATTCTAAAAATCAAATCTACCCACATTATTTAGTTCAGTTCAGACTAGTTCATTGTGTGAAGTTCGAAACGTGTGCGATAATTAGTTGTGATTTTATAAATTTATTAACAAAGTAATCGGACATAATTTCCGCGAATGGAGCAAATCGAGCAGCGTGCCGTCATTAAGTACCTCCATAAGAAGGGGCTATCATCAAAAGCCATCCATGATGACATGGTCAGTACATTAGGCGATTGTGCTCTGTCATATTCATCCGTCAAAAAATGGATAGCAGAATTTAAGCGTGGTAGAGAGAGTGTGAAAGATGAACCCCGCTCTGGAAGGCCTTCGACGTCAACTACTGACGAAAATATTAAAAAAGTAACTGATTTAATAATGGGAGACCGCAGATTAAAAATTAGAGAGATAGCCGAGATTATAGGCATCTCTTATGAACGAACTCAAAACATCATTGTCAACGAGTTGGGTTTCCACAAGGTGTCTGCGAGGTGGGTTCCGCGACTGCCTTCAGTTGAACAAAAAAGGACGCGATTGACTATTTTACGCGACTGTTTGGGGTTATTTGAAGCCGATGCAGATGATTTTTTGAATCGTTTTGTTACTATGGACGAAACATGGGTTCATTACTGTACACCAGAAACAAAACAACAATCACAACAGTGGAGAAGACCTGGTTCACCACCCCCTAAAAAGGCTAAGTCGATTTTGTCGGCAAATAAGGTGATGGTTCAGTATTCTGGGACTCGAAAGGTGTGATTATGATTGATTATCTTGAAAGGGGTCAGACTATAAACTCTGATTACTACTGCACCTTACTACGTCGTTTACGAGAGGAAATAAAAGAAAAACGTCGAGGAATGCTCAGAAGAAAAGTCCTGTTTCATCAAGATAACGCCCGTGTTCACACGTCAGTATAGTCAATGGCTGAAATTCACAACTGTGGCTTTGAACTGTTACCGCATCCGCCGTATTCACCTGATCTGGCACCATCAGACTTCTTTCTGTTCCCTAACCTAAAAAAGCACCTGGGAGGTCAAAGATTTTCGACAAACGACGAGGTCAAAGCAGCTGTAGCCGCATATTTTGACTCTAAGGAAGAATCATTTTTTTTCAACGGTCTAAATGCTTGGAAGGGGAGGTGGCAAAAGTGTATTGAACTTGATGGTGATTATGTAGAAAAATAAAAATTTAACTGATTTAGTATGTGTTTATTTTCTTGGTTAGGCCGAGTACTTTTCAATCCACCCTCGTATGAGTTATTATATCCAGTTTTTCATTGATATACCAACGATTCAATATTTTGCTTTCAGAAAATTATATTATACTTACTAATGTGATTACACACAGATGCCGAGCATGCTTAAATAATTAAAACTAACAAGGACGTCCACCAATCAATTTATTAATAGTGCATAAAATAACTTGTGAACTATTGTTTTGATAGTATTTATTGTGTGTGTTCAGTCAGTGTTCAGTTTGTTTTACATATTACAACAAACCTAAAAAAATTAATGAATTACGACCACTACCCGATCACTAGTCTCAATATAAGAATATGATATAAATATACACATACTATATTTCCATACCAGAAATATATTTCGATAATAGCATACACAAATATAAAATACAAACCAAGCAACATAACACACAGCTTTCAGCTATAAAAACATCATCTGTTTCAGCGCAGCTGTAAGAGCATACAAGTCGATGAAAATATTATGTATGATTGCTTGCTATACACACACGTACAACATATTATATTGTATTTATATCTTATTTTACGATTGTTACTATCACCTTCACTTGACTTACAACCATACTAGCTGTTAACACACCTACACAATTAAAAGTAATTTTTATTATGATTTTTTTTATTTATGGCACCTATAAATGACTACGCGATTGTAATGCAAATGCAAAAAGAGCTGTGTAATGTGTAACGCGTAATTCTAACAACAGCGTTATACCAAAAATAGCAAGCGCTTAAATAATTTTTAACCAATTATAAAGTACCTATTCTATATTGTTCTAGATTCAAATGATATTAACGATCGATTCTCGCGGCATCATATAGACATAAGTTAGCAACACTAAAGCCCGCACACCGCGTTAGTGCTCAAACGAGTGCCTAGGTCAAGTGGTCAACACTTACGTAGGTCAGGAACGCGCCCCGAACGCCCGATGCCCACTTGGCCTGCAACTGGTCGTTTAATTGTAAGTGTTCGCGAATACTATCCATATCGGATATCTTTTAATGTAAATGTTACCATAAAAATTATCTCCTTTTATAATTTTAGTCGGGCATTCATGTCTTAGACATTATATTATACAAAAATAGTTAAAGGTGCAACTGAATGAAAGGGTTTTTTGGTCGCATCAAACTTGTAATGTTCAAGCGATATATTGCCGTATAGAATATTAAAATATTTAAAGCGGAGATTTATATAAGTTATTACCATGATCACTTGGGAGCGTAGTGGGTCCGCGAATTTGGATACCGTTCGCAACAAACGTTAGTACGGCAAATAAAAAATTGTTACAGGTCTAAACCTTTGTTCCATGATATAGCTGCCATTGATTTCAGTGGCTCTAGTTAATATAAAACTAAAGAAATGTAAGTTAACCAAAAAAAAAATCCAAGTTACAGCTTTGAAAATAAGATAGGATAAACAAATTAAACAGCCGTGTCGTGGTGGTGTAAGAATATTTTTTTTATAGAATAGGGTGACACACGAGCGCACAGTCCACCTGATGGTGAGTGGCTGCTGCGGCCCATACACATCTACACCTATCCTCCATTACGAATCAAAATGCAGATGCGTTGTCACCCCTGAGGACTAAGATGGAATGCCTCGTTACCAGTAAAAAGGGTCTCCGGTACACTACACTCATAATACGAAACACAGCAGCATTAAGCTACTGTTTCACGCTAGTATTCTGTGAGAGCGTGGTCCTTCCCCGGTCGAGCCGACCTATTCGTGCTACAATTACACTTCCAATATAACTGCAGCATGACTCCACCACGTATAATAGTATAATAATAAATATCAACTATCCCACGCCATCGTCCCGTGTGTGGAATAAGAGGCGACAGAGGGAGACAAATCAGGCGATGGGCATCAACGTCTTGCTAATAACGACTAAAAATAAAAATAAAAACTGCGGTTCAAAACCCGCTTGCCAAGAAACAGAAACAGAAACTTTTTTATTCAATATAGGTTATAAACAATACTTATTGAAAGTCAATTTTTTCATTTACCACTGGTGCGCAAAAAAAACCTCTGTCCTGGGAAGAACCAGCAAGAAACCCAGCGGGACTTTTTTTTTTTCAAATAATAGCTTACAATAATGTTTACAATTAACAACACAAGACAAATTAGAAATACCTTGGTAGCGATCACCCTTCCCAGGGGTTATTACCATCCATAAATTCCTTAATATTATAATAACCCTTTTTATACAAACTTAGTTTAATAAAATTTTGAACTTTGCGTATGACAAATTTTGTATATTTTCTGGGATTTTGTTGTAAAAGCGTATACATCGCCCCAAGAATGAATTACTGACTCGGTGGAGTCGAGTAACTGGTACTACTAGCTTGTGTCTGTTCCTAGTATTTACAGAATGAATTTCACTTATTTTTGAAAAACTACGTTTATTCTTGTGTACGTACATTTTCATAAATGTATTAAGAGGTCAGAGTTAATACATTAATTTCCTTAAATTTTTGTCTCAGTGACTCTTTTGGTTTTAAATTATATATTGCTCTAATGGCTCTCTTCTATAAAATAAATATAATTTCAGTGTCAATCGCGTGTCTCCCACAGCAAAATACCATACGACATGATGCTATGGAAATAACTAAAGTAAACTATTCTAGCAGTTTCAACACTGGTAATAGTTCTAATCTTTTTTACAGCATATGCTGCAGAACTAAGTCTGATAGCTAGTTTTGATATACGGGGGAGCCATTGAAGCTTTGCATCTAGTGTGATTCCAAGAAAAATGGTGGTATCAGCAAGACTCAGTTCCTCCCCATTTAAAATTACATTAGTATTAACATGTTTAACATTAGGAGTTGCGAATTTCATACATTTAGTTTTAGTTTCATTCAAATACAAATTATTAACATTAAACCAATTAACTAACTTAGCTATAGCAATATTTACTTCGTCGTAATTTAATAACTGTCGTTTTAGTTTGAAAATTAATGAAGTATCATCAGCAAATAATACTATATCATGGTTATCCCCTACTATTTAAGGTAAGTCATTAATATATACAAGAAACAAAAAGGAGCAGAGAATTGAGCCCTGAGGCACGCCCATTTTTATAATCGACCCGGAAGAACTCATACTATTAATGACAACTTTTTGCGTTCTGTCTCTTAAATATGAAATAATTACTTTAAGAGCATCACTTCTTACACCGTAGTGTTGAAGTTTCCTGATTAATCTTTCATGTTGAACACAATCGAAGGCCTTGGATAGGTCACAGAATATACCCAAAGCATCCTGTGAATTCTCCCATGCATTAATAATATATTTAATAAGCTCAATACCACCATCAGTTGTCGAGCGACCCCTTTTCAAACCGAATTGATTTATATGAAGTAAATTATTTACATTAAAAAATTTAACATTTGACCAAGATAATTTTTTTTCAAAAATTTTAACTAAACGTTGGCAGTACAGAAATAGGTCTAAAATTAGCGGAGTCCAATGTACTGCCAGATTTAAATAAAGGTATTACTTTACTATGTTTCATTAAATCAGGAAACACACCAGATTTGATACCAGTATTAAAAATAATAGATAGTTGAGGTGCGATTGCATCTATTATAGACGTTTTAATTTTAACGGAAATCCCCTACAGATCGGCGGTTCTCTTAATATCAATAGTCTTAAAATATTTTAGAATATCTTTTGATGACACTTTATGAAATGTAAAATTCTGTGTACACGCATTTTCATTTTGTTTAAGTAATGATTCGGCTACGGCAGGAGAAGAATTCAGTGACTTAGTGACAAGCGTGGCAACTATGGCAAATGTCTCCCCGTGGGGCAGTCTATGGGGGAGTCCTATATTCAGCAGTGATCTTTGATGGTGTAATGTGAGTGTAATGGTAAACAAATTTAATAAAATTTACTGATTTAAATTTATTGCATTTTGAATAAAATTCGAAACTGAGTTTAATATGCACTTCATTGAAAATAATAAGGTTCACTCTGACGAAAATTTGAAATATTTTTTCTTTTAAATGAGATTCAAGTTGTTACCAACTGGTATGGTGCAAAATGATTGCGCGATAACATCGCGCCGGATTATACAGCTGCACGCCCTTTCTCGTATTACGGAATCTACGGAGGCATGTCAGTAAAATGAAATATACAAGATATATTTTTAACATAAGACTGATAAATTATGTAACATACCACCCGATAGTTGACGGCTAACTTACTAACAGGCGACAGTACATATTTGTTGGACATACCTTTAACGCAGACGGGTAGTAGTCAAAAGTACTGCAAATTCTTGCAGTAAGGGTGTAGGATGAGAGAGAAATTATTATAAAGGTATTGATACTATCCCTTGGTCGTTACCTGCCATACATAGGTTGTTTCGTTAAATAAACAATAAATAAACAACAATGGCTAAACGGCCTCGGCGCTGCGGGCCGCTGATGCAGTTCGCGTAACAAGTGTTTATATCGCCCGCACATCGTCCCGTGACCGAATGTGTGCACCTGCAATAATTACACTCCCTTCCATCATCATGTTATAATGGAACATTTCCTTTCCATTTAGATTTCACAGCTACTTTATCACTATAGATTTATCAAAAAATTCCTACGAAATATTAAATTGTAAAGACACTGAACTTGCAGACATTGTAATTCGCTATATAAAAATATATTCATTGGCGTTCAGTTCTTAATACCTTCCTCCTCGATTTTTACGGAACAACTATATTATATCACCCAAAACTTTTGATACTTATCTAATGTAAATCTCTTTTAATACGTAACTGACGTACAATCCACGTGACGGGAAGTACTGTAAACTCATTGACATCTACATCTATCCTGGATTAAGAATCAAAATGCAGTTGCGTTTCACCCCTGACTGGTCCTTCCCGGTCGAGCCGACTGCCGCATGGCTTTACTACGTATAAAATTATATTCGATTCCAAAATGACAAGCTGACTACCCTACACATCGCGTGCCAGGGTTCGCCGCCGCGCCAAACTTCCGCAGCTTAATGGAGCCGAATTTTCGATAAAACACTGCCCCAGTATTTATTATTTGTTAGAATGTTTATCATACTTTCCTTATCACGAACATTAATTTAAAAAAAAAAACATGATTCAATACAACTCGTTTCCTGTATAAAGTTCTTTGTGACTCAATTGTTCATACCGTTCCGCTTCGGAGCTCGCGTGTAGTAATTTGTTCAATAAAGTAAAGAAAAGAAGTTACTGTTCATTGGCGTAAGTAACAACACCTACATTCAATTCCATTGCAGCATATAACATGAAAGTCCAATAACAGCCGAACATAGGCCTCCCACTAAATTGCCTCATGGGGAGGACTTTACCAAAGTTCAGTGCGAGTAAACAACACCATTTTTTATATTACTTTCAGTTGTATTGAGGAGCATGCTGCTGCCCATTCTCTGTTTTAACTTCAATTTCCCTCTGTCACGTGTCACGACACCCACGGGACGATATGGGGTAGTGGATATTCGTACACAGCCACTATATGGTATATAAGTATAATAACAACTCGCATAAATGTAAATAAACGAACTGGTTACTGTTTTTTACCCTAATTTAGTAATTCAAGAGTGCTGCGTCATGTTGGGTATCTTAATATGAATATGGAAATGCCACGGGTAAGAAGGGCCAAAAAGTTCACTTGACCCTCGGAAAATGGCAGGATAACAATCTCAGTAGCAGAGTACCAGCCTCAAAGTGTATATATAGGACACAACATCGGAAAATAAAATTAAGTTGTTTATTATTAAGTAAAAATAATTTAACTCAATATGAAACACATAACACCTATATACTTATATTTAAATTCTTTCATTTATTTATCAATACTAAAACCCACGCAGTTAATGAAAATAGGTCAGTAACTGAAACTAACTCACATAGAATACTGTTCTCATTTCTGTGCCGGGTCATACCAATGCCAGCTCCTTCCACTTGATCGCTAACCAGCGCAGAGCGGTTCGAGTCGACGGCGACCGAGTTCTTTCTAATCGGCTTGACTCACTCACTGGCGCTGCGAAGAGGTGCTGCATCTCTCTGCGTATTCTATCGCAGCTACCACGAGGAGTGCTCAGAGGAATTGTTCGGACTATTTCCAGCCGCTGAAGTTCACCACCGCACATCGCGACAAAACTCGCGATACTATCCTTGCCATCTTGATGATAGGCGGTCCACCACTGTGCGATTTACAAGAAGTTTTCTTACTTGCACAACTTCCTTGTGGAATTGACTACCAACAGCGATTTTTCCGGACCGGTACTACTTAGGGACCTTCAAGAAAAGAGCATTTTAAAGATATTTTTAAATGCCGGCAACGCACCTACAATTCCCCTGGTGTTGCGGTTGTTCATGAGCGGCGGTACTCACTTACCATCAAGTGAGCCGCATACTCGTTTGCCCTGTCTTATATGCCTGCCTGCACATCAGTACGATAAGAATGGGCTCAGGTGAACTACTCCATCCTCACCTTACAAGCATCAAGTATAAACTTTTTACAAATGTAATTGTATATTCTTTCATATTGTATTTATCAATACTGAAACCCACGCAGCGAAGTAAAATAGGCCAGTAACTAAAATATTCATCAGTGTCACTGAGTCACGGTGCCTGAACATCCGGGCGATAAGAAGGGCCATTCTACTACTTCTTTCCCAACTTACAAGCATCAAGGATAAACAATTTTACAAATGTAAGAAGTAGCACGCATTCCCGATGGTATGTGGTCGTTGTGGCTCATAAAGACCCAACATTAACATACGCGGTGTTTCCATCTCGAGCCTCAGAAAGCACGTAAAGACGTTGCTCCTGCGCCTACGCCTAATCTCTCTCTCTCCCGTCGCGTCGGATTACCGTGACATCGGCCTATGAGAGTGTTTGCGCATACGCTATACTATAATTCTGTCCTGCGCTGATGGCTTAGTCTACATTGAAACTTGCCGCCATAACGGTCATTAGGTCTCACCATACGCATGTTACTTTAAAATAAATTGTAAAGTAACATGCGTATGGTGAGGGACGAAAACCGGAGACCTAATCGATTTTGAGGCAATTTTCATGTTAGTCCTAATGGGTGACAACATACTCGTATTTTTACTTTCCACTTCATTTTTAAAATAAAAACAGTAGTTTTTCTACTGTTTTTATTTTAAAAAACCGTTTACTTAATTTAAAAAAACACACTTGGATTTTCTCCTGGAACGTGGAGGCATTTTACATAAATAAATTTCACAAGGACAAATATCCCGAGTCGGAACAATTATTTGTAGGCCATACATAATAATATGCTAAGCGCTAAGCTAAGTTACTGTGCGCCACGCAGCCGTCAAATTACCTCACAGTATTCTACTTTTTGGAACGCGTTTGCATATCAGTAGAAAATATTCAAGGCAACATTTTTTTTCAACCTTTTTTAGTTGAATTTGCCGCCAAAATCTTTATTTTGGCGGCAAATTCAACTAAAAAAGGTTAATCGCCCCGTCGCATATACATATACGAGTAGATGTTACATATGCAACTATTGGTTACCTTTTCTATAGCAAAATTTTAAGCCGACTTAAATATAAGAAGGGGGTTTTCATTCATTTCATCATTGCGATCGTATGTTTTTTTTTGCATGTTACATTATATCTTCATCAATTGTGAACTGATTTTAATTTTTTTTTATTAAAAAGGTTCTTTAGCGGTGGTCCCATATGTGTTTGGAGAAATAATTCCATCTCTAGAGGTGGCTAAATTAAGGGATAGTTTTGATATTCCTTAGTTCACTCAAAAGGGTAAGAAATTTGCTTTTAATAAAAAGTTAAAGCCGAAATTATACACTCACCGGCACGGAAACTTGGCCAAGCGGTTATCTCGCGATAGCAAAAGCTTTAAGTGTTTCTGATGAATGTTTGTTATGCAAGTATGTCAAAAAATGTTTACCCTCAAGTTCAAGAGGGTAATTGATTATGTTTAAGTGCACCATGACGAATTCTTTAATTTTTAGTTGAATCGGGTCATTTGAGCGACTAAGTTCACATTTTAAATTTGTGTGTTGTGAAAAGTTTACTGTAAGGTTATTCAATTATTGTGATCTTGTGTCTTAATTAAATAACTAAAGGTGCTTTAAAGCCAATAAAAATGCCATTAACACCAGCACAAGTTGCACAACAGTAGCATTAATTGACCAAGGGCTGACACAGCGTGAAGTTGCTATTGTGCTTAACGTACCACGGTCCTCAATGCAGTATTCACTGAAACGATACCAGGAGACAGGCCGCTACACCCGCAGGCCAGGCAGTGGGGGCGTAAGGTGCACATCGGCCCGGGACGATCGCTTTATTGTTATGGAGATTTTGAGAAACCGCTACCTGACCGCTGTTGAGATACGCCAGCGGCTCCAAATCGCAAGAGGCGTTAATGTTAGTGAGCGTACGGTGAGAAGACGAATGGAGGAAGTGAATTTAAAAGCTCGTAGACCAGCACGAGGTCCAGAACTTCTCGGACAGCACCGAGTAGCCCGACTTCAGTTCACAAGAGAACATGTCAATTGGACCCACGAGCAATGGGCTAGAGTGTTGTTCACAGATGAGTGTCGAATAGCTTTACGTGCTCCAGACGGTCGAGAACGAGTGTGGAGAAAAAGAGGAGAGAGGTTTCTACCCATTACCACCACCCAAACTGTGAGTTTCCATGGAGGCTCAATAATGGTATGGGGAGGTGTAAGTTCCGACGCACGTACAGAGTTGGTCATCGTCGATAATCGGCTTACAGCTACTCGATACATCGAGGAAGTTCTTCAGGAGCACGTAATGCCTTATTCGGGATTCATTGGACACGACCAATTCCTCCTCATGCACGATAATGCACGCCCGCACGTCGCACATTGTGTAGAGGAATATCTGGAAGAGGTTGGAATACAAAAATTACAGTGGCCAGCTCGTAGCCCGGACTTAAATCCAATTGAGCATGTATGGGGTATGCTCAAAAGAAAGATAAAGTCCAGCTCCAAACCGCCACAAACTCTAAATGAGCTCCGAAATGCAGCGCTGGCCGCTTGGGACAGCATACCGCAAGTTGATGTCAGAAACATCATTCAAAGCATGCCAGATCGAATGCAAGCGGTTATCAGGGCTAGAGGAGGAAACACCCGATATTAAAACTGATAGACAATAAAGAAACAGACTTAATTTTTAACTTTGTAGTGTTTTTAAAGTGACAATGGAAAGATGTTAATTTTAGTGAAAACATGTTATCCTGAAAAGAAAAATTTCGGTGAAGTAAACATTAAATTTCTATGTCCTAAAACCATTAGAGACACTTATTGAATGCATCTATCTACCCTTAATTTACTGTTAAAAAAACGTTTCAGTGCAAATAATGAGCAAATTCACGAGTGGCCAAGTTTCCGTGCCGGTGAGTGTATTTATGTTTTTAAAGAATTAAAAACATAAATATAATTTCACATCCTTAAGTCGGGGCTTTATTTCTTCTACATACAATTTATATTTTATAGAAGAGGGGGCAAGTGAGCATGCGGTTCACCTGTTAGCTACTACAACGCCAGGGGAATCACAGGTGCGTTGCCGGCCTTTTAAAAAGGAGTGACCTCGTTTCTTGAAGGTCCCCTAAGTCTTAGTACCAACTTCAGAATGAGAAACTATTTTATGCTTTTCAGTTCTACACGGGTATTGCTTTTTATTAACATTTAATTTTTGCAGCTCATAAAAAGTAATTCAATTGACTTAAGTGTCGTCTATCCCATTTTGATATCGCCTTTTATATTTAGTTAATTAAAAAAAAATCACTAAACTTGAAAATATAGACAAGGGAGTAGCAATACCATAGATTACTAATATAAGTATATGAGCAAAACGCTTGGAGGACCCCGGTTGCGTTCCGAACGGGGATCACGGGAACCCTCGTATACGCTGATGATGATCACCGTGGGCTTTAATCGGTAAGAGTTCGGCATAACGTTTCCGTCACCCCGCAGCCAACTGCCATTTAATTTACAAAAAATAATTTCACTCGTTTAATTGAACCTTTTATTTATTTTTACTTATTTTAATTCCCGACATTTCGAGTGCTTCACATCACCTATGGTCACGCGGCGGGTACTGAGGTGTTTGACGTCCCGATGTCATAGTTAACACGGGCTACCTTCATCCTTGGAATATTTTTTTTAATTTTCAGTCCGATTTACGCAGAAGATGAACTGACCTACCTAGCAGACTGCTAGTACTCCGGGGCAAGTTGTAAGTTACGCGCGGTTGCCCAGGGAAAGTGGACGGGGCGAGTGTGCGGGACACGCGCCGTTGCACATAAGTAACGAACCTATTAACTCTCTCTTCAAGGTAACTTAAAGGTGTAATCAAAGTTTAATCTATAATTTTTAATTAATGAGTAATGTTACAAAAAAATCTTTACCGTAAAATTTCACAGATTTATTGAATGAAATTTTATCAAATACAAACTAACTTTTCACCGATATAACAACAGTAGGTATATAAAACTCCACAGCTGAACATAGGCCTACCTTTAGATTGCAACGATTGCCACGCTTGGCAGGCGGGTTGGCAACCGCAGTCATGTTCTTACTTGTTATCAGGAAGGCGCTACTGCTTATCTTCTGGTGTTGGTTTCTCTTTGTCACTTTTTCCGACAGCCAAGGAACGATATGAGGGGATATTCTGACACCGCTACTACACGGTTCATTTTTTTATGCCTGTTACTGTTACCAAAATAAGTACCGATTTATTTTTGTAACGTTTTGAGTGCTTTGCAGCACCCATGGCAGCGCCATATGCCGTATGTTATAACTGATGCACGTCGACCGCATAAGTGCCTGCGATCGTAAATCCGTCCGCCAACCGTAGTGTTTACTGCCACGCTTCCTACACTCTTGTCCAGCACTGGGTTACTATTGGCTAACAAAGGCAACGATAGACAAGAGGTAACGATATTCAACGCACGACCGGACTTGTGCTTTATATTATGTTAGAAGTCCCGGCGCAAAGTACGCCGCACATTAACGTGGATACCGAACTACCTTGCGCCGGCATTGGCCATTGATTTAAAGATAACTCAAACTCAACCCATGACAAATGAAAATAAGTTTAAAAAAGGTTCTTTTTAAGATATAAAGATTACAAACGAACACACAGTCCAATTAATAGTAGGTATATATACATTTATCCTCTTGATCAAGATTATAAATGCAGACGCGTCGTCGCCCTTTAAGCCTGAATCGTTCCTAGTATATACTATACTCTGTGGTCTCGTTAACAGTAAGCTTATCCGGTTCCCGTCAAACATCATATGAAACACAGCAGCATCATGCCATACTATATTACGCTGGCATTATGTGCAAGTGTGGTCCTTCCCCAGTCGAGACGACACATTCGTATTGCAGCCACACTACGTTGAATCATGGATAACATGAGTTATCGCGTCAAATGTTATCATTTTTCAAGATCCACAGTATGCACGCGTGCTCGCATTTCTAAGAAACAAGAGATGTGGTATACGAAGCAATGTCATTGGGACACGTGCTCATCTACAGACCTACGTTCATCGCCAACGTGGCGTGGTACATTGCGAAGCAGCACCTGTAGGCCTGTAGCTGCCCACGCGCACGATACAACCCAACCTTGCCAACTAGACTTACGATTCTCTTTATTTATTCGCTGACAGCTGTGGAAATGGATACATTTTTACAACTTACTTTGAGACTCAAAGTGTGTCAGTCTGAAGGATTTTACAGTTTTAAGCTATAAAAAGTACACGTGGCCACGTAATTAATTTAAGTTTTTTTTTTAAATCTTTATAAGTGTACCTTTTTATTTTTATGTTGGAGCCTATGATTAGTTAAGTTTATTTTCTCGTGCGTGTACTGAAAATCAGCGTTAAAGTTACCATAACATTGGGGCTGAATAGACGCCATTTTAGTTCCTAAATTATTCTGTATTATGTTAAGTTATATTATTAATAATTATTTTAGACTTTAAGGAAATCTCATTTTATGATACCCTCTGGTTTATGTATATCCATATCCATGTGCATCACAGCCAATTTAGAATCGAGGCGAGCCCGACGAACCTAGTCTAGTATGATGTGGTGGAATGATATTATTTTGTCTTTCTTACTCTTAAGGCCGTGAATAAAACTGCAGCTGCATTTCTCAGCGGCAAAATACATAAAGAGGATACAACATGGCGGTACATACAATCTAGTATTATAACTAGTATAATGTTAACTTATTACAGAGAATGGAGCGACAACGCATCTGCAGCCTTGTTTATTAGGAGTTGGTTGCAGGCGTGCACGGCTGCACTAATCATTAACATATAATTGGCGTGCGGTGGTGCAGTGACATCCATGACCCTACATCATGCTGTGGGTGTCCAAGTGTTTATTTCTGTAAAGAAGTCTATGTCTATTGACTTCGAAACAGAAAAATAGCTTTATCACCTAGTAAGCTATGAACTTTCGAGACAGAAAATCCATCTAGTAATTCTAACTATGAATAAGAAAATCTTTGTCTATAGCTAACTGTTTCCGTAAAATATGCGAGTTATTCTGATTTACTGTATTATGTTTTAGTTATTGCCATTACCCGTGTAGAGGCGGTGTACGGATAACCGCTATCCCATTATTTCCCCTGGGTGTCGTAGGAAGCACCAGAGAGAAACGAACCAGGAGACGGGCAGCAACGTCTTCCTAATAACAACTCCAAATAAAAAACTGCGGTTGCCAACCCGCTTGCCGAGCGTGCCAACTATAGCAAATATCCTCGTTATGATACAGTTCAAGAGCATGCCTATGTTCATCTTCAACTAAACTAGAACTACATACTGCACGATTGATGATGTACGCAGTAATAATGCACAAATCAATAATAATAAAAAAGAAATCAATAACAATAGTATTTTCTGCAGTGTCAATAAACAATAACTATGCAGAAATAAATAATGCGAGGTAATCTGTGCACAATAGTAACGATATTTAATTTTATAGGCTTATGCTTCAAACTATCTGGGGTTGTACATTTGCTAGATTTTGTATTGTAAGTAAATACAATCTTACTACAGATTACAATTTCGGAGTCAAACATATCTAAAAATCAAAAAAATATATATCTATCTCAATACTATAAATTATACAATTCAACATAAAGCACAGTTAATGCCTAAAGCTACGATAGGTACTTTAGTTAAAAGATAAAAACAAGCGGGCTGGCTTATCTTTTCTTGGCGTGTAGAGATACCATAATATATCAGGATTTCTCCTAACATGTCAGGACGTTTGAGCTTTTATCAGGATTGCGGTCGTATTTTGAAAATGTCAAGCTTTTTTCGATTTTATAATAAAATACAGTAGCTTTTTGCGTAGGAAATGTGGAATCTGCGACTTGGATATCAAGTGCACAAAACCAATACATAATAATTAATAATGAGAAGTTGCGAGTGTTAGGAAAAGTATTCAAAGATACATGACACCTTGATTTACACAGAATCAACTCTAAATATAACTTATTTTATATTAATTCACCAATAAAAACATGTGCACACCTAGTATTTTAATTTTTTTCTTATTTTTTTTTATTTTATTTAAGAGCGATAAAGCAAATTGATGGTGCTGAAGTAGATAACCAAAAAAAAGTAAGTAACCAAATTGACGATATATTGAAGATGGCCCATATTAAGAGTACCCTTAACCAACGAGCATCTACGCATAGATACCAGTAAATAGATGTGAAAGAAGCGAGAGGTTTGTCAAGGTGGCGCCAAACGGAAGTATGTATCTAGTCTCTGCCTAGTCCTCTGGGTAACAGGCATGAAGGCTTTGGCAGGAACTTGACCACCGCGCGGCGGGGGTTTGCTCTCATTTTATTGTATAAATAATGGTTTGAAATGTATTTCAATTTGATAGGTAAAAACGGATGCAATTTTGTGTATTAAATGTCTGCGCATGTGAACTATAAGTGGATACAATGGATCAATCGCTCTGATGGCGAAATGAACCTCAAGTTATGTAATGTTGGTAGGTTCGGGGAATAAATTACACGTGTAGTGGTGTTGACTGCAGATCTAATGCTCTCTGAATGTCTCTTAAGCTATCGCACATATACATGAGCATACACGACACATACACTACAGCTATTGTGTCTGACCAGGCGTCTGAGATACCATCGTCATCGACCGTCTGCTGGCTCAAGCTGCCGTCAAAATATCTCAAAAACTTCGCAAGGTCACGCAATAACACATTGTGTAACGTTTTAAAATAAATTGTTATAAACGATAATTTCATATTACTTGACACTGGCACAAGTACAACGCTTAACAGCCCATTACCAAAGTAAAGGTGTGAAAGATTATGTGTATTACAAACTTCTATGTAATCGTCTTTAAAAATAAAATATCTTCAATATTAACGGACTGCCTATCAAATTCGATTAGAAAATAACGGATATCCTTGCAAAGCAAACGCTATAATCCTGTTATTAAGTAAACTACAAAAACGAGAGAAACCAGGTTTGCCGTTATATAAACACAGCGTTACTACTTAATTGTAAACAAAATATACTTAATGTTTTATTAATTTATACATTTATCAAATAAGATGCGTTTAATAAAACTAACAGCATCAAAAACGTCCTTTATTAAAGAAGTTTTGTAAAACAAAAAATTTATATACTTACCACGGTTTTTTTATAAAACAGATTAAAAAGTATAAAATTCTTTTTGCTTTTTTTCAATTCTTACATTGTCGTCCGACTTTGAACTATGTTAAAATTTCAGGTCTCCAGCTCATCTGGAAGTTAGTTTAAAATCAATTAATTAGATCGAACCGAATATACATACATATATGAAAGCGAGTTACTAAAATCGAGGTAAAATAAGTAAAAATAAGTTTAATCCATAGTGTATACAAAAGTATGTATACTCTAAGGTTCAATCAGACGCAATAAATTCCGCAAAATCAGTTATATTAAATGTCTAGTGGTCGTGTAAATATATGAAACCAATTACTAAAATGTAGAAAGAATGAACGAGGGAAGAGTGACAAAGCAAATTTATTTTGCAGATTTGAATGGAAGAATCGGGAAGGGACGCCCTAGAAGAAGGTTCATCGACCAAATTCGCGATATTTTGAAAATGGGCACATTAGGAGCACCCTTATTCGACGAGCGTGTGCGTGCGTGTGTGAGGCGAGAGAGGTATGTCAAGATCGTGCCAAATGGCAGTCCGTAGTCTCTGCCTACGCCATGACGGGCGTGAGTGTTTAAGTGATTATTGTATATTATGTAACTAAAATGCGTACTTGTGGGTTGTGGTTGTGGGTTCAGGTTTTAGGACGGCACCGTCAAATCTGAGTTTTGCATAAATTCCTGCGAATTTCTAGTCTTTAAAATCGTCATTTTTCATATCGTAGCCGAACTATATATACTACGAAACACAGCAGTTTCGTATCCAGACACCCTTTTTACTGGAAACGAGGCATTCCACCTTAGTCCTCACGGGTGACAACGCATCTGCATTTTGATTCGTAATCGAAAATAGTGGTTGATGTCAATGGGCCACAGCAAACACTTACTATCAGGTGTACTGTGTGCTTGTTTGTCACCCTTCTCCTATACAAAAAAAAATTCATGGCTGTTACCCAGTATTTTTATAAGGATTGACACAGCTCATAAATCAATACGCATTGTTTAAGTTATTTGCAACGCTGATTTAATTATTAATAGATTAATTAAGCAACGCAAGCTATAGAATATAGAGTATTTTATACACATACAATAATACAATAGCTCAACTATAGCCAGTTGTTTGCCGTGCAACAACAGCCAAGAGCGCCAGACTTGGCCGCGTGAGCGCTACACGTGTTTGTAGTGCACGCTTTAATATTTCCAATCACACTTTATTGTGCTTGCTCACTTTGCGATAGCGGTTTGTTTCAGTTTAGGAATAGCTCCAATCCAGTTTGAGATGGCGATTTGTTTATGCTTTTTTGCACGTTAGAAATTCTTTGTAAATATTTTTTAGCTATTGTGAGCTATCTAAAAGCGTAAGGTTTACAATTATATGTATAGATATTATGCTTTCATATTTCATATTTTAGATAAAGTATTAATAATACAATGTTTCCAGCACGAGCACGATATTGACGACCATTTAATACCTAATGATTTTAAATAAGAAGATGTCTTACATAACGACCTGCATTAGATTTCCAAAATGGCAACGAATATAACGCAATATAAATCACATTTTAGTCCTCAGGGGTGACAGTGCATCTGCATTATGAATCCTAATCGAGAATAGATGAAGATGTCTATAGGCCACAGCATATATATACATACCATCAGGTGAACTGTGTGCTCGTTTGTAATGAAAAAAAACAATCTCCTAGTTCTTAGTTAGTTATATTATTGATATTAATATTAAACAATAAGCACTTATGATAGTACTCGTACGCTTAATAAACCAAATGATTATCCACTCGCTCAAAACGAAACTTCTTACTTTTAACTTACAAAAATGAAACTACGTGGATTGACTACAACAAAAGTGTTTCTATTACACAGTTTATTTAGCCAATGCTAAATAAGTAAAATTAGTATATATTAATATATAAAAGAATATTTATAAAATAATATAATATATTTAGAAATCATGACATTTTTGTCACCCTTATTCTATTTAAAAAAAAAACTATGTAAAGAGCCCACGTCCAGCGGTGAACTGTGAAATGTTACATTACAAAACTTATGTAGGTAACAATGATTCAGATTCAGTGATGAGTAGAGGACAATGATTCTCTAGTGATACATGTAGTGGCGTTTAGAGCGCCACAGATTGACATTATTTTGTTATCAGGAAGACGTTGCTGCCCATCTCCCGTATGACCCATCCGTCGCCTCGCACGACACTTGCGCGGTGATGTGGACCAGTGGACATTCTCACACCGCCATCACACACTTGCCGAGATACTCGTATATTAATTGTATTGTCATTGGTTCTTAATACATATGCGAAATTTTACATGTCTCAAGCGTCCGCCAAGTGGCTGAAATCTAAAATGTTAAACTCCATTACGAATGTAATGGAGTACACAGTACACAATACACACACACACACATATATACGGGTTAAGCGTGTGTAAGAATAGCAAACACGTTCTATCAACTGCTGCAGTTAATAACAACAAATACACTACAATTGAAAATACCCCACACAAAGAGGTTTGTTTAGACGTAATGGTTAAAACACGACGCCATTCCGACAATTTTATGAGCAGCGTAAAGTGTGCGCTCAGCACACCGCTTCGGTGCTCTAAATACGTATTTTTTCTGATATTTCCAATAGAGTGCTAAGCGAGAACATATTTAGCTAAATATTTTTTGACAAAATTGTTATATATTATTTTAAAACCAGACTAGCTATTCATACGTGGTACAGCCACACTGCAGCTATTATTGTTGTTGCACAAATGGGTTCGGTTCGACCGGGGAAGAACCACGCTATCACAGAACGCCATCATAATATGTAAAAGGGGCGCCGGTTCTCTACACTCACCATACGTATTCTGTGAAAGCGGAGTTCTTCCCCGGTCGAACCGACCCATTCGTGCTGCAACCATAATATATGTAACTGCAGCGTAACTCTACCATAAATAAAAATAAAAAGATAAAAATTGTTGTCGTTTTAAAATCCGGGTACACTCATCGTTGCCGCGTGCCTAACACTAGATGATGATGTACAGTGTACACCCATCTCTTTTCTAGAAGGTTTTAACCGTCAAAGACATATTTTTGTACGGAGCTTGTTCCAGTACGGAATCTTTTTACCTATTCTAAGCCAGTGCTCAATTACTATACCATCTGATGGTAAGCGATGAATCAGCCGAAGTTTACCATCTTCGGTTGCATCTGACTTAGCTTAACAAAAGCCTCTACTCAGTACTGCCTTCAAAGCACCTACATTGTAATCCGATGGAAAGCCAGATGCTGACAACTTCTTCCACTCCTTAGTATTATATAGATTCATTTCGTTTAAGAAGATAAGAGCGCTGCCACAAGATTAACTTTAATGGCAATTTTAGTTGGTTCCTATTACAAAGTTAAATACGAATTTCGGTCAAACCGAATTTGATTCACGACGGCCAATTTAATTAGGATACTAGCCTTACTATTTATCTAACTAGCTAACTGCGCAGGACATGCGTATAGTGCAAGAGGTTGTGCGAAAGCACAGGTGTACTTTCTATACTCTTACTTTCATAGTCCGATCGGACGGCAATCCGACACGACCGGGGAGAGTACAGGCGCAAAACCAACTGCTTTACGCGCATTTACACTTCCTAATTAGTGACTCTGTGCTGCTACTGAGAGTTTTGTGCTCCAAAAACTGATTCGACTCCAGGGCCATACGATCAGTATTCGCACTTTTTACGCGTTAGATTAGAGCCACCTAGAGAACAGGAGACCCTTTTTACTGGGAATGAGGCAATCTATCTTAGTTTTCAGGGGTGACAACGTTTATTTATATTGATTAATAACCGAGGACAGATGTATATGGGCCACAGTGTCCACTTAAAATCTGGCAGACTGTGTGTTCGTTTGTCAAACTTATCTTATATATAAAAAAAGAACTTGGCCAACTAGGAACCTAATACGAATTTGAATACGACCTCAACTGCATAATCAATCATGTATTACAATGTACAATAAAGTAACCCATCGCTAAATTTTCATAATATTGCGCGGTCAGCTAACATAATATAACGGTGCCACAAACATTTTGTATCCACTCGGTTACGTCAGTACGTATAAATGACTTTGCATTTCCGCTAATACCGTAAGTATATGCGCTATTTTAAACATTATGCTTCGTTTGGGGAGAATCTATGAATACGGCGTTATTTACATTTAAGTATTTTTAACATGTAGAAACGTTTTGACCATAGAAAACTATAGAATGGCTGTCAACCTTATTTTGTACGAGGTTCGGTGTCGCCGGGACCACACATACAAGCAATTACGTCGTATTATCACTACTACAAACCCGATTCTCTGTGTTGACAGACTGAGCGAATTTATGTTTATTATTATTGTTTTTAACACATCAATATTTTTTTATTTTTGTTTCTAATATTCAGCAAATATAACAAATAGTTTCGACTTACTGGTTTTAGGATATGTCTCCTTTTATTAAATTTCATTTCTCGATGTTCTTTTGACACGTAATAATTGCACAATTTGCCATTTTTTAAATAATTTGCATGCAGCGACGCCTGACACAAAAATTGAAAACGATTGATTGTGTCGACATTTATAGGTGTGTATTGACATGTTAGTGGCTACACGGGCTCCGCCCACTCCCCCGTTTTATTAAGTATGTATTATAGTATTCTATATAGTAGTATAATTATATAGTTTTGACCGTGGCCCATCAGGAATCAGAAAGCTCGGCAGGCCTAAAGGTGGAACGACGACATCGTGAATGTAGAAAATATATTACATAGTAGAGGCGAAGGACGTAGAATGACGGAAAAAGCTAAATGAGGCCATTACCCTAGAGGGGTGAAACCAAAAAAAAAACTGTAAAAATTCATCCAATTTTAATTTTAAGGTTTAGTAACTAACATATGATATAGATATGAAATAATTAGTTTAATTTGTAAATTAATACATATTTTTCACTTTCATTGATTGGTTATGAAAACAAAAGGTATAGTATTATATACATTTAAGATATAATCTAAAACCATTTATTTTATAAATGTATCGTTTTATATTTAAAAAATTCTCAAAGTTTTCTCTTTTCTCTCGGCATCACTTTCTGTGGGTAAGTTTCATCACAATTAGTTCAACCTTACCGAAGATAAGGCCATACAGACAGACAAACAAACATTTAAAATATATTTATTCATGTCGTAATGACATGCAAATAGCTTAGCCCAATATAAAGCGGATATTTCTATATTGCACACATTATTTATTATTACAATTTCAGAGGGAAACAAATCAGGAGATGGGCAGCCGCGTTTTCCTAATAACGACTAAAAATAAAACACTGCGCTTGCCGATTAGCTTGGCAAGCGTGGCACTATGGCTAACGTCCCCCCCATGAGGCAGTCTATGGGGGAGACCTATGTGCATTATAAGCAGTGCACTTTATTACGCTTAAACGGTAATAGTATAAAGAATAGATGTATAGATATACAGCTTTTTGTGAACAAAGAGATTTGCTCGTTGATTGCCGAAACCATAAAGAGTTATCTACAACGTAAAAAACGCTCTTATAACATACTCGTACACATCTCGCACACATCGCGCGTGTGATCGTAAAACCTAACAGATTCCAATATGGAGGAGAGGCGTACAGATGAAATCGTAAAAATCGTCGCACGCATAAAGCGGATATGGCATGAAAGGTCCCGAATCTACACATATAAAAAAATTGAAGTGTCTATCTATAATATCGATATAAGTGACTTTTGAAGTAAAAAATTTTTTAGTATCGTAGTACCTAATTTGAAACCTGATGATACGAAAAAGCGACACTAAAAAGAGACAAACATATATATACCTCTACAGGATTAAGCCTACTAGAGAATGAGATAGAATACAGTATACAATGTTTCCTATTATCTCAATATCCTTTTCTGAAGATTTTACTTCTACCGTGTGTGAACAGGTAAATGAAATTGTATACTTGGGGAGTGCTTTCAGCCGGGATGGAAGATGTGATTTAGATGTGGATAGGCGTGTCGCTGCCGGAAACAAAGTCAATGGTGCCCTGAATGCATTAATAAAAAGGCAAGGCGTGGTGAAGAGTGCACGCCTTGCAATACATAACGCAGTGTTGGTACCGACTTTGTTATATGGCAGCGAAACCTGGGTATGCCAGAAGAAGCATAAAAGCAAGTTGAATGCAGTGGAGATGCGATCTCTTCGTAAAATGTGTGGCGTTACCATAGCCGACCGAAAGCGAAACGAAGAGATTTGCAATATGGCAGGATTGAAAGATGACCTTATCACAAAAATTGATAGGGGCGTACTCCAATGGTTTGGACACGTTGAACGAATGAGTGAAGACCGAATGGTGAAGAAAATATATAGAGCGAAAGTAAATATTAAAAGGTGTCGAGGTAGACCGAGACTAACTTTCGAAGACCATGTGAGCAAATTGCTCGAAGAGGGGAGGGTCAAGAGTACTCGGATACCTAGACGTGCATGTATGAAGAAGTTAATGAACCTGAAAGAAGCGAAAGAGGTATGTAAGGATCGTGACACTTGGCGATCTGTTCTCTCTGGCTACCCCGTTAGGGATTGTGCGTGACGATAAGTAAGTAAGTAAGTAAGTAAGTGTGTGAACTGCGTACATGTTTTTTTTATTAAGCAGTGGAAGGTAATTTGCATGCTACTAGCACGTGAAAACCCTTTTTAAGATTTTTAACTTTTTATACAGTAAGGGTCACAAACGAGCACACAGTCCACCCGATGGCAAGTGGATGCTGCGGACCATAGACATCCACATTTTTCTTCGATCTTAATCAAGGATAAATGTGGATGTTTGATTCTTAAATCAAATCGAACATGCGCTGTCACCCCTGAGAACTAAGATGGAATGCCTCGTTTCGAGTAAAAACATATTACTTGGAACCGAGCGGCAGGAAACAAGCTTCAGGACGCCGATAGTTTAAGTAATTTCTTTTTACAGTGAAAATAATGGTAATTTAAAAAAAAATAAAAATCATAAGCCCTGCTTTATAGTTAGTTCAGTTATTATGCAAAGTTTCATGAACTTATTTAAAGTATTTTATGAATAACAGCGGTTTATTATTCAGTTTGGAGGTAACATTGGATTTTTTTCTATCGAGAAAATTTTACGGAATCATGTTTTCGTCTAACATAGTACTTAACATTAATCCTCAACTTTAACATATATTTATTTCAAAATTAATGGTGCAATATTTTCGGTATAACGAAGGATCTTGCTAAGCCATTTGAGGTTATATTTCCCTTTAAATGTAAAAACGCCAATTTACCCAGGCGAAGCACGGGCGGGTCGCTAGTCGTAAACTCGCAAACAAAGGTATAAAGCCATACAACCTGAAATTGAATCCTTGACCGGTCAAGTAGTACATCACTTGAGTTATTTGTTTCGCAGATACTCGTGTAGATAACTTCTCTTGTACCACATTTTTATCAACAACAAAACACATTCACAAGTTTAGTTCATCACCGAAAATCAGCGTTGTGGTTTACCGCTTATGCTGTCTGCTTTTGGTCTAATGGATGCCAAAAAAACGTATGAAGATATTTTTATATTTATGCAGTTTTTTATATATTTGAAAATTGTTTTGTTAGCGCTCGCTGTAAATTTCACAGTACGCGAGCAAACCGGGTTCGATCCCCGCCGGCACCAATGAAATTGTTAATTGCAATTTTAAGTGCTGATTTACTACGTGCTCGGCGATAAAGGAAAGTATCGTGAGGACACGTGAAGTTCTCCAACACGCATTGGGGCAGCGCGGTGGACACTTCCTTGCCCTAAAACCCTCTCGGAAATGAGAGGAGGCCTGTGCTCAGCAGTGGGACGTATATAGGCTGTAACTTTACTTTTACTTTACACATCTTTTATTCTATCATACATCTTTAATTATTGTCTAACCTTAGAGGTATTTTCCGAACTAATGGTTGATCAAAAGATAAGAGTGACTTATATATTTTATTTATAATATAGATTGAATAAAAAAATGTCTTTTTCAAATCTAAAGTTATATAAATAAAATAAAGCTTCATGTCATGCCGGTTTTACCTAAGGAGGAGTCAGAGGGTGTCCGTACCCGAAGTCAACGCCAGCAGGAGACGGACCAGAGGAGGTTTGGTGGTGCAACGCCGCAGACAACGGAGGGCCAACTGCCAGCCACGGAGGCTGCGAGCCCATCAGTAGCGCCTACATCTGCAGCACCTGACTTAGGTGCTCTGATGGCGATGCTACAGGAGGAGCTGCAGCGCGGACGAGAGGAACAGGCCCGTCTGTTGAAAGAGCAGCAGGAGGAACAGGCTCGCCGACAGGAGGAACAGGTCCGTCAGTTGAAAGAGCAGCTGCAGAGCGGACAAGAGGAACAGGCCCGCCGACAGGAGGAACAGATGCTCCTCATTAAGGACCTTCATGCTACCTTTGGGAAAGAGATAAAGGAGGTGAAGGATAGGGTTGCTCAACATGACAACCGCCTGTCGGAAGCTAAAATACAAATCAAGGAAGTTAAACCCAAATGTTGTATTTGATTTTTCTAGTTATTTATATTACTAGGTTATAATAATAATTTGATATGTTCATTGAAACGCGAAATTAATTAATTCACGAATTTTATTAGAACACACTTACAATTTGCTTAACTTGTCCAGAGAGTAAGAGAGAGAGTGTTGCCCACACCACCTTTGTATAATTTCCCATTATGTGTTACCACACTCTTCCCCACCCACAATGTTATAAAATTAGGACATATTTATCTTATTTTTATTTTATACAAAAGTGAAGGTTATTTATACAAATAATTTATAAATATTACATGACTATTCACCTTCAATTGTTACTGCACACTTCAACATTTGATTCACATGACGTTTTACAAGTCTCCCCTGAACTTCAATCATATATGTCACCCCCGGTGTTAAACACTGCTTTACTTCCCCACAAATCCATTTTTTTGCCTTATTTCTATAGTCCCTTACCATCACCTTTTCCCCCACACTAAATATTACCGACCTGCTTCCTCGACTACATTTTTTTAATTTTTCATCAAGCATTTGTAATCGTGCACTAATTGGTGGTGGTCTTAAAAGTGAGAACCTAGATCTCAGTTCACGACGAAATAATAACTTTGCAGGGCTAACACCGGTGATTCTATTAATACTTGTTCGGTAGTCGAAAAGAAATAAATTTATGGCATACTCTAAATTATGACCACTTTCTACAATTTTTTTTACATGGCTTTTAAAAGTTTGAACAAATCTTTCTGCCGCCCCATTTGTTGCCGGATAGTAAGGTGGTGTGTAACTTATCCTAACACCTGTCACATTGCAAAATTCTTTAAACTCATTGCTTGTCCAAGTTGTACCATTATCCACCACCAAATGGAGCGGGTAACCAAATCTAGAATATAAATATTTAAAGATTGAAATTGTTTTACATGCTGTAATATTTGACATCATAAAAGCTTCAGGCCATTTTGAGTAACTGTCAACTATTACAAGGAATATTTTCCCATAAATAGGTCCAAGAAAATCTGCATGCAACCTTCCCCATAAATAGGTCCAAGAAAATCTGCATGCAACCTTTCCCACACAGACTCAGAACATGGCCATGTAGACAATAATGCTTTTTCTGGGTTATCACGATTTTCTAGACAAATTAAACATGATACTGTTATATTGCTTATGTCCTTGTCAATTGTTGGCCACCAAAAATAAGAACGTGCAATTTGTTTCATTCTATTTGTTCCAAAATGACTTGAATGTAACTCATTCATGATTAAATTCTGTAGGCATTCAGGAATGACCACTCTATAACCCCACAACAAACAACCTTGATCAATTGTTAATTCATTTTTTCTGTTAGAGAAAGGTCTGAACTTCTCACTTAATTTGTTTTTATCTGGCCAGCCATCTATAGAGTACCTCATAACAGTTGACAGCAAAGTACATTTAGCAGTTTCTTTTACAATATCTTTCCAATTAACACTTTCAAAATTTGACAATGACAAATAATTTAAAACACTTACTTCACTATTATCTAACAGTGGATGTTTAAAATTAGTTTTATCATCAATTGGGTTTCTTGACAAAAAATCTGCAGGATTATTTTTTGAATTAATATGACGGATACAATAGTTAAAGCCTGACAAGAATATGGCCCAATGTTGTAAACGTTTGCAAGCCATTTTTGGTATTCCCTTTTTAGGGCCAAAAATTCTTACCAGAGCTGCATTATCAGTTTCTAATTCAAATGTTCTTGCAAATAGATATTCATAAAACTTTGTTACTCCAAATATGATAGCTAATGCCTCTTTTTCAATAGTGGGGTACTTAATCTGCCTGTCATTTAATTTCTTACTTGCAAAGGCCACAGGTTTAACTATTTTATCCCTAGTTCTCACAGACAATACCGCTGCTACACCACATTCAGAAGCATCACAGCTTAATATTATAGGTAAATCATTACTATAATGTGCCAATGTTGTTGTATTGGCTAACTGTTCCTTAATTTTTTTAAACGCTACATCACATTCACTATTCCAACAAAAACAATCATTCTTAAGGCAGTCATACAAGGGTTTTAAAATTATTGCCATATTTTTTAAGAACCTGTTATAATAATTGATTTTTCCTATAAATGAATGTAGCATCTTTAAATTATTAGGTTTAGGTAATTTTAATAAGGGTTCTATATTATCTTTAATCACTTTAATACCTTCTTTTGACACATGATAACCAAATACCTTTAAAGATTGTTTGAAAAACTTACATTTATTAATTTTTAATTTAAGCTCAGCTTCTGCTATACACTCTAATACTGATCTTAATCTCCTGTTAGTTTCTTCCAATGTGTTTCCAGCTATATAAATATTATCTATATAAACAACTACACCTTTTAGTCCTGAAAGCAATTGTACAATTAATCTCTAAAATGAACCTGGTCCTGTGCTTACCCCATAGGGCAGATACAAGTATTTAAAAATGCCCTTCTCTGTAACTATTGTGGTTAGTTTTTGTGACTGTTCATTAAGTGGTGCTTGTAAATATGCTTCTTTTAAATCTAGTTCACAAAAGAAATCATTATTTTCAAAATTTGCTAATATTTGATTAATTGTTGGAAGGGGGAAATGATCAATAACTAAGTGGGGGTTAAGTGTGATTTTATAGTCCCCACATAATCTAACTGAGCCATCACTCTTAAGAACTAGCACTACGGGCGTTCCCCATTCACTAAACTCAATTGGGGCTATGCGACCATTTTCTAATAAACGTTGGATTTCATTATCAACTTTTGATTTTAAAGAAAAAGGAACACTTCTAGCTGGCAAAAACTTAGGAATAGTGTTTGTTTTAAGTTTCAGAGAAATAGAGGCCTTTTTGAAATTGCCCCATCCTGGTTCAAATACAGCAGAAAAGTCATTTTTAATTTTAGAAATGTACTGATCTTCATTTAATTTACACATATTAACATTTTGCTTTAAATCCAATGGCCAAAGTTTCAGATGAGATAACCAATCCTTGCCGATAATCCTTGGGGGGCCATCAGGCACTACGACCAAAGATAAATTATGACAAGATACCTTATCATAAACAACAAACAGACTACCTAAAATACCAATTGGTTTTGAAATTGTTTGGTTATAGTTTATCATAGTAAGGTAAGACTCTTCTAGTTTTAAATTAGGGAAATATTTATTTTTATCACTGATGTTTATAGTTGTAATATCTGAGCCAGTATCAACTTCAAAGTCAAGCAAAATACTATTTATTTTTATTTTTAAATAAATAGAGGGTACCTTTTTCCTAGTTTGCACATTTAATATATGGAATTTATCATTTTTTTCACTGTAGATACATGAGGCTTCCTCCACTTCTTCACTTTGGTTAGTTACCTGATCGACCAACACTGTCTTCACATTTGTGTTTTTCCTTGAACAAACTCTGAAAATGTGTCCTTTCTGTCCACATTCACTGCAATATTTATTTCTCAATGAGCACTGAGAACGCATATGTCCCACTTTCCCACAGCAAAAACACTTATTGCCACTTGTGGATGTTTGGTTCTGGTTAATTTTACTGGAATATTTAAACTGCGGCTTGGAATTTGTTTTTAAAGCAAACATTTCTACAGTCTTACTTGTGTCCTTGTGCGCTAAGTTGTATGCCATTTCTGCAGTTTCAGCTGTTAATACTAATTCATTTAGGGGTTTTTCTGCTATTTTTAAGAGCTCATATCTAATAGTTTCATTATGGACACCATTTAACAATCTTTCCTTTAGTTGTTCATTCACATCAGTAAAAGCACAATCTCTTGTCATTTTTCGCAGTGCCAGCATGTAATCCTTTATAGATTCTGATGGTTCTTGTTTCCTATCTTTGAATTTCGCTCTAAACATAGCCACATTTGTTTTTGGGTGATAAAAGTGGTTTAACTTTTCACACAATTCTTCATATGTAAGTTTAATTGGAGACAATGGTGAACAAAGATCAGATACATTTTCATAAACATTGCTACTTAATTTTGTAAGTAACATTGGCACTTTTTTTTCTTCTGATATATCATGTAACAACATATAACAGTTCAATTGTTCATAATAACTATTCCAGTTACCTCCACTAAAATTATCCAGGCTTGATGGTAATATATTGGCCATGTTTATTCGTAATGATTCCTCAAGCGAATGCTTTTGTGTTGTTTTCACGTATGTCCTTAACAATTTTCGTAGTTCTTCAATATTAATGTTTTGGTTTATAGTTAATATACCTAGGTCTCTAGCTAAAATTAACAAAGTTTCCTTATTTTCTGATTGTATCCAAGAAGTTTTGCCGCTTTTAATTTTCTTTTTAAGTTCTTCCATATATTACACCATTCATTGCAGTTTTATGCAAGACAAGATGTCCGCCGACGCCGATGAAATGTTTTGTAATTTGCACACGTTGTTCTTAAGACCTCGTCGCCACTGTTGTATTTGATTTTTCTAGTTATTTATATTACTAGGTTATAATAATAATTTGATATGTTCATTGAAACGCGAAATTAATTAATTCACGAATTTTATTAGAACACACTTACAATTTGCTTAACTTGTCCAGAGAGTAAGAGAGAGAGTTAGACGTGGGCGTTATTTCACGTCACTAGATACAGTAACTGGCTACGCGGCATGTAACCGAATCACTAGTTTCGAGTCATGTTACAAGTAGTGATTTTTGTAAATGCGTGATTACGATTACTGTTACCCGTGATTATTGCGGGAGTCGACTGTCGGTCGCTCGAGCGCAAAGCGCACATGTGGCATACACAGTGTTGCCAGATGTCTTGAACCCTTTATCTGTATTAGACACTGCTAAAATCTGTATTAAATCTGTATGCTATTTAAACTTAAAATCTGTATAATTTAATAAACCAAAATAGAATAATCGATCATCATCATCATCATTGCTTTTTTTGAAAAACAAGGAATAACTACTAACGTAATATAAGCAGATAAGGTTTGATTATCGTTCTTAAATAAAAATATTTTTTTATAGAATAAGGGTGACAAACGAGCACACAATCCACCTGATGGTAAGTGGATGCTGTGACCCATAGACATCTACATTTATACTCGCTTAAGAATTAAAACGCAGATACGTTGTCACGCCTGAGGATCAAGACGGGATGCCTCATTTCCAGTAAAAAGGGTCTCCGGATTTCTACTTTCAACATACGAAACACAGCAGTATTAAGCTGGTATATTACGCTGGTGTTCTGTAGGAGTGTGGTCCTTCCCCGGTGGAGCGTCAGCTATTATGGTTGCAGCACTGCAACCATAATAGCGGCAACGTGGCTTTACCACGCATAAAATATACACTAAATTTTTTATATAGCAAAATTGTAAACATTAATTTAAGCAAACAATATATTAAAACTCAAACGTTTGCCAAATGAACATATAATTACTTTATTATTTTCAGTCATACATATTTTATACACAGGGCGTTAGTGTAAACACCGTTATCCTTGAAACCAGTGGTTTGGTGTCACTTATAGAACGTAAAATCAATGAAAAATAACAACAATTTTTTTTAGTAAAATTCAATTTTCTTTAATTCCTCAATTTTGCCTGTCCTAAGCCAGGGTGAAAGTATGAAGGAAAAGTTACATCACAGGTTATGTGTACCTATTGTGTTTTTATTGGAATATAGTGTAGGTAGCTAGCGCGGGCGGTGATCTTTACAGTGATTACGTCACCCGGGCGCATAGGGTATTCATGAATTTACGGACGGTTTAGGACAGAAACCTCTTAAATTTTATGAAAGAAAATAGGGTTTTTTTTAGAATTCGGATAAATATTTTTATATTAAAGCGAACTACCTATGGTTTTAGTGACAACGGTGTTTACACTTACACCTTGTATACATATTTTGTAATACACTTGTAATTCTGCCATACTAACTAATTTCGTTGTGAAAAAATAAATTAACCATAAATAATAGAATCATGAATGTGTGTAACGCGGTATCTAGTCACTTATTTTGCTTCATTCTATTTTAAGTTGAATATTATGTTAATCCAATCAATAGAGTTAGGAAACTCTGTATAAAAATCTGTACCCAGTGCTAATCTGTATCACACACCGAAAATCTGTATAAATACGGGGAAATCTGTATATATGGCAACACTGGGCATACAACAATAAACAAACCATCGTAAGTAACAGTTTTATTGTACGTTTAATTTTCATACGTAAGACTATAGACATAAACAATAAAATAGAGTAATCTCTGTTTGTAGATATTTAACGGTTTGTGATTCCGGGAAGCGAGTCACATTGAATTTAACTAAAATAATTTTTAAAACATTTTTGACGGAGTCATGAACTCGTTTATTCATAAAATTAAAATATAACTAAAAAATGAGTACAAAAAATTTAAATGTTTATAATATTATAAAACTTAAAAACTGTGTGTAAGTAGCCAAACAAACAAACAAATAAATGTACAGTGTAAATAAAAATGCAAAAACAAATGACAGTGAAAACGTTGAAAAAGTGTAAATAAACTGTAAATATCAATAATCATTGTATATACAATCAAATTGACTTGTAAATATGCATGCATTAATAATTTTATGAAAATATTAGTGTCATAGTAAACGCAAATCAATCATAAATACATTTAATGCAGTCTGTCTTAAACCTGAATAAAGTATGAAGAGAAGTAAATTTATTGATTTAACAGAAAACAGTTACTGTATAGCTACAAACACGGATTGTGATTTTCGTTTCGTGTGTAACTGTATAGTTGGTGGTGATATTTATGCAAACAATCACAGTAGCCGAATAAAAGTAGCCAGTTACAAAAATCACTAGTTTCGAAACATGTGACGCCGATGAAGTCACTGGTTTAGTTACGTTTCTTGAAAATGACGTAACGACCCACGTCTAGAGAGTGTTGCCCACACCACCTTTGTATAATTTCCCATTATGTGTTACCACAGACCAAGTGAACAATCGGGTTGACAACGTAATGGCTGACATGAAGAAATCACTGGACGAACTCAAACTTGGAGATGGAGCTACAGCTCCCGTAGTAGCTACAACACCTTCGCTACGTGGGTTCAAGGTGTCACCGTTCGACGGTACCTCTTCCTGGTCAGCCTACAAAATCCAGTTCGAGGCTATTATAAAGGCGAACGGCTGGAATAAAAGTCAGGCCATGACTGCTCTCACACTAGGCCTGCGCGACCAGGTCCTAACAGTTCTGGAAGCTCTCGGTGAGGAAGTGACTTATGAGCAGCTCCATGAGGCATTGGAGGCGAGATATGGCGACGCTCACCTGGAACACGTCTTTCGTGCGCAGCTTAAAGAACGCGCGCAGCGCATCAACGAAAACCTGCAGCAGTGGGCTCTAGAGGTGGAGAAGCTGGTGCGAAAAGCATACCGGTCTGTACCTGCACTCATTGAAGGGAACCTGGTGCAGACATTCATCGACGGCATCCGCGGCCTGGAAGTCAGAGCTGCTGTGAGGCTCGGGCACCACGAGACGCTTAAGGACGCCTTGGCTCATGCACTGGAGGTGGAAGCCGTGCGGCAGGATCTTCGCTCCCATCGCGTCAGGGAGGTTGCAGCAGCTACAGTTCGCGACCGCAACAGAGGATACAGCCCTAGGTGCTATGGCTGTGGGGAAAAGGGCCACCTTCGATCCAGCTGCCCTAAGCGAACCCTAGAAAGGGGAGGTGAACGATCTCAGGAGGGTAGTGCGGCCAACAGCACCGCCCAGCAGCAGCAGGGAAACGAGTAAAAGCCAGAACTGCGGGGCGGGTGCTGGCTGATGTTAAAAGTGCCCCAAGGATCTCGATCTCACAAACCCACGATGGGAACAGTCTAATCATCACGGGTGAGGTCAACGGAATGTCGTGTAAACTGACCATAGACACTGGAGCCTCTCGTACGGTTGATAGTTCCCAACTAATAAGTCAGTTCCTTGGGGACTCCGCATACAACCGAGAACGCATTAATTTGGTAACAGCCACCGGTCAGCGTATACCCGTCCGTGGAGAGAAAGAGATGGAGTTGAAGCTAGGCAACATGATCTACCTGCATAATGTCATCGTGGCTGATATAATGGACGACTGCATCCTGGGCCTAGACTTCATGAGGAAGAATTGTTGTGCGATTGACGTTAGGCAAGGTGTCTTGAAATGTGGACAAGAGGAACTTTTTGTGGAAGGAGCGTTACCAGGGAACGTGTACAGCCTTGAGAAGATTGTTCTTCCGCCGAGATCGGAAACGATTGTGCCGGTTAGTCTTCCTCGGAATCCTGGGCAACCTCATCGTTGTGTACTCGTGGAAAGGTTAGAAAATGACCTTCCATGGAAAGTAGCTCGAACCTTGGTCAGGACCACTGACATCTCAGGAGTACGTGTGCTGAACCTTTGCGACCGGGAACAGATTATAGAAAAAGGCACACTGGTTGGTACTTGTGAGGAAGTGGATTGGTTAAGCCGGTGCCAACATATATCGAGTGGGACCCCCAGCAAGGATTCAGAAACGAGAGTGACCTCACTTTTGGAAGACTGTCGCAGTGTTCTCTCCCCGAACGAATTGGGCAAGGCGAAGAAGTTGTTACTCAAGTACGCCGATGTATTCTCATCAAACGATGCTGACATAGGAAAGACTGGCTTAGTTCAACACAAAATAAACACAGGTGAAGAATTGCCTATCCGTCAGCGGCCAAGAAGATTGCCGGTAGCACGTGAAAAGGAAGTGGAAACCATGATTGAGGGAATGGTGAAGGATGGTGTTATTGAACCTTCATCTAGTCCATGGTGTTCGCCCGTGGTACTGGTAAAGAAGAAGGATGGCAGCATGCGGTTTTGTGTTGACTACCGCGGTCTGAACGACGTTACAAAGAAGGACAGCTATCCCTTGCCAAGCATTGATGACACACTGGACATGCTTACAGGAGTAAAATGGTTTAGCACGCTGGATCTAAAAAGTGGCTACTGGCAAGTTGAAATCGACCCTAAGGACAAGGAGAAAACTGCGTTCTCGACGGGAAAGGGTCTGTGGCAATTCAAAGTAATGCCGTTTGGGTTGTGCAATGCTCCAGCAACGTTTGAAAGGCTGATGGAGCTTGTACTTACTGGGCTAATTGGCGATGCCTGTCTGGTCTACTTGGATGACATCATCATCGTGGGCCGTACTTTTGAGGAACACCTTTAAAACCTGGAACGCGTGCTCATGAAGATTCAGAGTGCCAACCTCAAGTTGAGTCCGAAGAAATGTTCACTATTCAAACGGCAAGTCAACTTTTTGGGGTATGTAGTGTCGGAAGAAGGTATCCGTACGGATCCGGAGAAAATCGCCGCTGTCAAAGATTGGCCGGTTCCAAAAGACAAGACGCAGGTTAGAGCATTTTTGGGTTTGTGCTCCTATTACCGGCGATTTGTGAAGAACTTTGCAGATATAGCCAAACCTCTGCACAAGCTAACCGAGGAGAAGCGACATTTCTGCTGGGATGAAAATTGCAATATCGCGTTACAGGAGCTCAAGGACCGTCTGTGCAAAACACCTATTTTGGGATACCCTGATGCAAGCAAAAAATTTATAGTTGACACAGACGCAAGTGATATAGGACTTGGCGGTGTGTTGTCTCAACGGAATGGTGACCAAGAGGTCGTGATAGCGTACTTCAGCAAGTCATTGTCAAAACCGGAAAGGAACTATTGTGTCACAAGACGCGAATTGCTAGCAGTAGTAAAGTCATTGCAGCATTTTAGCAAATATCTTCTGGGGCGGAAATTTCACTTACGAACTGACCATGCTGCACTAAAATGGCTATTGCAGTTTAAAAATCCAGAAGGCCAAGTTGCGAGGTGGATTGAACTACTGCAGGAATATGACTTTGAGATCGAACATCGAAGCGGGAAATCTCATGGCAACGCAGATGCATTGTCAAGAAGACCTTGTCCTGAAGATTGCAAACATTGTGCTAGGCAAGAAAGTAAGGAACTGGTATCCGTGAGGATGCTCAGGGCAGACCACCTCAGCAACGAGTGGAAGGACAGCTTACAACGTGCACAGCAGGAAGATCCGGACATCAAGCCGATTCTGAAATGGATGAAGGCCAGTGCTCCCAAGCCCAAGTGGAGCGACGTCTCAGCGATGAGTTCGACCACTAAAAGCTATTGGGCCCAGTGGGACAGCTTGCTGCTTCAGGATGGAGTTCTGTGCCGTAAACGGGAAAGTGTTCGGGGAGACAGCTGTCATTTGCAAATGGTTGTCCCTAAAGCTAAAGTACCGGATGTTCTACAGCTGTACCATAATGATTATTCAGGAGGCCATCTGGGAGTTAAACGAACTCTACTGAAGATCCGTGAACGGTTTTACTGGGTCCACTGTCGAAACGATATCGAGGACTGGTGTCGCAAATGTACAAGTTGTGCGGCTGTAAAGGGACCTCAGACTCGTAGTAGAGGTGCATTGAAGTTGTACAATGTGGGTGCACCATGGGAGAGAATAGCCATTGACGTGGCGGGGCCGTTTCCGGAGAGTGAAAGCGGTAACAAGTATTTCATGGTTGTGATGGATTACTTCACTAAGTGGCCAGAAGTCTTCGCCATTCCAAATCAAGAAGCTTCAACAGTTGCAGATAAACTAGTTCATGAAGTCTTCTGTCGTTTTGGAGTACCTTTAGAGATTCACAGCGATCAAGGAAGGAATTTTGAGTCTCAAATATTCCAGGAAACTTGCCGAGTTATGGGTACTAATAAAACAAGAACGACTTCTTATCACCCGCAATCTGATGGAATGGTAGAACGATTTAATCAGACATTGGAGAGGTACCTAGCAAAAGTTGTAGGCAATCGGCAACGAGATTGGGACAAGCACATACAACCGTTTTTGTTGTCATATCGAAGTTCTGTCCACGAAAGTACAGCAGTGACACCAGCTTTCGCAAACTTTGGAAGAGAATTACGGCTGCCTTCAGACCTGATCACCGGGATACCACCTGATGCCCCACGCAGTATAACCGATTATGCAAATGACTTGCGGAACAAAATGAATGACATTTATGAGCACGTCAGACAATCGGGCCAGCAAATGTCTGAGAAAATGAAAACCCGGTACGACCGCAAAATGAACAATAAAGGGTTCAACGAAGGTTCATTAGTGTGGTTGCACAATCCAGTCCGCAGCAAAGGGAAATCTCCTAAGCTTCAAGCAAAATGGGACGGCCCGTACCGGATTGTAACCATGATCAACGATGTGACCTACCGGATAAAGAAAGGCGCAAGAGGGACTCCTAAGATCGTCCATGTGGATCGCTTGGCGCGTTATTATGGGACCGATAATGCTCGGGACGAGCATGTCTTAGGAGGGGGCAGTGTTGCGTGAATAAGTCAACTAGCTCCATCTAGTGTCAGGAACGAGAGCAAGGGGAGCTTCGCAGAAAATGACATTACAAATCTTTCAACTGACAGCGCCATCCGAAGAACTAAGTTTCTAGAAAATCTACACTCGAACACTCGTCGCTTTGCGCGCACTTACTTGAATATTCCGGATGCTTCATTGCTAATTTGTATATATAGGCGCTGCAAGATGCGATCGGGGAAGTATTGGAGTTGGCGACACAAGCGAAGCTTCGGAGCGGAATAAAGTGAATTAGTGTGTTTAATTATTAGTGTTTTAAGTTTTAATTTGTGTAAAGTAAACTAAAGTGTTAATTTAGGTAATTTTATCGGCAATTTTTATTGTCACGAACCTCAAGCTCGTAACAGTACGCAAGCACAGATGCACTCTCTATTCCCTCGCGCTCATAATCCGATGGGCCGGTAAACCGACACGACCGATCAGGCGCAGGAACAACGGCTTTACGTGTTTCCGAGGCAAGGAAGAGAGACACCACCAACTTCCTAATTCTGTGCAGCTACTGAGAATTTCTTCACGAAAAAAACCTAATTATTTAATATTTTTGCCCGACCTGGGATTGAACCTCATGATCAGCAGTCGCACTACTACAACCACTAGACCAACGAGGCAGTCAGTAGTTAAATAATAATAAGTTAATTACTTACTACCTGTTTTAAGACGTCTGGTCAGTTACCCTAACCAGAATATACATACATATATCATCACGTGGCTGTCCTAAAAAGCGACAGAAGCAAATGGAGCATTAAATGGGCAGCAGCTACTTCCTGATAACAACTCGAGGTAAATATTTGTCCAGCGCGGCAACTATGCAGTAACTAACGAACTAGAACTGTATTTACAGCAACAAACCAGCAATAAATTGCTGGCAATACCTGATCAGTGGGGGATTTTAGCGTGTGGTCCCACAGCACTGCAAATCTAGCTAAGTTTGTGAGGACCATGCACAGTGACAGTGTAAATGAATAACTATAATTTACAAAATAAACTCTTTAATGAGCACTTTGTTCGAAGCAGGACTCACCGCGATGTGCGAGACACATGAACGAGGTCATGCGTGGACAAGCGCCGCCAGATGTGCGGTATCAGGTGTCGCGCAGATGGGTGGATGGACGGACTTCTACGATAAGGCAGTTCAGAACATATATTTATTTATTCATCCTTTATTGCAACACACCAACTATTTTTATTGAATAAATGTGACAAACGAACTCATCATGGTAAGTGACGCGTTGTCATCCCTGAGGACTAAGATGGAATGCCTCGTATTCAGAGTATAAAGAGTATCCAGTTCTTAAGAAGAAGAATTTATTTGTTACATAGTTTCCACCCTACTTAAAAAGCATTATAATATGTAATTAAATCCCTACAGTTTACCCTCTTGAGACGTACAATGTTAATAAAAAACCACAGAAATCTAAATAATTTCTGTGTACAAAACCTTATTTTAGGTCAAAGAACCGACAACTGATGGGATCAAATGTTCCCGAGTAACGTCGTACCAGTAAACAAAATGTAGAACTGCCACTAGATGGAGAGACAGCCAGGGAGGACATGCAGGAAGTCGATGGATGCTGGTGGTGTACGACTGTTTGTGATATTCCTTGTCAGGGGTCTATGATTAGCAGTAGTCTTCAAAGGGCTGTAATGATGACGATGATGATAGAAACTATTACAGAGTATCATTTATGAAATCTAAAGTAAATTTAATTAATATAAAATTATTCAATATGACAATTTATTAATACTAATTAAGTTTAATAAATTAAATCTTATTCAATAAGTCGCTTGGTTGAAAATACGAATACTTTTCTAAAGAATACTAACTAAGCTATAAACACTACTAATTCTATATTCATCCACTCTGAATAAGTGGTCTAGGATAGTAGTCGAATGGCGGATTCGAATTCACAACTTCTTAGTTTCACAGATCATAATCATAATCGGTATTGGCGACAATCATTTTTTATTTTGGAGGCTTTGCGGCGCAGTAACTTAGCATTAAGTTGCAGCGCTGTGGGCTGCGGGTTTAAATCCCGCTCGGCAAAAGAATTAGGTGGTCGCTACCATGCTGTTTCTTAATGTTTTCATAAAAATTGTATGATATATTATATTATAAACTGTGCGTTTTAAAAAAAAAGTTTCGCTGGGTTTCTTGCTGGTTCTCCCGAGGACAGAGGTTTTGTTTCCGAACCAGTGGTAAAAGTAAAGAATGACTTTCAATTAGTATTACATATTATAATCTATTATTGAATAAAAATTATTCAATATAGATATTGTGTATGTGTCTAACGCATGTACTTTGCGAAGACAGTTAATATATAGTACCCGTTCGGTTTTTTTTTTAATTCGTGTATTTTGGAAATTATATTTAGATACAAATTACATACTGATGAAATACGAATAATATTTTTTGATCTTGGCGACATAATAGAAAAAACTGAACTGGTTATTTGCATAAAAAATCATGAGTGCAATTAGTTTAATTTAAATTTTCGTGTTTTTAAAAACTACTAAAAAAAGGAGAAAAAAGTAAAAAAAGTAAAAAAAGGGCTCGAAAAAATAGATTTTCTCAAAAAAGAAAGGAACTTGAAAAAAAAAAATTAAAAAAGTCGGTCGATCTGGGCTCGAACCATGTTATTACGATTTTGTGACCGCCCAATATACCAATTAAGCTATTTGTAATCATTAACAAACTGTCAAAATTTACGTTCTTATTCTAACGATATTGTTGCAGTTTTCATTGCCTAAAAACACGGACAAAAAGACATTTTCTAAAAATAAATCCTAGCTAGATCGATTTATTGCCCCCGAAACTCCCTGCACACAAAATTTTATGAAAATCGTTGGAGCCGTTTCCGAGATTCCGATTATATATATATATATATATATATATTTATATACAAGAATTGCTCGTTTAAAGGTATAGGATAATACTAGCTTGCCAGGAAGACGTTGTTCTGCCTTTTTCGACGACCCTTTGTCATGTCCTATTAAAAATCCTTAATTCGCAAAAAAAATTTGGGTCATTAATGGGCAAAAAAACTATCCTATCTCTCAAGTTGTGCAAATTTGATTAAAATCGGTTAAGTAGTTTAGGAGTCCATCGCGGACAAACAACGTGAAACGTAATTTATATATATTAAGATTATAAAAGTACGCGTTATGCGTACGCATTCCGTATACTCACGCTTTAAATTCTAAATTACATAGATCAAGCACTTTTTGTACAATGCCCAAGTTTTTTGTGCTTATCACGTTTATATTTCATAATATAGGTGATTGTATGCTAAACATGAAGGTTAGGTAGACAATAGAGAAACATTAAGTTACATTGTGATGAAACTAAACTAAGATTATTTGGGTGAATAAACTTTATAATTATCAGTAGTTTTTAATTAAATGCTTTTAATTAATTTTATGCGTGATATATAATTTTTATACGCTATACTGTACCTATAATTTTTAGTGGTAGCAAGAATGGGTCGGCTTGACCAGGGATGGACTGCGCTCACACTTCATATGTAGCTGCATTTCGAAGGGTGAGTGTAAAAAAGCGCCCATTTTGATTCTTATTTGAAGATAGAATTAGAATGTCTATCAGCCGCAGAAGAACTATGTACTCTTTTTTCACTCTAAATGTATAAAAAAAATCCATATTATATTACATCATATCCCAATTTATAAAATGGTTAGGTGAGTGAGACGTTGCAGGTTAATTTCATAAAAATCTTTGGTGCATATCTAGTAGTTAGTTTAAATAACTTTGATTATAAATATTATTAGCATACATTAAATAGTGCATGAATAAAATAAACTTTTATTTAAAAAAAAGTTATTTTACTGCCGTTAGACAAGTGTGTCTATAACTTTATCGGACCGAACGCGTGGGTGTAGAAAATGTCAACTCAGAAAAGATCCCACCTAAATAACAAACGACCTCTGACTCCGATAGAGGGATGATAAAAGTGTCAATGGGCGAGCAAAAATAAGCAAAACGGTGACGTGGCGAAAGCTCTGCGCCAAGCGTGGCGATTATGACACATACCTTGAACTTGGAAAAGGTCCAGCAATAGAATTTTGCTGATGATTCACACCACGGAACGCATGGACGAGATATACGTGGGTTTCTTTTACTTTTATAAGTCAATGCTTGACTACGATCCCACCTAATGGTCATTTTTTATAGGACAGGGTGACAAACGAGCGCACAGTCCACCTGGTGGTAAGTATTGCTGTGGCCCATACACATCTACATCTATCCTCGATTAAGAATCAAGATGCAGATACGTTGTCACCCCTGAGGACAAAGATGGAATGCTTCGTTTCCAGTAAAAAGGGTCTCCACTTCTCTAAACTCACCATACGAAACAAAGCAGCGTTAAGCTGCTATTTTATGCTGATATTCTGTGAGAGCGTGGTCCTTCCCCGGTCGAGCCGACCCATTCGTGCTACAACTATACTACTAATATACCTGCAGCATGGCTCTACGCATAAAAAACTTTAGATGCTAAATCGCACTGTCTTACGGTATCAAAGTCTTATTAACTCTTACCTTGAAGACACCCACATTGTGACTAAAAAGACAAGTTAGTTAGCAGAATAACAAAGGAGTAGGTGTACCTTTGCTGTTATTATTAAACTTCGATACATCTAAATAATTCGTCAAATAAACCCGTAGATTTTATACAAGAATCTACCATCCAAGAGTTGACATAGAACGCTTGTGTTAATATAATATCCACCGTAGAATTATAACAAAGAGATTATGTAGAAAGAAATCTATCAAGAATCTTAAAAATTTAAAAAATTTGAGTCTAGAATGTTCGAGAAAATATATGAATAAATGCATTCTCCGAAATAGGAGCGATGCAATACAGTTCTAGAATATAAGTAGACTTAACGACTTAATGTATTCAGCTGGCAAATACGCTGCGCCCGAGACTGACTAGCAATGTGCTCCACACAATATAAGCCGGATAAGGCAAATGATCCCGTTGTCTAAGGATGTTTTGCCAGCTGTAGGTATTACTCAGGAGCGTGTCTAGCTTTATGACTCCGCTTTCGCTTAAACTAACAACACAGTAACATATAGAAATTAAACTCTAAGCATGAATGAAAAAGCTGTCATTTAATTATTGTTAAGTTCTGAAACTCGGAATAAAATAATTTTATCGCGTTTAATTTTAACTTATTTAACTGTAGTATCGGGACATCAATCACCTCAGCCACGGGGAGGGGGGGGGGGTGCTGATAATTGCCCGAAACTTCGGGAATTAAAAAATAAATACTTTTAAATATTATTAAGTTCTGAAACGTATTTAACAACAATTTCAAAGTGATACGAGGTTGTATGACTCCTTCTATGGCTAGGAGTCCGTTTAGGTAGGCGCCACCCTCGGACCTATTTCAATCAAACCGCCGTATTTATTTGTGAAGGGTAAATGATTACACGCTATGAGCCATTACATCTTACTCTTCAGGCGTAACAACGCACCTGTTGTATGAATTTGAAGTTAGTTGCAGGTATACATAGACTGCAATAGCCAATTATCATCAGGTTGTAATAAGTTCGCATGTCACTTTTTTTTCTTTAAGGAAGGTCCCCCTCGGATTTTCTGATGTACACGTGGTGGCAGTTTACAAACATTGAAATGTCAATGCGCCAGCCATATAGCTCGAATAATCGACATTTGATGGGAAAGAAAGAGTGGCAGGCTCGTACCGGTAGAAGAATTGTACGGCAGCCCCCCACAATTTTTTATAGGGTAGGTTGACAAACGAGCACACAGTCCACCAGATGGTAAGTGGTTGCTGCGGCCCATAGACATCCACATCTATCCTCGATTAGAACTCGAAATGCAGATGCGTTGTCACCCGTGAGGACTAAGATGGAATGCCTCGTTTCCAGTAAAAAGGGTCTCCGGTTCTCTAAACTCACCTTACGAAACACAGCACCATTATGCTACTATTTAACGCTGGTATTCTGTGAGAGCGTGGTCCTTCCCCGGTCGAGCCGACCCATTCGTGCTACAACTGTACTACTAATATAACTGCAGCGTGGCTCTACCACGTATGAAAAATGAAATGGAGTGACGACCTGGTAAGGCATGCAGGAAGTCGATGGATGCAAGTGGCTCAGGGCCATGACGTTTGATATTCCTTGTGGGAGGCCTATGCTCAGCAGTGGAATTGTAAAAGGATGTTCTGATGTTGAGATGTTCATCAAGATCCGGAAGCAAATCAGGACCAGAACCACATGTTTTTTGTAAAAAAAACGTGGCTAATTTGAAAAAGTGTAAGGACACTTAACACTATCTGACAGCATCTATCACTCGGACCCATTCAACAAACTAAATCCAGGAGCGGCGCTCGCAATGCGACATCACGCACGCGGGGTATTACCATAATGTAGGCTCGGCCGACGGAATGACACTTACCGACTCTGTGAACGTTTTCATTCAAAGGCCCGGGGGATTATTGTAAAGGTAATATTTGTACATTATATTCCCTGAGATCCGGAATGTTGAATAAATCTTCCGTAAAACCGCTTAAAACTTTTTTTATACTAATAGCAACTATGAACTAATTAGTATAAATACGTTTTACCTTTGTACTTGGCATGTACACTATGCAGGGGATTTTTTGCCTTATGATAACAATAGTAGCTTATCATGTATATAACACCTTGAACTAGAAAAGACTAACGTACAGTCACAAGTAAATGTTTTGCCAAGTAAAAGTAACAAACGAGCACACAGAAATGATAGTTAGAGCTATATGCCTTCACCTATAGACAATTTTCTCGACAAAGAATCAGCTCAATTTATAGCCGACAGAAGATAAAATAAAAATATTTAATGTAAAACATTAATGAAATAAATAATCTTTATACCTTGGACGTAGGAGATAAAATTCCTTTATTATGAAAAAATACAACCTTTTTGGTTTTACTACTATTTTATAAAGGCCCTTATTTTATATAAGTTATTACTTTTAATATATTTGTACTTAAAGACGTCTGTCAGCACCAACACAAACTGTCGGCAGTTGCAGTCTAATGATGCTGGACAGTAACTACTCTTGTAATATGTGTTATGTACGAGTATATTAAATGAAAAAAAATATTTAAAGATCCTATGTACCCCTACTGCCTTTACCTGTAAAGTTAAGAAAAGTTGGAATCAAGATTGAAGTTTTGTTATCCATTCGTTTTCATAATGTTTATATCTTGGAAGAAGATAATCCGTAAAAATACGGTCAATAAGCAACAAAACGAATCAACTTCAGCCATAATTTCCGTATTTTCGTTTGTAATTGCCTCGCAACGCGCCGACGCGTAACGTCAGGTGAGTGCTCATCGCTAACGACAAGGGTTGCCAGCTACCGTTTTATGTTTTAGAGGATTTAATAGAGATAAAATAAAGGACATAGGATAAAAATAAAGGATATAATATTGTTATCTAAAAATGCTGTTCTGGTATCTGCAGCAACATTTAAGATAAACAATGTTAATACACAATGTAACGTAGTTTGTCTCTCTAACTCTAACATCACGCGTCACCTCAAAGTGATTTTTAAACTCTTTGACCTCAACATATAATTGTTTAAAGACTGCCTCGTAGGTCAAGTGGTCCCGGGTTCAAATCACAGGTCAGGCCAAAAAAATCTGTTATTGAGATTGTCCGTCAAGAAGTTCTCAGGCGGTGTCTCACCTCCGTGCCTCGGAAAGCACATAAAGCCGTTGCTCCTGCGTCTGATCTCTCTCTGGTCTTGTCGATTTACCGTCCCATCGGATTATGAGAGCGAGGGCATAGTGTGCACCTATGTTTACGCATACACTTGGGCACTATAATCCTGTCTTGCGCCAATGGCTAGTCTCCGGTGAAGCTGGTCACCGTGACGGAAATTCGGTCTGGAAGACATTATTTATTATCTTCAAAAAATGCTGTTCTGATGTCTTTAGCAACATTTATTAACAAATAAACAATGTTAATACTCAATGTAACGTAGTTTTTCTTTCTAACATAGCACCTCACTTGAGTGATTTTTAAACTCTGACCTCAATTAACAGAGGGAATGTCGAATTACGAGCTATATTGACCAGTCCTCTTTTAAAGATTTTAAATTAGCGAACATGATCAAGTTTTGTGTCTGAAATAAAGGACGTCTATTAATATAACGGACGTGAGGCAACCCTAATACCGACACAAAACACAACCTTGACTGGCAAGAAGTCAAGTATTTACGTTTTCCTTACTGCTGCGTTTCGACCTTAATGCGAGTATTTTTCTGTAATGATACACAGTGTCACTGCTGCCATACTCACTAAATTCTAAATTTATCAATGATGTAAAATAAAAATTAAGCTCAAAAACTAAAACCCGGCTACTGAAAACTCACGCTCTAAAAACTATGAAATAAGAAAATTTCTCATCTAAAATTGTTATACACAAACTAATAGATTTATCGTCCATTAAATAAACAACTTAACACGTATAATATATTTTAACGTATTTAATACATATTCATAGTGATGTCCAGATAGCCACGTTCACATGCCACTTTGCCACCACTTTGCATCCACTAAAATTTGTCGCTTACTACTGTTATAGGGCCTTTCAATGCCGCCGTCACATAGCCTATAACTATAAATTACAAAAAGACAAACTACGCCGATCCATACTACACATATCATAATCCCAAATTAGCATTCCGCGGTTCGGATGCTTTTTGCATAACCACGTCCAATTGTAGAGCTAGTGCGCAATGCATTGCTTCGGAACTGACGAGGAAGCTGATATTACACAGTAGGAAGCATTGCGAAAGCGGACGCATCATGTATACAGTTCCAATGCAACCGCTGCGGTCGTCCCACTGCGTACCCGTTGTGTTCCCGGACCTTCCTTATTGTCGTGCCGCTCTAATTACTTCCAGCGCTATTTGCGACCCTCGCCTCATCCTAACAAATTTCGTACAATCGTTTTTGCGAGTCCGTTAATATTAATAGCTATCAATATTAATGCAGATCTAATAGAATATGTACGCTCAAACGTCGTGATTGCGATTTTGCAAGCAATTCACTGATGGATGTAAGATCATTAGAGTTTTTGCAAGTTTGATGAATATCTTGATAAGTATGATAAAATCTGACAGATAATAGACTAAATTAAAGTTTTCAGAACCCCGAGAAGCGAACTGAACGCGAAAATCAAATCAATTTCATTCGACTGGAAGGCATTACGCCATGTAGTAATATAATATACGATACGACATTTGCAACACTAAAGTAGTCCTCCGTCAATCACTGTAGTAGAAATGAGATTTCGCTCAGCGTTTCTTATTAATTTTTAAGTTTTATCATCTCATACGTGGTAGAGCGACGCTGCAGCTATAATGTGTCTACAGCAGCAATAGGCGGCTCCACTGTCATAGGACCACGTATTCACAGAATACCAATGTGAAATAGCAGCTTAATACTGCTGTATTTCGTATGGTGAGTGTAGGAAATCGGAGACCCCTTTTTACTGTAAACGACGCATTCCATATTACTCCTCAAAGGTAAAAACGCACCTACATCTTGATTCTTAATTGAGGACAGATATAGATGTCTATGTATATATGTTGCGCTTGAAACAGTTTTCGTTGTTACCATAAATTCAATTATAAAACATGGCAACGCAACGTTGTAAATCATTATTAGCAATTTATACACGTGTTCATTATTTTATTAATGCATACCAATTATCCTTAAAGGCTCGAATCTTCGATCTTAAACAAAGAAAATGTTTTGTAATGTAATAAACAGAGACTATATAATCTATTGATAATTTCATTCTTATCTCGAATTTGTTAAGTGAAATTTAATAAACTTGCAATGAATTATCATTTAGTGAGGGATTGTAATCTCCTTCTAACCAGATGCCGCTCTAGCTGACACTGAGGTGAAGTTTTGTTTACACAATGTCATTTAATTAAGACGTTAGTTTTAAATAAAAGTTTATCAGTTTCTATATTATTATAATAATTCACAAAACAATAGCTCAGCGGTTTGCTCTTTAACATTTTGCACATTTTTAACTCTTCTTTTATGTTTTTACTTTTATGAGTAGCTGTGGTTTGCTTGAACAATTTTTTAAACCAGTTAATAAAAAATAAAAGGAATAATACACAAAGAACCATTAAACTTTACATATCTCTAACAAATTAACTTCCCCGCAAAGAAATCTGTCAAATATTACACCTCATGTTAAGTGTCGCCGCCCTGGTGGCAGAAAAAATCATGGATCAATGTGTGCGCATTCCAAACCATCAATTTGTTGTTTTTTTGTTAATGTGTGCACCGCTAAGGTGTCCTCCAACTCTCCAACACACTTTCCTCTACTACGAACAAGCTTCGACGCTTTATTTTTTCACCTCTTGGTTTATTGGATGCTGGGTAAATCGTAAGTATCTTTACAATTTCCTGTGTTTTTGTTTTTATTAGTATGTGCATGTGTTGTCTGGTTTATTGTTCAATTTGTCGTTTTAGTGTGATAAACTGGTAACGTGTTTATAGTGTACGCTAATGTTGTTGATGTAACAAGAATGTGAATAGGCTTTTGTTAAGCTAAGTTAGTGTATCACTGACGATGATATACATTTGTTTAAACTATATTCATAGCGGATAGTAAGCTGCAACAGTCGCTATTTAGATAATCTATCGACAGTCCAATGCTTTGACAAGTGCGTTAGGTACAGACCCACCATATCTTGATGCGGTTATTAGTTTTCTAAATACATATTAACGAATTATCCTGTGCTAGAGCACTCAAAGAGAAATTATTAACCCCCAATCACTTTATTCACGCAGAGAAACTTCGAGCATAGCCCTCTCCATAGCTCGCTGAGCGACCTTGAGCGTCCTCATACGGCCAGCAGTGAAGGACCACGTCTCAGATCCGTAAGTCATTACTGGCAACACGCACTGGTTGTACACTTTAGTTTTCAGAGATTGAGGTATACCTGACGAGAAGATGTGTCGTAATTTCCCGAACGCTGCCCAGCCGAGTTGAATCCGTCGATTGACCTCTCGGTCGAAGTTGGACTTACCTAGTCGGACTATTTGTCCCAGGTAAACGTACTCGTCAACAACTTCGAGCATAGTGCTCCCAACAACTACCGGCATATGTGTGACATGGACATTGAACATGATCTTTGTTTTGTCCATGTTCATCTTAAGACCCATCCGTTGGGAAACACCATTGAGGTCATTGAGCATAGTGCTAAGGTCCTCCAGGGATTCTGCCATAAGGACTATATCGTCGGCAAATCGAAGGTGAGTGATGTACTCGCCATTGATGTTTATACCGTATCCTTTCCAGTCCAGTAGCTTGAAAACGTCTTCCAACGCAGCGGTGAAGAGTTTCGGGGATATAACGTCACCTTGTCTTACACCTCTCTGCAGTTGGATAGGTTTCGAACTCTGGTTCTGTACTCGGATAGCCATCGTAGCCCTACTGTACAAACACTTCAGCACTTCGATATACCGACAGTCAACTTGGCACCTCTGAAGAGACTGTAGCACCGCCCAAATTTCGACGGAATCAAAGACTTTCTCATAGTCCACATAGGTACGCCAGGCAAAGTGGCAGATTGTACTCTTTGGTCTTCTGTACAATCTGCCGCAGGGTATGTATGTGGTCTATGGTACTGAAGCCTTTTCGGAAACCGGCTTGTTCGGGAGGCTGGAAGTCGTCGAGTCTGCGTGCGAGACGATTCGTAATGACTCTCAAAAACAGCACGTAGACGCGGCTCAGAAGGGAAATCGGTCTGTAGTTCTTCAAGAGAGCGTTGTCGTCTTTCTTAAAGAACAAGACATTTTCTCTGCGTGATAGACTCAGAAATGAGGATATCCGCAGTAAAACCAGAGTGACCGACATAGCCCAACGGATTAGTAAGCTGAAGTGGCAATGGGCCGGCCATATAGCTCGAAGAACCGATAACTGATGGGGAAGAAAGGTTCTCGAGTGGCAGCCTCGTACCGGTAGGCGTAGTGTAGGGCGACCCCCCACTAGATGGAGTGACGACCTGGTAAGACATGCAGGAAGTCGATGGATGCAGGTGGCTCAGGACCGTGCTTTGTGGCATTACTTGGGGAGGCCTATTTTCAGCAGTGGACTTGTGAAGGGCTGTAATGATGATGATGATGATGATGATGATGATGAATCACTTTATTTATAAATTAATTATTTTACTGAGTGGACCATTAGAACACTTCAATGGAATCAAAAAATCTCCATTACGTCTGTCAATTTAATATTTCCTGTCAGTGTCTTGATATTCTTTAGCGTGTAAAATAATTGTATCATTGATATCGCCCGTGATGTGGTAAAAAAGATGGAAAATGGTAAGCGACGTTTTTTTTTAACTCATCGGTCTTTCTCAAGCAACTTTACTATTAGCCGATGACGTATTACTCCTAAATACCCACCATTTCCGTCAGGGCATACCGGGTTTATGGCCGGTCTGAAGCGGATGAATACTTGCATTCATCCGCTTCAGTCATTTACGTCACTTATCACGTGTCATCATGAAAAATAATAAACGTGATCTCATCTGGTTTTGTTTCATTCACATTCCTACCAACACAACAAACACATAGTTACGTCATCCATAAAACGCCTACTTTTGCCGCTAAAGTTTTATTAAGGAATTGATTAAATTGTTGCCCGACTTTACTACAACGACACAACTATAAACTAAATTGTGTCTGCCTCGTTGGTCTAGTGATAGTAAACGCGATTGCTGATCATAAGGTTCAATGTTCGAATCCCCGATCAGGCCAAAAAAAACTATTGAGTTTTTCTGTCAAGAAATTCTCAGTAGCTGTCCGGAGTCAGAAAGTTGGGCGGTGCTTAACCCCCGTTCCCCGGAAAGCACGTAAAGCCATTGGTCCTGAGCCAGATCTCTCTCCCGACGTGATGGTTTAACATGCCACCGGACTATGAAAGTGAGGTAATAGAGAGTGCACCCGTACTTGCGCATACACTCACTATAATCCAGTCCTGCGCAAATGGTTAGCCTCCGTTAAGAATGGCCGCCGTGACAAAAATTCGGTATGGACGACATAATACACTGAAAATACATAAGATAACAAAAATAAAGAACACATTTTTCTAAAACGGATTCCACAAATAATTAAAATAACGCATATGTCAGTCATAAGATCCTTTGTTTACGTTTTATTAAGCAAAAAACAATATATATATATATATATATATATATATATATATATCGTAATAAAAATAAAAATATAGGTAATCACAATAGTATATTATATACACGAATAACGTCAACATTTTAGTGATTATACATGATAAGAGATAGATACAGCCTTAACAATAATCCCTTATTACTTCTACTTTCGTAGGTCGCATGAGTCAACCCTACGTCATGGGTTCCCCACGTGCCACCCACACTCTTCGGCATTTAGCCAGCAAGTAGCGAAATAACGATGCGCCACAGCAATATCACTATCCCAAATATTACGAATAAACGCTAAGATTTGATTTTATAAATCGTACCGACAATTTAACTATATCAACTTACTTATTATTAAACAGCACGCCAGTGCTTGCCCACATCCCCACACCTGGTGTTCTTTTAATAGAAAAAGGCTGACGAACGAGCGCACAGTCCATCTGATGGTAAGCGTATGATGTGACCCATAGACATGTAATTTCCAGTAAAAAGTGTCTCCGGTTCTCTACACTTACCATACGAACACAGCAGCATTAAGTTGCTAATTTATGCATATATTTAAGTAGGAAATGTTTTTATTAAGGGAGCAAATATTTTAAACGGAATTACTAAATTAATTAACTTTAGTTTATTAACTCAACGCTTCACAATAAAACTACTCGCGAATAACCGTGCTCTGTGGTAAAACAACACTTGTTTCAACAAAAGATGACACCTAGTTACGACGAACCTTCATTATCGCAGCTCAACTCGCTTACGGAGCTTTAAGCGTGACTTTAAATAAGTACCAAAAATTCATAAAGTTTTAATTAATTATGTTTTGTAAGATATCATTTCAAGACCTCTTTTTAAATCACCAAACTTAACATTTATTACTTTTAGCGAAATGAGGTAATACATTTCCAATTTTCTTTATAAGATCAACTGCTGTCACCACAGTTTGCTTTGAAGCTGTTTCAATCATAACTTCTACAAAGATAGGTGGATCGAACCAGCTACAAATTACCCAGAAGCGGAGTCTCTGGCGGCACGCCAACACCAGTCGCTTTCAATACAGTGACCCGGTGAAACTTATTAATGCTGAAACGTTACCAGATTAGATTTCACGAAGATAAAGGTCTAAGAGGAAATTATAGGAAATTATAGAGGGACTGAAAAATACGCTAGCAAATGGAGTATCTTATTATCTTTAAAATAAGAACTCCAGATAATCATCCCGATCGATAACCCGTACTAATACGCGTGTGTATACTCATAACTTATAGCTTTACGTTTCGAATACCAGCGTAAAATAGCAGGTTAATGCTGCTGTGTTTCGTATGGTGAGTGTAGAGATCCGGCGACCCTTTTTACTGGAAACGAGGCATTTGCTTTGCTGCAATTCTGTGAACCTTGATTTTCATCGTTATTATTTTGGCAATATAATTGTAGTAACGGATAAACATGTTCTTACTTCTTTATTTAGAAATGTCGACGCGCTAATTAACCAATCATTCTAAAATTTATACAAATAAAGGTGAAAACGAGCACACAAACAAAAAAAAAATTAGACATATTAGAGAACTAAGACACAATTCCTTGTTACAAGTAAAATGGACTTTGGTGCTCATCAATAAAGTGAAGTGAAGTATTTTTTGAGAACGTAGCCCACCCTCGGTCGATTCTACGAGTTCTGTACGTGGTAGAGCCACGCTGCAGCTGTTTTAGTTGTAGCATGAATGAGTCTGCTCGACAGGGGAAGGACCACGCTCTCACAGAATTCCAACGTAAAATAGCAGCTTAATGCTGCTGTGTTTCGTATGATTATTGTAGAGAATCGGAGATCCTTTTTTGCTGGAAACAATGTGACACATCTGCATTTTGATTCTTAATCGAGGATAAATGTAGATGTCTGTGTGTCACAGAGTCCACTTACCACCAGGTGGACTGTGTGCTCGTTTGTCACCCTTATTCGTTAAAAAAAACGTCTTTTAATAAAAACAATAATTTCCTCCTGACCGAATCTCAGTCACGGCGCCCAGACTTAACAGAGAGCACATCATGTGCACTATCTATTTCCACACTCTCGTACTCTCGATAGGACGGTAAATCAACATGACCGGAGAGAGATCAGACACAGGCATTACGTGCTTGCCAAGCACGGACGTGAAACACCGCCTAGTTCCTGACTTCCGACTGCTGCTACTGAATATTTCTTGACAGAAAACCCAATAACTGATTTTGGCTCGACCTGGGATTCCAATCCGACACCTCATGATCAGTAACAGCTATTACGACCACTAGACAGTCGAGTCAGTCTTAATAACAATTTTCGTACGTCGTACAATTGATCATACGCATCTCGTCAGCTCCAGTGCGAGCGCTAATATTTGTGTAAACATTGCATATTAGCTTCCAGCGCAATGACGGAAGCGTTAACACAAAGAACAATGTTTTGGCGCAGTGACGTATGTTATTTGTGCAAAAATTACACATCGTACTTTTGTGTCATTACAGAAGCTGCCGATGGCTCAGCGTGTAACGTCGCCGCTCACCGGACCGAGGTGTTTCCCTGGGACGTTTCCTTTACTATGCTGCCAAGATTTTTTGGCACGGTTTTGGATAGTTTTGGATTGACTCAACGGCCGTTGAGACAAGGTGAAAATAAGTTTACAGCCTCAGATTGTAACAAACATACAATGATTGTTATGATATTAAAATGACAAACTTTCTACATTTACACGTTATGCGTTTATATTTACACTGTAAAAAAGTACGAACTGAACGAATTATTATAAGTCTTCTCAGATGAACGATTGTGAAAGACAGACAGATAGATATACATACATACACACTGTCATACGAGGTGATCTCAAATGTTGCCATGGAACTAATGATGTTTGTAATGTGAAATTTACGCAAGCAAAGCCGCGGAAAAAAGCTAGTAGAAATATTAAACTACAGACCACACGTAGTGCAGACCTCTCGGTTAGTGGACCGGCCGCGGCCGCCTTCTCACGTTACAACACATGGCACTAAATGTCGCAGATCAATGCAAATGGACACTAGAATAGGTTATATATCAAATTTCTATTTACTTTGAATAAGCAAAACTGCAAATAAATAAAGTTGCAATAAGAGAAATGGTAGTTTTCAATCGTTCATCTATAATGATTTCTTAAATTTACGCGAACACTACCACATTGAATAAAACTACTATTTACGGATTTTATCGCGTTTAATTACTTTAATTTATTTTTATTATTATCCCGACGTTTCGGGTGCTTTACAGTACCCATGGTCACGGGGGGGGGGGGGACTGAGATGTTTGACGTCCCAATGTCATAGTTAGTCCGGCTACCTCCAGTTTTTTTTTTTAATATTAATTTTTGATCCGATTTACGCAAAACGAGCTTATAGTATCATGAAGTCTTGCAGTGGTATGCTTGGGTTTGGGTTTTTATTTTGTTAATTATAGGATCCCAAGCAGATGGTAGCACCCAACCATCTTCTTGAAATTTTTGTTATTGATTGAAATTTGGATGTTTTTTAATTTCAATAGCCTCGCGTATCATCCTTGGTAGGAATCGGTGTTCTTTTGCGAGAATTTGTGGTATATCAAATCTAATGTAATGGTATATAGCATACATACCATTCTGCATTAACCGTTCTTTGTCCCTCAAGAGGAATAGTCGCAACATGGCCGGTTTTAGAGACAAACGTGGCCACCATTTTTTTTGCAACACTCCGTGAACGAACAATTTTTGTTGGCTTTAAGAGAATATTAAGAGAATAGGTTTATGAAAACTTTAGATATGATTATTTACTATGCCTTAAAAATAATTCCATGAACTTATTCGTAAGAATATTGTGTCATGGAAAAATGTAAATAATTAGAGCCTACTTTACAATTTTTTTCTATCGAGAAAATTTCATGATATCGTGTTTTTCTTTTATGCAATCCAAGGACATGTAGTCAAAAATCATATACCAAAATTTTGGTTTGTAATCTATAAAACTTAAAAAAATATATTAAATAGAAAAACCACCAAATTTTCGAGGTATCACCTTAACTCGTGACTGGTTTTTTGTTTCGGGTTCGTACGCGTATATCCAGGATTCGTCACCTGATACGATGTTGTATACAGCATTTGAGGATCCTGCGTGGAATCTTTCGAGAGTTCTGACGCACCAAGTAACGCGAGCCGCTTTTTGCTCTTCACAGAGAGAATGCGGTATCCATCGGGAAAACAACTTTTTTACACCTAATTGTTCATGCAAGATTATTTGTATTTGACTCATGCCAATGTCTAATGTTACCTGAATTTTGCGGTATGTCACAAGTCGATCTTCCTCAATCAGCTTACGTACAGCATCAACGTTTTCTTGGGTGACTGCAGTTTTTGGACGACCTTGACGGGGATCATCACTGAGCTTGACACGTCCACGTTTAAATTCAGCAAACCAGCGATAAATTGTGGTTTTGGATGGGGCTTCATCACCAAATGCAGAAATCATCCGGTCAACATACTGTTTTTGTGTTAAACCACTTCGAAAGTCATAATAAATCATCGCTCTTGAACTTTTTTGAGTTAATTCCATTTTCTCAACGACTAAACAAGTTTGACAAAATCTTGTGACAAGACCGAGAATCTTTTTTTAAATAAATAAAAAGTATTCGATTTTTAAAACCAAGGAGTTTTCAATTAAAAATATTTTAATATGACAGGAACAGTGGAAATATTCCATTCCTGATACTTTTAGTGCAGCCTAGTATTTATTGGAGGATTTGCCCTTAATCGCCACGCTGGGCAAGCGGGTTGGCGACCGCAGTGCCGGACACATCGCACCTGTGACGCTGCTGACCATCACAGTTCTGGGCATTCTTGGTCTGACGAAGACTGGGTTGGTTACGCCGCCATCCATCGGAAGCCTTAAGTTCTCCATTTTTTAAGGCATTTCCCTCTGTCGGCTTTTACGACATCCACGGGATGAAAAGGAGTGACAGTATTCGAGGCCGCTGCCACACAGCAAGAAAGTTCGAAGTGCTGAGATGCCTTTACAACATAAGTACGATGTCCGTCCAAGTACAGGACAGTCAAACAAAACCAATCCAGTTGCATCGCGGAATGAGACAGGGGGATGTTATATCCCCTAAACTGTTTACAAATGCACTGGAAAATGTTTTTAAGACGTTAGACTGGAAAGGACGCGGTATTAACGTAAACGGTGAATACATCTCACGCTTTGCTGATGATGTTGTCGTCATGGCAGAATCGCTGCAGGAACTTCAGGATATGCTGAACAGACTAAATGAACCTCCCAACATGTTGGTCTGTGTCTGAATCTGAACAAGACAAAAGTTATATTCAACGATTACGTCATGCCAGTTCCAATTACTGTTGATGGTGAAATTCCCAAAGTCGTCCTAACTTCGGCAGATATTGCAACTAGGTAAGAATAACTTTGATCGATCGGAGTATTGAGTTGCGCTGGGCAGTATTTAGAAAGCTCCGTCGGGTTTTCTCGTCGTCCATACCGTAAAGTCTAAAGACAAAAGTCTTCAACCAGTGCATTCTGCCCGTACTCACTTATGGTGCCGTAACGCGGAAACTGACGATACGTCCGCTTCAAAAGCTTAAAGTCGCTCAGCGAGCAATCGAAAGAGCTATGCTCGGAATTTCTCTGGTAGACAAAATTCGAAATGAAGAAATCCGACGGAGAACCAAGATATTGACATAGCTTTCCGTGTTTGTAAGCTGAAGTGGCAATGGGCTGGTCATGTCTGTCGCAGAGGTGACAACCGGTAGAGTAGACGTGTTATGGAGTGGAGACCGCGTCCAGACAAACGTAGTGTAGGACGCCCCCTGATCAGATGGAGCGACGATCTGCGCAAGGTAGCTGGTAGAAACTGGATGCATGTAGCCGAAGATCGGGCTAAGTGGCGCGCCTTGGGAGAGGCTAATATCCAGCAGTGGACTGCCGCAGGCCGATGATGATGATGAAGGGTGACAAACGAGCACTCAGTTCATCTGATGGTAAGTGGATGCTGTGGTGTGGCCCATAGGCATCTACATTTATCCTCGTTTAGGAATCAAAACGCAGATGCGTTGGCACCCCTGAGGACTAAGATGAAATGCCTTGTTTCCATTAAAAAGTCTCCGGATCTCTACACTCACCATACGAAACACAGCAGAATAAAGGAGCTATTTTACGCTGGTATGGCTGTGAGAGCGTAGTCCTTCCCTATCATCATAAATTGCCTACAGCAGTCTAGAGCTGGTCACAGGTTTACTCACGAAGTGCTCTCCGACCGCACTACTACAAGCAATATCGAAGGTGCGAGGCATGTATTGCGATTTCTAATATATACATATAACGTACATCTCTAATACACCTACATAGCGTGCCAACTACGCAGTTTCTTTACTATTTGGGAGATATATCTGTTCAATTGATTTCGGGTTTCTACATTTATATTTAAAAAACCTTTCTTTTTCTTTTATGAGCCGTTTCGTAGTAAATGAAGTGCATGAAAACTTTTAAATAAATTAGTAGTTCAATTATTTATGAGCAGTTTAAAGTTTTTACGTCATCATTTTAAGTTTGTACATGCACCTCGTATGTAACAAATCGTATGTAAAAAACGGATGGTTGCGAAGGACGAAACGTTTCTTGATTATAGGAATCGGGCATTAGAGTGGATAAGTATTTTCAATCAATGATTGGTTCATTAATTCATTGCAGCGTATGAAAAGTCCGCCACTAAAATCCCGCTGGGTTTCTTGCTGGTTCTTCCCAGGACAAAAGTTGTTTTACAAACCAGTGATAAATTAACAAAAAAGTGACTTTCAATAAGTATTTTTTTAATCTATATTCAATAAAAAGGTTTCTGTTTCTATATTTAATTTATGTACCCACCTAGGCCCACTATCGGATTTATGACAACATTCAACTATGTCAACTCTTTTATAAGATAATTAAAAGAATCTAGGGTTACTTTGCGGAATTCCATTATATTAATGACTAGCGATGACCGCCACGGCTTCGCACGAGTGATTTCTGCATTTCTACAACAGCGCCACCTAACGGGTCCAAATGTGAATTTAAACCATCTAGGAACCTATATATATATACAGAATGTGTCCCACATATATGCAATAAATGAAACCACAAGTAATACTAGTCCGTAGAAGTGTAGAAAAATTAAATATTAAATTAAAACCCGTAAAATAAAAAAGTGAAATTTTCAAACAAAATAAATATTAAAATAAATTCAGTAAAAGTGAACACTCTGTTTAGACAACGTACCTTGACCCCTTCGAAGAGTGACAACGTTGCACGCGGGTGGCACGCCGACAAAAGACACCGCTGTCGATATGTCGCAATACCAATAGTTTGCACTGCGTGGCAACGTCGCTTTTTAATGTTCAAGGATTCATTCAAGTTCATTGAATCATTGACTTAGTGACCCAATTCTATAGTGTTCAAATTTGCTTAAAATTAAAACTCTACTTTTTGACCTGACTACTGGACCGATTACGTTCATTTTTTGTATATTGTCAGCAAAGGCGATAACAAGTATATGGTTTCATTTATTGCATATATGTGGAACCCATTCTGTATATATACATAGTAGCCACCAAAAAAATCAGCCCACCTGCGTTTTTGCCGCAAATCACGTTTTTCTAAAGCAGAACCAATCAAAACGTTTAAGTACTGAAATGTTTTATTTTATTAGATTATTTACACCATTTATTAATTTTCAATACGCTCTAGTTTTTATGTATTAAATTCTATGTACACAATTCTTGCAATTTAATATGGCGTATTCCCTCCTCTTACTCGAATGACAGCCTGCATTCGCCGTTTTAATGACCTTATCAAGATTTTGATGGTCTCTTGAGGGATTCGGTTCCATTCTTCCCTAATGGCGGTTTCAAGGTCTCCTAATGTTGTAGGGACTGGATTACGGGCTCTAACCTTTTGTTTTAGGGGGACACCCTATTATACCCTATAGAGCACATATTGTGCTCTATAGGGTTGAGATCAGGGCTTCTTGCTGGCCGGTTGTGATGCGCGCTACGTGTGGTCGTGCATTATCATGCATTAATTCAAAGGTCTCTCCAATATAGCCGGCGTATGGCACCACATGGTCTTCTAAGATCTCTGTGATGTAGCGTGCTGCAGTTAAAGCATCTCTTCGTATGAAAACCAGCTCAGTGCGTCCAGTCAAAGATATCCCAGCCCAAAACATTACAGAGCCTCCACCATAACTGACAGTTTCTCTTATGCAACACTGGGTATAACGTTCACCTGGTCATCGCATGACATTACGGCGTCCGTCAGAACCGTATAAAGTCATTCGACTCTCATCACTAAAAAGAACTGACTCCCATTGGCCTATAGTCCAGTTGATGTGGTTACGCGCAAATTAAAGTCTGGCTTGTCGATGAGCTGTGGCCAATTGTGGTCTTGTTGCTGGCTTGTGAGGTCTTAAATTCTGCTCACGAAGTCTCCTTCTCACAGTACTATCACTCATAGCTACATCTAGATCTTCACGTAAGCGTCGCTGGAGATCAACACCAGATAGGTGCCGATTTCGTAGAGCTGATAACGCTATAAATCGGTCATCCCTTTGAGTTGTCACCCTATGTCTTCCAGATCCAGATCTTCTTCGATACTGCCCAGTCTCCAGAAACCTTTGGTAAACTCGTCGCACTGCAGAACGGCTCAGATTTGACCTCCTGGTCACGACACGTTGACTTAAGCCTTGTTGCAGCAAAGCCACAACTTGGGCCGCCTCAGCTTCAGTAGTGTCCATTATTTTTAGACAAAGTAATCAAAGCTACAGCCTCAGTAAATAAACTTAACTTAAATAAACTTAACTTAATCCCTACAAAAGTCTGTGTCGGACTGAAATAACGGTTCGAATTTGTTCTGACGTAAAACAACGAAATCAGCACTCAACAGTATTTTTGTATAAAAAATTGTAAAGTGCCTTAAAGTGCAATAAGATTCTCAAAATAAAAAACAAATGTGTAAAACAGCTTAAGTGAAACAATCGATAAATTTCAAACATAAAAAGGGTGGGTAAAAAATATATATATATATACAAATATTTTATCAAAATCGGTCGAGTCGTTTTTGAGTTTTAGCGAGATTAAAGGACAGCAATCGATTTTTATATACAGGATATCCGGTAATTAATGGATAGCCTTGAAATGGCTCTTGGTAGAACTGTTGACCATTCAGAAAAAAATACAAATAAAAAACCAAGCAGTACTAAAAAGATTACGTTTTTATTAAATAATATCGATACACTTTATTACCTTATTTACGTTCTTGCACACCACGACCACATTCTAATGAATTCCATCAGTTTTTTTATTGTTATAGTAATTTACGTCAACTGATAGATAAGCAATGGATAGTATGACTGTTATTACACGTACACACAACAACTTGAATTATTGTTCTAGTGAAAAATATTAATTTTGACTTTCATACTACAACTATATTACTAATATAACTGCAGCATGGCTCTACCACGTATAAAATATGATGGAATACATATATTCAACTTTTAATTGTTACTACACGCTATATAATGCATATGTCCAGCAGTCAATTAGCTGCTGGGCACATGCAATCTACATTTGTTGCAGATAGGAACAATTCATTGTCACATATCATTTTAAGAATGTCATCACCGATGCGCTGCAGCGTCGGGACAGCCCCATCAGCACCCTAACGCGTTGTTATACTGGATCCGGAGAGCTCAAAGGCCCGTTGCCATACTTGTTGTTTATTTACATAAAATCTACCTGATCATTGTGGTTTAATAAATAAACTTACTATTACAATAAATGATCAACTTGTTTGCCACCAACTCTGATGCGGGCCCTACATCTACGAATAAATTAATGCTCTCCTTAGCAGTCGCGTATAGCGTCGATCGCTTATTTTCAATGCGGCTGCCCGCACCAAATTTCACTCCTTTTTTCCTTAGTTGCAACCCGTGTTTTATTGTAAAATTAAAAGTTCCGCTGAGTTTCTTGCTGGTTCTTCCCAGGACAAGGGTTTTTATTCGGAACCAGTGGTAATAGTACAAAAATTATTGTCATTAAGAAATACTTATAACCTATATTGAATTAAAATCATTCTGTTCTGTTCTATATTTGACTCAGTGGACTTAAATATTTGACAACGACCACGACGAAAGCGTCTATAATATGTATAATATATTATATACCTAAAGAACGCAAAACGCGTAGAATGGCACGGTTATGATACGAGCTCTGTATTATAACCGACGCTCTAAAATAATAAATACTTACTGACAGCTTATTATTTTAACGCCGATGGCTTATTCTATTTGAACGGAATAGATGCGTACCTGTAAATAAAGCAAACAATATCTTATTAAAACTCATAGTAAATTTCCTTCAACTTTTATTACATAGACTATTGCTTATAGAAAAGTATTTTTTAAAACAGATTCAGCGTATTTTACAAAAAAATAATGTTTAGATTGATCTTAAGCATTTCAAAATCTATACTAATATAACAAAGCGGAAGAGAGTTTTTTGTTTGTTTAAACACGCTAATCTCAGTAACTACCAGTACGATTTGAAAAATTCTTTTTATACATGTATATATATGATAGCCAGATTCACGAAAAATAAGACTATCTAACATTAGGCTCCATCTCTCAGCTAGTCTTAAATATTGATTATTGATAATTAAGTCGGAAGAAAAACCAATCCTGAGCTGCTCTATCCGCGCGCGCCGCCATAATGGTTACTGATGCGTACTGGTGAATACGTACTAAACGTTTGCTCCATCTAAAGTAAATTCTGCGATACCATATACCCATTTCTTATACATTAGCCACAATAAGGTATTTTGTGACGAAAATATTTAAAATTAAAGAGTGATTTAAGAAGGTTATCATTAGGCATGGCATATTAATCCTTACGGACGAAAGTTACTCCACCATCAAGACAATTTTATGAAGATGAACTTTGCTCTGAATAAGAATATTATTGGATGCATATGCATAGCATAGAAATAAGAAAAAAAAAACAAAATAATAGTGTCAAAATAGAGTAGTTTTTTTATTCAGCGAAGCATTTCAATTGACATACTTTCAAAATATGTTATTTACGTTCTGATAATTTAGGTAGCAGCGTAAAATATACACCATACCATAGTAACGAGGTTCCCTTTAACGACCGCGGCCGGCTGCTCGCTCCAGATGCAAATATTTACAAAAATCACATTAATCTCAATTAGGGCTAATTAGCGGTTTTCTTTAGTTTGCCTTTATATTTACGCACATTGGAAGATTATACTTTAAAAAGTATGGACTTTTTGAAATGTTTTTTTTTTTCTAATATTTGTAAGCATGATTTTGTAATTTTGTTCTGTGTTGTAGATCAGATAAAGAACAAATACTATATATATATATATATATACTGGATGACCTTGTTTTACCATTTGGAAATAAACAGGGTGTAACATGTGAACGGAGTAGAAGCCTAATAATAATAACACGGGGGTGAGACACCGTCAACTTGAACCACCAACAACCGTCACACCGTCAACTGACTCCGGGCAGCAACTGAGAATTTCTTGACGGAAAATCTCAATAGTTTATTTTTTGGCCGGACCCGGGATTTGAACCCAGTACCTCATGATCAACAGTTGCACTACTACAACCACTAGACCAACGAGGGAGTCAATGCCTATGGCACTGATATTAAAACAAAATTTTAGAATTAATTAATAAATAAATTAAAATCTATCGAAATTCAAATTATATCCACCCTACTTCACGAACGGCAATAAAACTATAATAATTTATTATGCATTTTCACCTTGTCACTTCGCAGGGTCACAGGCTAGGGTGGATATGATTTGGATTTCGACAGATTTTAATTAATTAATTTATTTAATTCAATTTTTTGTTTTTATATTTTGTAAAATATCAGTGCCATAGGCTTCTACTACGTTCACATGTTACACCCTACTTTTTCCCAGACGGTAAAAAAGGTCATCCAGTGTATGTATATATACCTACATTAATTTATTGGATTATTGCCAAAAAGAAAATGACAAGTTCTGGACCCGATAGGAGGAGGTGGCGCTAAAGTTAAGTTGTTAATAAATTTGTATATTGAAATATAATACAGAATAAGGCCTAATGGGAGAGCAGGTTTATTACAAAACAATTGCAATAGTTAACTGCATCGCTAAGGAGGAAGAATATCAATCACATAATATTAAGTGTACATTGGTATATTAATCAGTCATCTAGAGAGCGCAATCACAACAAAGACAGCGGCGACATTCCTAAGCAGTTTCCTCGTGCCTAGGCAATTGGCACCCGCTGCCGGGGTCACATCACTTGACATTGCGAGCGGCGCGGCGACGCCGGATAATTTAGCGTGGTCACTTCGCGCCACCGACCACACCGTCCCACTGCTTACATTTTTGTGGCTTTCTTATAAACATTTTTTGCAAGCTTAGAACTTGGAACACGAATTTAAAAAAAACTAATGTCTCGTTCTTTGAAATACCTTAAGAACGTTTGTCAGTTTCGAATAAAATTGGATAAACTATTTTTACGTGGTAGCGCCATGCTGCAACTATATTATGGTTGTAGCACGAATGGGTCGGCTCGCACTGCTATAAAAGTAATTTTTATTTTTAAATTTTTATTTGCAAATTGTATGTGGTTTTCTTATGGGTACAATGCAGGCTGTCAGTTTTATAACAATCACGTTTTTGATTGACGAATAACGACGAATAATAAAATTGTTGTAAAACTGACAGCCTGCATGAGCGAGTAATGTACGCCATACCGATGCGCGTGTCAGTCGTATTATATAATTAATGTTACCAACGACTTCACTCTCGTGTAATTTCGTTTTTTTTTTTGCGCGGAACTCCAATTATTTTTCTAAAATAAAAGCCTAAGCCTAAATTACTCCTTACAACATCAGCTATCTGCCAGTGAAAGTCCTGTCAAATTCGGTCCAGCCGTTTCGGAGATTAGCCGGAACAAACGGACAGACAAACAAAAATTTTAAGAATTGTATTTTTAAGTACGGTAGGTACCGTATATATTTTCATATGCATTTAGTAAAAAGCTGTTATTGCGATCTTCCAAATAGACACTTAAATGTTATTTATTTGCATAGAAAAAATATATTTTGTAATCGTAATTGAGAATAATAAATTCGATTTATAAGTAAAGTTGTGTCAAGCTACTCTAATTTTCGAGCGTGTTCAAAGTGTGTACCTCCAGAGGCGGAAGGTTACATAGCTAATTGGATAAGGGCCTGGCATTGGGGCGTTGTACGAAACAGTCTATAAATATAACCGTTATTCTACAAGCAGTGTAGTCTAAACCATTATCAGTACAACATACCCATATAATGTGCATAGATAATTTAAAAAATCAATCAATTTCTAAAACTAATAATAACAACTTATATTAAACTTGACGCAAAGCTATGGTGTAGATATCAAAGCAGGGATGATTAACGTTTTCATAATGACGAAGACGATGATGAATTTAATTCAATGTAACGTTATATTATATTAATACTAACTGATTAAAAAGTTATGCCGAGAAAATGATCTTATAATGGGACATATCTTTTTCAAGCATAAGGGTGTCTAACGAGCACACAGTACACTAGATGGTAAGTGTGTGGCCCATAGACATCTACTTCTATCCTCAATTACGAATCAAAATTCAGATTCATTCAGATTCAAAATTCACGAAATGTTACAATTATTTTTGAGTTCTGACGCCTGCGTTAGTTAAAACTGTGCTACAGGCCTCTGACTTCCCCATCTATTGTCAAGTATTATAATGTATATTACTATGATAAAGAAATATTTTTATATGAAGTTTCCTTTCATCGTAGCATATTGCACAAAAACATCTTACCGTCACCGAACTGCAGGGGTGCTCAGACTATTTTATCAGAGAAATCTTTAAGCCGCACATGATTCAACCAAAGCTACATGTCTCAAACAAGTTTTAACTGTAGGTAGGTAAATAAATTACTAACTTCAGCTTTGACATCTGAACTCTAAAACCGTACGCATACCCGACTGCCCCAGGAGGGAGAGTAATGTTATTGGAGTGCATGTATGTTTGTTATTTTTGACGCGATCTATAGCCTATAGGAGTTGATGGATTTTAATAAATGGGGAGTTGTATGATTGGTCTCAGTTGTGGAAGTGATACACGATATAAAATTTTTCTCTTTTTAGTAAACTTTTTACCGCATTCGGGTTTATTTAACTTACTGTTTTAATCTTTAAACTAGTTAGTTGGCTATGTCGCCAACATAGATCCAATTAATATTATACAGAAATGTCTTAATATTTTTCTATTTATGTTAACGCAAACGCGTTCCAAAAACATCGAAGCAATATTATGTACTTCGTACTAGAACAGACACCAAGGCTTGTTTGTTTGCAACATGTCTTATAGTTAATTAGCAAACGCAAGTTTTTTATTTTTTGTCTTTCTGTCGCCACTTACGACACTCATGAAACGATATAGGGTACTATTCTTACACTGCTACAAATAGTCTATGTTATAATCATCAATAAAAACTCTATTAATATTTATTAAAGCTGTTCGTTGCGAAACAATGCACCTTTTAATTAATCAACGTAACTTCAAGGTACTGTACCCACGCACGTATGTAGGAGAAGAGTCGTCTCCCAGTCTCCCAACTAATTAAACGCCCGTGCTTACATTAAGGGGATAGAGTAAGTCAGCTCAAATTCTAATTTCGTCCCCACTTGCCCGCGCTTCGTATGCTATGTACCGACATGTTTGTAATCACTAATACTGTAAGTAGAAAGGTCGTTAGACACTTATTTCATTAGGTTTATCATATTTATGCCTGTTTCTTAACGCCAAGCCAGTCGCTTCTTATTTTTATTACGGTTATTTCCCATTTTAATTTTACGTCGTCCTGTTGCGTAATGTATATTCTGATCGTAAGCGACACAACCTCAACCCCCGTTCAAAGGCCAAAGCGAAGTGACCGTGCGGCAGGAATCACGCTCAAAAGGCCGATAGTTTAGGTAATTTCTTTTTACAGTGAAAATAATGGTATTTTAAAAAAAGTAAATAACATAAGCACTGCTTTATAGTTAGTTCAGTTAGTATGCAAAGTTTCATGGTATTATTTAAAGTATTTTATGAATAACAGCGGTTTATTGTTTATTTTGGAAGTAACTTTGGATTTTTTTCTATAGAGAAAATTTTACGAAATCGTGTTTTCGGCTAACATAATCCTTAACATTAATCCTCAACTTTACCATATATTTATTTCAAAATTAATGCTGCAATATTTTCGGCACAACGAAGGATCTTGCTAAGCCATTTGAGATTATATTTCCCCTTAATACGCGGAATGCAAAGGACAACTCTCACACGCCGTCAGCAACCGATCACAGAGATAGTACGAGCCGACGCTGTTTAGGAACGAGCGTGGGATGCCTCGTTAATTGCAATTACCCTTTGTTTAGTATTTTAATATCAAGTAAAAACAAAACTTCAAAGAGCTTTTTAATTTGTAATTAAATTAATGGGGAGGATGATCCCTTCTCTTATCAATCTTATTTATATAATAAACGTCATTCAACAATAAATAGAATTTACATAGCTCAATTTTTGATCATTGCAAGAATTATTTCGATAAATAAACAGCTAACAGGTTAACCACGAATCTGGGATGTAAGCCAGTCAATGCACTAGCGTGAGATCCTTGCCCGCAATACTATTTACAGAATGGTAATCTTGCAGTTTTTTAACATATTAGGTATGAGCCAGTGCGTGAGTACAACCCCACCTGGTAGTAAACGGTGATAAATCGCACAGTCTTAGGGTAACAAAAGCCTACACTTTTGCTCTCAAACAGTACACTTTAAAAGGAAAATCTTGAGAACCCCTTTTTCTGTGCCGAATAACGCATTAATACTATACTAATTTTAGATGACTTTTATTGGGTCCTTTTTAATATGGAAATGAGGCATTCCATCTTAATACTTTGATTTTTAATCAAGGATAGATATTGATGTCTAATGGCCACAGCATCCATTTAATATCAGTTAGACTGTGTGCTCCTTTATTTTATTCTATAAAAAATATATTTTTGGAGCTTAAACAATGACAAAGTTATTTAGGCACAGTTTCGTAATATCTGCTCAGTTTCTTCAGAAGCGCACTTTCTACCACGTGGGCAGTGGATTGTAGCCGTATAATAGCAATATCGATCGTAAGACTATATACTTACAGACGTCGCATTGATACCGAATTTCATTCATAGACAACTTTGCGCAGTAGCCTAGGCGCGTGTAGGGTTACCAGATGACAGAAATATTCCTGACATGTCCGGAATATTTTAAATCGTCAGGAATTTTTAAATGGAAAAAGAATAATATAAGACATACAAATTAAAATATTTATTAAACAGTTTAATTATAAAAATAATAATAAGTGACCAAATCTTTACAGTTAAATTGTTCCATTCATCAGATCTGCACACGCGCAAGTTGTATATAGATATTTTTGCTGCCTCTGCGTTAATTTCAGGAATATTTTTGAAAAGTCAGGGATCTTGGCAGGAAAACTTATTTTCGGATCTGGTAACGCTAGGCGCGTGGGACTCATGAATCAAATTTGCATGTACCGCGCAAGCGTCAAATTGTATCTCAATGTGTCACTGTAATCAATACATTCCATTCAAGGATTATAAAATCGTACATAACATGCACACAATATGCATGCCTTTAGCTTTGTGGCCTTTGCGTCCTTAGGCCTTTGCCAGCATATAATTATTGTGTGCTACTGTAGTATTGAGGCAAATGCGAAGTAACTAAGTTAACACAAATTCTTTTCACGGGAGATACTATAATAAAGCGTAAATAACCTAATGGTTACAAATGCCAACTAAGAAACTTAGGGTAGTGGGTTCGAATCGGCCATTCGACTATTGTCGTGAACCACTCCTAACACAATCATTTTAAAGCTTTGAAATGGTTTAAAGGGAAAATTAGAAGTGTTAACAGCACAGCTAGTATTCTCAATAAAAATTTACAATATATAACAACTAGCCTGCCAGGCAGACGTTGTTCTGCCCTTTTCTACGACCCTGTCATGTCCTATTAAGAATCCTTAAATTCGCAAAAAATAAATTGTGGGTTGGAAAAATAAAGTTGGACCAAACTGCACACACGGTGTGCAAATTTCATTAAAATCAGTTAAGTAGTTTAGGAGCCTAACGCGGACAAACAACGTGACACGTAATTTATATATATTAAGATAATCCACAAAACGGCATATTTTCGCATATCTCACTTAAGTAGCAACCATGGAGGTTAGAGAGAAGGAGAATGTCCGTGGAGTTTTTATATGTTTTGTTTTTATTTTAATTTTTTAAATATTAATTGTAAAGAATAAAAAAGACAGATGTCACAAATATGTCATCGCTAACGTATTGCAAAAATGTAAATTGCTTTATTGAGACTTTTTTGTTTTTTAAAGGAACCGTTTCAAACGTAGCATTGACGCATGCGCAATACGGGTACGTAATGCGCATGCGTCAATGCGCTTGAAAGCGTATGTATTGTGACTGTCAAATTATATACAAATATAATTCGGAATAAAATAATATTGCGAATGTGAATTGAAATGTAAGCTATCCTATCTCTCAAGTTGGACCAAACTGCACACGTTGTGCAAATTTGATCAAAATCGGTTAAGTAGTTTAGGAGTCCATCGCGGACAAACAACGTGACACGTACTTTATATATATATATATATATATATATATATATATATATATATATATATATATATATATATATATATATATATATATATATATAACAATATTTATGTTTTGAAGTAAAATTTATTAAATGATTTAATTTTATGAATTTTAAATGTTTGACATAGACGGTAAGGTCATTGTACCACTTACACGACACGGCACATTTGACATAATTATCACGCTCGGGACACATATTATATTTTACGTTATATCATCATATAGCCTTTGAGTGAAATAATTTGCGCTTTGCGCTGAAATAACCATGACCGTAATCTCCATAAACCCGTGAGTTAATAATTAATTAATAGCCTTCAACTTACAACTTGAAAAATTTTATCTATGAACAGCAATGTCAGTTATTTGTAATTTGCACTGAGCGAAAAAACTGTACCAAGCAATCATAGACAGAGAGATATTACATAGGTACGGCACAAACATTTTTTTACGTAGAATCAAGGGACAAATGAGCACAAAGTCTAACATTGTTAGTGGATGCCTTGGCTTATAGACATCAACACTTATCCTCAATTATGAAAAAATTCAGATGACTTCTCAACCCTGAGGACTAAGATGGAATGCCTCATTTCCAGTAAAAAGGGTCTCTGCTTCTCTACAGTCACCATACGAAACACAACAGTATTCCGTGAGAGCGTGGTCCTTCCCCGGTCGAGCCGACCCATTCGTGCTACAACCATAATATAGCTGCAGCGTGGCGCTACCATATATTATATTTAAATTGCTATGTAAATACATAGTGCATACTTTACCTAAATTGTATGTATGCAAGTTAAATTATACTCGTAAGCCTATAAATATCCATACGTTAAGGATATATTATATAGAATGAAAAATAGATTTAGAAATGATTTCATTAAGTGTTGTCCGCGCGACGTCGGCAATCGGCATCGGCACTAGACACGTCTCAGAAGATAGCTTTAGGGGATTCGTAGCTGTTTATCTCTGAGGAAGACTCGGAGGAGGTGGAGGGTGGAATGACATCTCGTATACCTGCCCATCCCATTTTATCTCAGTTGGATACGTGCATTCAAGAAAAACGTTTATTGACACAACGAATTTTTACTCTACTCATCATATTATAACCAGGAAACTGTGAGCAGCTTGATACCAATAAAAAAAACTGTCGTTGTAGGCGGTGCATTATCTATTATCTTGTGTAGTTTTTTGAAGAAAGTCAGAGTACAATTGTTTAAATTACGAGCTACCTTGATGTTCTCTCTGAGCTTACATTTTACTCTACCGGTACAGAGGAATAAAAGTACCGTTGCTTCACAGTAAGTAATACCGTCCAGGAGCGGTGTAAGAGTATTTAATACCCCATATCGTCACGTGGGTGTTGTTAGCGGCGACAGCGGGAAACTGAAACATGTGATGGGCAGCAATATCTTCCTGATAACAATTTAAAATAATAAAAAAACTGCGCTTACCAACGCGCCTGCTCAGCTAAATATATGGGGGAGGCTTATGTACAGCACTGGATGTTTAATAGAATGTAAATCGATGGAACAGATGGATGTAATGCGGTAATAAAGTACCCAATAACTACATTTTGTATATTACTTACAGAATTGACATAAACCCGAAAATTAAAGATGGATTACATTATTATTGTACAACTTTAAATATTCAAGTTAAATATTCACTTTAAGTATTTATTTTGAAACGAACGATATCAGAAGAAATCGAATGCGATTGGCATTTCAACACGTTATTATATAAACTAAACAGCTAAATAACCAAATGAGATTCGTAAAGAGAGTTTTGGCAGGAACTGTGTAGAAACGGAGACCCTTTTCTCTGGAAGCGAGGCATTCCGTTTTAGTCCTCAGGGGTGGCAACGTATCTGAATTTTGATTCTTAATAGCGGATAAATGTGGATGTCTATGGGCCGCAGCATCCACCTACCATCAGGTGGACTTTGTGCTCGTTTGTCATTGTTATTCTAGAAAAAACCCATAAACTTTTTTTTGAAATGGATACGAAGAAGCGCCTGTCGTCTGTGCTTACAGCTAATGCAAACATTAGCGGCGATGCGGGCCGCCCGGCCACGTAGCACTGTACGTAAACTGGTGCGACGACCTTACGCGATGCACATCATCATATCAGTAGACAATGACTCATGTATGAATCACGTAAACATAATAAATTCAGCCTTATTTACGGTCATGATGAAGGTGATAATTTAATTATAAATATTCGCGAACTTAGACACCAGTGCTGTAGACATATTGTTTATACATCTCATTTTATTTTCTTCATATTATACAGGATGACGATAACAGTCCCATCGTACCTTAACCGCCACTAATACTTTATATATAATATCCTAAATCCAAATAAATTGTTTTTGGCATATCGGATTGCATGTGTTATGGAACAAGAGATTAATCAGGTCACAATTTATAACGGAATAGACAACTTAAATCGGGATACGTAATTAATTTTGATTTAAATTGCATTATTAATCACAATATCTGGCCATAACCTAACCTATCTTTTTATTACTCTACCCAATACTTAACGAACTTAATTCATAAGGTATGGTAAATTTAATTATTTCGTCACTGAGATTCTACACAAACGAGTCGAAGAAAACTATTTTTTTCTATTGTAGAAATACAAAATTTTACTATGCAAATGAACTTTTCACTATATAACAGCGACATGTAATAAATAGGTTGCGTATTTAAAAAAAAGTGATTGAAGGGCGTATGATTGATGTAAAAATGTCAATCTTATATTTCACAAACATCATCATTATTATTACAGCTCTTCACAAGTCCTCTGTGAAACATATACCTCCCACAAGGAATGACACAACGTACGGTCCTGAGCCACTTGCATCCATCGACTTCCTGCATATCTTACCAGATCGTCACTCTATATAGTGGTGGGACGCCGTACGCCCAATTTCGCAATGACTCAAACCAAATATAAATATATACAAGGCCTCAATTCCTGGCATTCGACTACACAAACAACTAACATAACAACAGAAGCAAGCAGAAGCGCAAAAGCATCTGCCAAGCGTACCACTTTCTGGGTAAAGGAAGTAGGACGGGTAAACACACGGATCGCGTGGAACTCGTCAGGAAGCACGCCTTTATGTTAACGGTAACCACTTATTAGACTTTCTCAGGACACAAACGATTAAACACGTTTTACTCTATGACCACTAATCTATCCTTTGTGCCCTACAAACTTATATCATATATTTGTGAACAATCAATATCATAAATAGTAAATGCTCATCAACCTCTATTTTTTCATTTTTCAGTTTATAAATGTTATATCCATGACTTTCAGTTTGTCATATGTCCACCCAAAAACTTCCAGTAAGAAATGTTATGTTTGGCGCGCACAGTCCGCACTACCAATCCAATCATTCCCATGTGAAATGTAAACAAACAATTTCTGACGTTTAGTGAGTTGACAGGACAGTCCTGAAGTTTCTTTTATTTTATTCATTAAAATTTTTGGCTTGAATGCTTGTCCTTTTCTTTTCACTCTAGATCTTCGTTTTTATAGATTTTGAAGTATTTGTGGGGTTTTGACGCCAACTCAACCCAGCAGACAGTCGCAAAAAAATAACTTGAGATTTATATCAACATCAAAGCACTTGTTTCGTTACTTCCACCAATAGTTGACACAAAAACAGTTACTTGATACAAAAAATTGCACTTTTACGTATCAACATCCACTACAAATGATTATTTAAATAATATATATTATTTAAATAATAAAACAGGAGCAACAATCCGTCGATGGTCAAATTCCCGCCAAAGCTCCTTCTGAAGATTCTGTTATGAACATAACTTAGAGTAATATCATGCTTAAGTACATTGTTTTTTCTAGCACATGTTAACCAAAGAGTATAAATAATCACTAAGTTTAAATCTTAGCCGTGTAAAAACATTTATTGATTTTGCAGCACTCTCAAAACAGTTAATATTTATTAAGCGCTGGATTTGAATATCATTCAATATAACAACGTCAACACTAACCTTAAACATATACGTATAACTGAATGCCCAGCATTCGTCAGTCACACTTATGTTTACACAATCATCTATCATCAATGGATTCCCAGGCATATCGAATGATAATTTTGCGACATCCAGTATAATGTTATGCTGCATAACGTAGGTTAACTAATTAACAAACTTAATTATACAATTTGTGTTCAGAAATTGAATTCAGTAAATTTAATATTTATGTACTGAGAAATCTAATACCTACATGTGAAACAGGACAAATTTATATTAAATATTTCGCAGTGGTGATTTCTGGATCTCGAAAACAGCTTTGGATGTGTCTACCGGATTTAAATGTGAAATGCGAATCTAAAACGTCTAGGGACCCATTCAAACACATACAAGATAATTCATCAGTTTTTTAGTTTTAGCGAGACGAGAGATAAGAGATGTGGTACATATTCGATAATTTAATATTTCAATTAAAAAAAAACTGATATTTTTAAGTTTATCATGCTTGTCCGCCCTACTTATCAGAAACACAAAGACCTACTTCATTAGTCAAAGAATTGACTTCACTTGAGTCAATAGGTATTCATTCTTAGTTGTAATACTGAACTGCAGGCTTGTTGGTTGATCGCGGTCTATTGCTCAAGTTAATTTCATAATATCACAAGTTGTATCCATTATAAAATATTACTACTAACTCTAAAGAGTTTCTTTCCTAATGTAGGTTAATGACTAGACGTGACTGCGGAATCTCGTGACGTCAAAATTGTGACGAAAATGTAAAGACAAAAAATATATTGACAATAAATACATTTTTTATCATACCTTGATCGAAAATTCTTATTTCTACTCTACGTTCTCGATTCAATGACTTATTAATTTAGTACGCATGCGTCAAATTTTTAGCTCCATAGTTTTTAAAAGACAAAAGTACATTTTAACCTAACAATGATTCGTTTATTTAGTACGCATGCGTCAAATTTATAGCTCTATAGTTTTTAAACGTCAAAAGTATATGCAATGATATTTTGAGAATAAATTATATTATTTTCGATTCTGGTCCGATATAAAAAATAGTATACATACTACGAGAGAAAAGTATGACACCGCAACCCGCGTGGTATTGTCACCCGGGCCGAAGACAAGGATGACAATACCGCGAGGGTTGCGATGTCATTCTTCCTTCCCTAGTGGCGTAATATACTAACTAATGAATAATTTATCGCAATCTGTGCAATCCGTGCTGGAAACTATATACTTATCGATAAGTATTTCAGATATTTTGGAGCAATTCCCACTCTATTTTATCAGAAAATTATTTTAAAATGATTTTTCATGTTTACCTGAATACTACACATTGAGTGAAACTAAATTTTGTGGATTTTATCGCGTTTAAGTTTCTTATTTAAAAAACATAGTTAATAGTAAAATATGTAATAAAATAAGTAAATTAATAATGATTTTCACAAAAAGTCTATATAACTTCAATAACTACGAAAAACCGATTAGCTCCTAATATGACAATCATCGACAATGTTAGATAGATACCCTTTTTACTGGAATCGAGGCAATCCGTCATAGTCATCAAGATAAAGGTGGTCTATATGCTCGTTTGACAACATTATTCTATAAAAAAATCATTTTTAAGTCGAGATACTTTTAAAAGTAGACGATATATATTTAGCTGAATAAATCATACTATCCACTACTAACTCACGTCGACATCTCGCGTACGACTGACGAAAGTTTCATTTCCACGAGGTGTTGAAATACGGACGTTTCCGACATTCGCCTGTTTCGTTTTAATCTCATACGTTGATAACTTGTCACTGTAACACATACAAGGTATTACATTTGAACTATTTTAAACAGCTGTCACGCGGCACCTGCACATGTACGTGCTTTTGAGTCACTAAAAACTCACGAAGTATAAGAACCATTTGATTCAAATAAATTTACGCAACCATTTTATTTTATTTTTATATAGAACAGAGAAGGGGGGGGGGGGGGAAAGAGCATGCGGCTCACCTGATTGTAAGTGTCGACTGCTGCCCATATGCAACTGCTCCACCAGGAGAATTTAGGGTGGGTTGCCGCCCTTTTAAAAAGGAGTAATCTCTCGGTCCGCGTATTTAATGTAATTTTAATATTATCTAGCAACCCGCCCCGGCTTCTCTTGGATAGGATCTACTACAGTGGCGTTGTTTAGATTGATGATAATTAAAGATTACTAATGTTATCAACTTTTCGTTTTTCTTTAAAAATGTCCAAGTTTTCGGGTAAATTATCCTAGGTTCGTTAAGTTTCAGAGAGCCAGACAAAATTTAAAAAATGTTTGTTTATATTTCAATGGAATGCAAATAACTCTCACCTCAATATAAGAAAGATTTTACGATATTACAGACAGACACTTAAATTTTATTTATATGTATAGATATATGAAGTCCTAGTGGACTTCAACAATCTCTCCTCTGTTCTAAAATGTAGTGATTATATCTTATTGTTTGACAACAGACTATTACGTGTTTGACACGTAAATGAATTGACAGAATAATATGAACGTAAATAAACGACTTGTGATTTTGAAATTGGCAGTATGATCGTCAACAATGAGTGTTGTTTTATTTCATTTTATTTAAAGTATTGTAATTTGTTGTAACATTTAAATACATTTTCACTATACTAAGCCTTTCACTCCTCCATGCGCGGAATATACTTAAAAGGACTACAACGTACCTTAGTTTTATTAATGTATGGATTAATAAAATAAATAGTTAGTTAGTTATACTTAATTACTAGGTGTGAGCCTGCGACTTCCACAAAGGCCTCATATAACTGTAGGCCTCGTTCTTCAGGTCGCTAGTGGCACATACGTATCGAGCGACTTCCGGTTGCGTCGCAAAGGACGCACGGCTGTAGTAGCGCGGACGAACGACCGGAACCAGCCGGCGCGGACACCGGCGAGGGTCAGCTGCTGCTTGGATTTCATTACATTCAACGTGTAACTAGATCGCATAATATCTCACACGCTATCATTGACTTATATATTACTAGCGTAAGGACCGGGCCGACCGAACAACTAAAACGGACCAGTGCGTTGGCCCTAAATTAGGGCCAAGCGAATCGTTCGTCAATGGTGCGCGCGCAGGACAGATTTGATTGTCATCTTGTCATAAATATGCCTAGTTGCGTTGTAAATAGATGCAAAAATTACGATACAAGGAAAAAAAGGAACATGGGATATGTTATCATAGGTAAGTAAACCTTACATTAATTTTGTTATAATTAAATTATTATATAAATGCATTTTTAACACACAGTTTTACAGTTAGTCCGCTTAGTTATGTTACCAAGATTACGCCAGGGTTGGATTTAGACTCTCAAAAATACATGGAAAATAAAATAATGTTATTTTCAAAATATTACTGTCCAAAATTATACCACGTTTGACATTTCATGTTTCTTTTTCCCATGTGCCGATATATTGGCATCACGCGAATAATCTATACGTTTCGTTATTTGACGGATTTATTCTTATTTCTTTTTTATTTTGTATGAAGTTAGAGTAAGTTAAATTTTGAACATTGGTACCTAACTTTTCTTTATTCAATAGGGGTAAAACGAAAGGAGTACAAAAGAAACAATAACTACTTAATTGAAACTGAAAATCTGATTCATAAAATATTTTAAATTCTGTTTTCTTTTCAACACGCAACTGCTGCCGTCATCAAGCTTCTGGTAAAAATGGATAGGCGAAGACTTATAAAGAATGTATATACATGTGCGATGACAAATTGCGTTTTAAATAATTTATAAATTACAGATTTCCAAATGATTCCACACGTAAAGAGATTTGGAGTCGTATTATTAGGGAACAACGAAAAGAGCCTTATTTCAAGCCTCATAAAAACGCAAGAGTATGCTCTGCTCATTTTTGTGACAAAGATGTTGATATTTCAAAAGCCGGACTATGAAGGCTGAAAGGATCGGCTATACCGCGATTGGAGACTGAGGTATTGGTCTCATGCATACCTACTTATCTACAGTAAAATAAATTTTGTTTACACAAGTAAACAAAATTTATTTTATTATTTTATTAATTTATATAGATGGGGTTCTGAATATGGAGAACAATCTCCATATTCAGAACCCTATCTATATAAATTATTTACAGGTTTGTGAGAACGAAGAACTGCGGCGGGAAATACACTTAAAAGAAAAAAATTCATAGGTTAGAAAAACGTAAAAGTTTCAGCTAAGAAAATAAAAAAATTAAAAAAAAACAGAATGCTAGGTTAAAAAAGAAAAACAAATCACTGCTATATATAATTAAATATTTGAAACAGAAGAAGTATATCACAGAGGAAATTGAGTCTGCTCTTGGAACAAAAGCCGAAATAACAGAGCTTTACAGACTACAATTGCTTAAATAAAATACAGTAGAAATATAAACAAGCCAAGAAAAACAAAGCGACCGTCTTATCTACCCGCCCTTCGAAAATTTGCTACGACATTAAATTTTTACCCTCCATCTGCTTATAAATATGTACGGCGAAAATTTGACTGTTGTCTTCCTCACCCAAGAACCTTGACTAAATGGTAAATTAATAAAGACTCGTTAGTTATGTGTTATAAACCGGACGCGTATAAGTTTTACTTCACAGGTTCGATTGTACTCTTTGTTATAGGTATAGCTCTATTAACGACGAACCTGGATTCACACAGGAATCGTTTGAAATGCTTAAACTCAAGAGGGACAGTATGTCAGAAAATGTTGAATGCTGTCTAATTTTTGATGAGATGAACATTCGACAGGCCAAATTATGGAAAGGCGAAAGAAATGTTGGTCACGTAGACATGGGGTATGAAATAATTGACAAAGAAAAGAAAGCCACCAAAGCTTTTGTAATGAAAAATTATTCTTTCATAAACTGATTGAATTAACAAATATGGGCGGCTTTCCTTCTCCGGACCTGTTTGATGTATGCCTAGAAACCGAAAAAAATATAAGACACAATAATAGACCCCAATTTATGGCAAAAAGTGACTATATGTTTCTGTCAACAAAAACTCTAGCAAAATTTATAGGAAAGAGCACTTTCACTGTTTTAAACTTGCACTCTGTTGATGAGCCGGCAACATTGATTCATAGATTGCACCTTATTCGAGCCATAATTAAGAAGTATATAAATGTCAGAATGCATCACGAGTCTATCATGGAAAACACGGGGAAGGGAACTGAAAGGCAAAGATTTAAAAAAATTGTTTTATTTAAAGGACAATAATTGAAATGTTATACACAAAAATATCCAAACTTTTTCATCTTTTATATTTTATTTGTAATATTATATATAATATTATATGTAATATTATATATAATATTACATATAACAAAATTAAATTGTTTATAACTTCAACTAAAGCTCTTTGAGATTTATTCGTCTTCTTTGTTACCTGTAAAATATCATCGCAAAAAGGAAATCGTTATATGTATCGGCTTGCAACGGAGTTATACTAACCAACTACGATAAAATGTGATAAAAAATCATGTATGCATATACAAAGTTATGTCGTCGACCTATGCAAGGCAGTACTCACGCACAATACATAAATTCTCGATATTGTAGGGTTAATATTAAATAGTAAAAGGACCCAATAATAGTACAAGTCGGTTGACCTTAAACCAAATAAAATTACGGTATTTTCGCCTAGTTTTATTAAGATACAACACACTATGAAATAATGGAAAAATTGTATAATTATATTACGAAACCCGACCCTGGTTACGTCGTGTTTGAATTATGACAGATGCGCTACTTTTTCTTGTATGAAAATGTTATGAGTAAATTATTTATATGGGCCTATCCTTACGCTAGTAATATATAAGTCAATGCACGCTATATGATATAATTGTTCATTTATATGATGAATTAAAAAACGAGATAGTCAAATTCAAATCCATTCGGCTGATTTATGGTAGTGCCTTTAAAAGCAAATTAATAGTCCAGATATTATGACGCACTGTGCGGCACAGGCGTATGCTTGGTAGAGCTTTGCTGCAGCTACTTAGGTGTAGCACGAATGTGTTGGCCCGACCTGGGAAGGCCCACGCGCTTTTACAGTTTACTCGCTCGTACGGCTTAATACTGTTTGCTGTGTTTCGTATTGGTGAGTGTAAAGAACCGGGTTATCCGGTTCGTTATCGTTTCCAGTAAAAAGACATTCTCTCTAAGTCATCAGGGGTGAAAACGCATCTGCATTTTGGTTCTTAATTGGGGAGAAATATAGAATACCAGTGTAAAATAGCAGCTTAATTTTGCTTTGTTTCGAATGGTGGGTGTAGAGAACCGGAAACCGTACTTACTGGAAACGAGCCATTCCATCTTAGTCCTCTGGGGAGATTTAATCGGGGATAAATGTAGATGTCTATGGGCCACAGCATCCACTATGGTGAACTCGTTTGTCACCCTTATTCTATTTTAAAAAATGATTTCTAGAACTCTATATACAAATTTAAGTTTTCTCGTTTTAGTTAAATATGTACAAGAATCTAGCAAAATACCTTATTTGTCACAATAAAATTAACCCAAGCATAATAGTCGTAGAAAAGACCGAAAAATTTATAAATTCTCATGCCCAAGTAGGATCAAAAATAGAAGAGACTTCCGCAAGCTCGTAACTGTTGGGATGGGAATAAACAAAAAAATCTTTTATTATTACACAGCCTAAAGTTGAATTTACAACAAACAGTGATTTAGTTAATCACTGTTTGTTGGAAACTCAGAGAAAAAAGCACGTCACATCACATCACGTCGGTGTTTCCACTACTGCATTGTACGTATCATTACAAATGATGTCGGTTCATTTGTCGGTGCAATTCCTGTAAGATTTAGCCATATACTCCACTGTTCATCACCATCAATACATCTTATCAAAAGTGGGTTTCTTGCTGCTTCTTCACAGGGTAAAGGTTTCTCTGAACCAGTGGTAAAGTTTAAACGACTTTCAATAAGTATTCTTGTAGTATACTCGTGTATTGAATAGCAATGATCTATTCTATGCTATTTAATGAAATGTGCGACTCGGTAAAAAGGCAAACACACCGTTGTACCACGCCGCCTTCAACAAATGAGCACACCACACCAACACACACAACTAACTGTTCCGATAGTCAGCAGCCGCTAAATCGCATTATTGTTGTCAACGACCTTATCGATTAAATACAGTGGCCGCGCCGTCTTGTTCACAACAAAATATTTATATTAACATTATCAGTCGACGTTATAGACAAATATTGATTTGCTATTTGAAATCAAATAAGGGGTTTCCCCGCTTTTTTATTAAAAAACAACCCGCCTCGGCTTCGCACGGGTGATTTCTAGATCTTGACATCAGCGCAACCTACCGAGTCCAATTGTGAATCTAAAACATCCAGGAACCCAATAAAACACACAAAGAATTCATTAAAATCTGTCCAACCGCGTTCACAAATGATGATCTTTCATACATTTACGGCAATTGCCGTTTTTTATTATTTACATAGAATTGTGTGTAACAAGCACAGCAAATAGTCCACCCGATCATATGCGGAAGCTGTGACCCATATACACTTACATCTATCCTCGATAAATAATTAAAACGCAGATGCGTTAATATAACGCATGCCTGGTTTCTGTTAAACGAAGTATTTCGCTACCATTTCACGTTTGTACATATAATAATTTCAAATATCAATTTAAACAACTTGATATTAAATAACCACGGTGTGTATTTTAAAAAAATAACAATTTATAATAAAAGAAATTTGTGTTGCTAACCTTACGTAAACTCGGTCAAAAAATTGAATTTTTGGCTGTATTTACGAATGGTAAGTAATCCCGCGTGTCTTTTTTTTAAAGATTAAAATCTAATTCGCATCAATCTGCATTAATTAAATACAATGATGTGTCTTACCTGGATTGAAGAGCACCTCCCACCCTCCCTCAATTGCGTGCACTAATCCCGCCACCACTAGTCTCAGCGCCACTACTCCCAACACCAGTATTCCAGGAAAGATACACTATCGACGATAATTATACGACACGTGTTTCGTCTCTACACGAGGCATCTTCAGGAGATATAGACTCTACGGCGGCTGTCTGTGTGTCGGTCGAGCCAACCAATTCATTTCGCAGGGTGCCTCAAACAAATGAATCTGTTACTATAAAACTGTATACTTATTTCAACCTGGAGAAGAATGTCGTGCTATAATTAACAGATCAAATACAGTAAACAGTAAGAGCTTCAGAAAAATAATTATAAGCGACTACGCATGTGATTTTATTAATATATCCCGGTAATACAATAAAATGATGTGTGCTAACTAGTTTGAAGAGCACCTCCCGCCCTCTCGCAATTGCGTGCAAATGAGAGAGGGCTCTACGCACGAATCTTAGCTAATTAATTTTTACCATCTTTAATATAATGGATTCTCGCAAAGTAACGCCTGATTCTATTAATTATTGTAATTATTTCCTTATGTGTTAGGCATACACACGCTACGTCTAGATACTGACTATGGCGTCTAAAGATGCTCGGCTTGACTGGTAAATTCTCTTACTTTGAAAATATTTAATACGTTTCATTATAATCCACGCATACGTAATACACATATCCCAATGTCTGTCTGTTACACCGTAATGAAATCTAAATGGTGCTGCTACGCGACCTAAGATATAATCGCAGGAGTCGTTAGCCGAGCATTCGGTTAAGTACTTTAAACATTAACTCCAAATGACAGAAAAACTGATAACAAGTTCTACAAAATATTAGTCGTTAAAGAAGTAAAAGAAAAAACCACAAATACATTGCTAGTACATTCCATTATCCATCCTTTACAGTCTATGCAAGTACACAGCTAAACACAGGCTTCCCCCGCAGATTGGCTCACAGGGGGAATGTTTGCAATAGCCAGCATGCACGTGTGGCGGGTGTTGGAAACCGCAGTTTTTAATGTTTAGTCATTATTAGGAAGACGCTGCTGCCTATTACCTGATTTTCTTTTGTCTTACGACTCCCACCAACAATAGTCTAATTACGTACCAAATAAATGCATAACGAGAAAAATATACACTTAATGATTTCTTAAATTTACGCGAACGCTACACATTGAATAAAAACCACTTATACGGATTTTATCGCGTTCAATTAACTTATTTTTACATTCGTTCTGCGTAGATCAGATCGGACCAAAATTAATATTCTAAAACCGAAGGTAGCCGGACTAACTATGACATTGGGACGTCAAACATCTCAGTACCCCCGTGACCACGGGTGCTGTAAAGCACCCGAAACGTCGGGAATTAAAAAAAAGTTAATTAAACACGATAAAATCCTTATAAGTGGTTTTGCTCAAATATAAGTTATAAGAATTTCTACGATACAACTACTAGTACCTAATAAAACAGGATAATAGAAATTTCCTAACTTCGTCACATCAACAACAAAGACAATAAGAGCAGTGAGAGAAAATAAAAAAATATGAATATTGAGAAACACGCTTTTGTTTAAATCAGAAAGATGAAGAAAGTTTCACAAGAACCAACATTGATGACGCAACATCAAGCAGGTACTGGTATACCAAGTCATATATAGAATAAAATTAAATAAATTGATTCTAGATCAATATTAAAAACGTTCTTATACTTTTACGTTTTCCTGTTTAAACCTTAAAAGGAGCCAATATAATTACTGGAGTTTCAAGACGTGATATCTTCCATTACTTCTTGAAACCTAGAGGTTACAACTCTTGGCAATTATTTTTTTAAAGTTTTAGCTGTCATTGTAAGATTATTCCCACACCGGTGACATAGAACAGTGTTAAAGTTATCAGACGTACGTTTTCTAATTAAATACTTATGTTGTGACCATAAATTGTGCTCAAAGAGATACACATATACACACAAACGGCCGTTCGAGTCATTAAAGTAATATGTACTACGTACTAGAAGATTTGTTGAAATTAATATAATTTTTAACGTATTATAATATTTAATTTTTGTTTATTGTTAAGGCACTAATGTCCTATAGACCGAATTTCGGTCACGGCGGCCTGCCTCAACGGAGACTAGCCATCGGCGCAGGACAGGATTATAGTGCCCAAGTGTACACACAAGCATAGGTGCACTCTCTATTCCCTCACTCTCATAATCAGATGGGATGGTAAACCGACACGACCGGAGAGAGATCAGGCGCAGGACCAACGGCTTTACGTGCTGTCTAAGGCACGGGATTGAAACACCGCCAACTTCCTGACTCCGGGCAACTACCGAGAGTTTCGGAAAAACTCAATGTTTTTTGGTCCGACCCGGGAATCAAACCCGGGACCTTATGATCAGCAGTCGCACAACTACCACCACCAGACCAACGAGGCAGTATATGTATAAGGCACTATACTAAGGTACATACAAAAACGATTAGTTTTGATAGATTACAAGGGATTCCGATAAAATGCTTTTTGTAAAAATGTGAGGTGTTAGCGTACAAGGTTTGCCAAACGTCCTTTATTTAATACTCAAAAACTAATCTTGCCCTCTAATTTGAAATCTTTAAAACAGGACAAGGCAATATCACGCGTATTCGAAATTACCTCTGCTAGTTGAAGTCAAAGAATTTGAAAATCACTTTGAAGTGACGCGCTAGGTTAGAGGGAGCAACTACGTTACAATGTTTATTAAGATTGTTTTTCATTGCTACTGATGCCACAACAGCATTTTATCGAAATCAATATGACTTCCTTTATTTTCATCCCGTGTCCCTTAGTAACTTTTATCAATTCTACTAAAATATAAAGCGGGTGCTGATAACCCTATAGCGAACTGATGTACAACCTAAACTATATGATAACCATAAATATAATATAATATACCCCCCATGAATAATTACACAAATAGACGGCCCCCAGTCCCCGGCGGCCCCGCTATTCCTGGCTACGGTGGCGACCATGGTAACGGCGGGGCAGGGGGTGCTAAGAATCTCCGGTGGAGGTTCGGTTGCCACCTACGACGACTCGACCTGGCAACATTTAACGCACGCACACTGAGGACTGACGAGAAGATCCTGGAGCTGGAAGAAGAGATAGACAAATTGCGCTGGAGTATTATAGGATTATCCGAGGTCCGAAGAGAGGGGGAGGACACGGTGATTCTCGAATCCGGCAACTTGTTCTATCACCGGGAGGGCGACCATCTGTGCCAAGGAGGTGTCGGATTTATCGTCCACAAGTCTCTCGTCAACAACGTTGTCAAGATAGGGAGTGTGTCGACGAGGGTCGCGTACCTGATACTCAGAATCACCAAACGGTATTCGCTGAAGGTCATACAGGTTTACGCACCAACCTCGGCACATCCCGATGAGGAGGTGGAGGAAATGTATGAGGATATTTCCAAAGCCATGCATTCCTCCAAAACCCACTACACGGTGTTGATGGGAGACTTCAACGCAAAACTAGGCACAAGAGAAAGCGGTGAGCTGAAATTAGGGAAATTTGGAGTAGGGCAACGGAACCGAAGGGGCCAGCAGCTGGCCGACTTTATGGAGAAAGAGGGACTCTTTATGATGAACTCTTTCTTCCACAAGCGGCCCCACAGGAAGTGGACCTGGTCGAGCCCCGACGGTTCGACAAAAAATGAGATTGACTTCATTATGACGACCAGACGCCAACTGTTCAGTGATGTCTCAGTGATCGCAAGGGTGAAAACTGGCAGCGATCACCGAATGGTTAGAGGCACACTGAACATAAACGTTAAGTTGGAGAGGTCTCGTCTAATGAAGTCAACGCTCCGTCCCCCCGTGCTCTAATCCAGAATCCCGAAAACTTTCAGCTCGAGTTACACAACCGCTTTCAGTGCCTACAAGATTGCAATGCAGTGGACGATATGAATGACAAGCTCGTGGAAACTGTCCATGCGCTATGAGCTAAGTTCTGCAAGACCCGCCGCAGAAGAACACAAAGACTCTCCGATCACACTCTTAATCTCATGGCTGTTAGACGGGAGATGAGGCTGCAATCGTCAACAGATTTGACAGCATACAGGCAACTGAACAGACAGATCTCCAAATGCATGCGGCGAGACTTACGCAACTTTAATACTGCTCGTATTAAAGAAGAGATCGGGCGGAACCAGGGCTCCAAAGTCTTTGCCAGAGATCTGTCTGCCCGTAAGAGCCAACTGTCAAAGCTGAAGACTGAGTGTGACAGCATCGTTTCCAGGACACCTGAGATTTTCAGTGAGATTGAGAGGTTCTATGGGCAGCTGTACACATCATCGTTGGAGCCACACGCAAGTGTGAGTAACGATCCAAGAGCAAGTCTTATCCGACACTATTCCGATGATATCCCGGACGTTAGTCTAAGCGAGATTAGAATGGCTCTCCAGCACCTTAAAAACGGCAGGGCCCCAGGCGAGGATGGAATTACAGCGGAGCTTCTAAAAGCGGGTGGAACACCGGTACTTGAAGTCCTTCAGAAGCTCTTCAATTCCGTCCTCCATGGTGGCACTACTCCAGAGGCGTGGAGCAGAAGTGCGGTGGTCTTGTGCTTTAAGAAAGGCGACAACGCTCTCTTGAAGAACTACAGACCGATTTCCCTTCTGAGCCGCGTCTACGTGCTGTTTTCGAGAGTCATTACGAATCGTCTCGCACGCAGACTCGACGACTTCCAGCCTCCCGAACAAGCCGGTTTCCGAAAAGGCTTCAGTACCATAGACCACATACATACCCTGCGGCAGATTGTACAGAAGACTGAAGAGTACAATTTGCCACTTTGCCTGGCGTGTGTACACTGTGAGAAAGCCTTTGATTCCGTCGAAATTTGGGCGGTGCTGCAGTCCCTTCAGCGGTGCCAAGTTGACTGTCGGTATATCGAAGTGCTGAAGTATTTGTACAGTAGGGCTACGATGGCTATCCGAGTACGGAACCAGAGCTCGAAACCTATCCAACTGCAGAGAGGTGTAAGACAGGGTGACGTTATATCCCCGAAACTCTTCACCGCTGCTTTGGAAGACGTTTTCAAGCTACTGGACTGGAAAGGATACGGTATTAACATCAATGGCGAGTACATCACTCACCTTTGATTTGCCGACGATATAGTCCTTATGGCAGAATCGCTGGAGGACTTAAGCACTATGCTCAATGACCTCAATAGTGCCTCCCAACGGATAGGTCTTAAGATGAACATGGACAAAACAAAGATCATGTTTAATGTCCATGTCACACCTATGCCGGTAGTTGTTGGGAGCACTATGCTCGAAGTTGTTGACGAGTACGTTTACCTAAGACAAATAGTCCGACTAGGTAAGTCCAACTTCGACCGAGAGGTCAATCGACGGATTCAACTCGGCTGGGCAGCGTTCGGGAAATTACGACATATCTTCTCGTCAGGTATACCTCAATCTCTAAAAACTAGATTGTACAACCAGTGCGTGTTGCCAGTGATAACTTACGGATCTGAGACGTGGTCCTTCACTGCTGGCCGTATGAGGACGCTCAAGGTCGCTCAGCGAGCTATGGAGAGGGCTATGCTCGGAGTTTTTCTGCGTGATAGACACAGAAATGAGGATATCCGCAGTAAAACCAGAGTGACTGACATAGCCCAACGGATTAGTAAGCTGAAGTGGCAATGGGCCGGCCATATAGCTCGAAGAACCGATAACCGATGGGGAAGAAAGGTTCTCGAGTGGCAGCCTCGTACCGGTAGGCGTAGTGTAGGGCGACCCCCCCACTAGATGGAGTGACGACCTGGTAAGATATGCAGGAAGTCGATGGATGCAGGTGGCTCAGGACCGTGCTTTGTGGCATTACTTGGGGGAGGCCTATGTTCAGCAGTGGACTTGTGAAGGGCTGTAATGATGATGAAATGAAATATAATATATATATATATATATATATATATATATATATATATATACAGCGAATGAATTATAGCAGTATGTGAACCATTTAACCATCATAATGTGCATATTAACGCTTAGTTATCGCGAAGAGCGCGAGGCGTTGTGCGAACCGGTTTGCATGGCTACCGCTCTTTTTTCGCGGCTTCCGCCATTATTGTACTTTGATTTTATTTATAATCATGCTGTTCAACGATCTCCTGATCTTCTGCCAGTATGTTTACGTATAATGCGGTAGTTTGAGGAGTTAACGAGGATGTTATATATTCAAAGCGTATGTTTTTTTAATGTGTAAGTTTACCGATCTTCCAATCTTCTTTTATTAAGTGGGTTATATTTCAGGAATGGTCTCTTATTAGTTAGAAGATAGCTTTCCATTTGTAAAAATAGGGGCTGAACTTTTTAATGTAACTATGGAAAAGACATTCCAGTTGTTACTTTAAACTTGTACTATTCTTTTTAATGCCAACTTGTGATATCCAATTATACCAAACACATACATGAGTAGACCAGCTATTGATTTAATAACATGCTAAGATCGACATATGCGAAGGTTACGTAAGGACTTGCAATGCTGGTTTCGATGCAACTCAGGGAGTAGCTATGCCGGCATATTCATTCCTATATGTTACGTACGAGTATTTTTAATACGATTTAATATTGCACTGCGTATAAATAACAAAAATTTAGATAAAGATAGTATTTATTATAAGACAAACGTCACGCAAAACACAACTTTACAACATACGTACTATTTTTATTTTCACGTGGTAGTCCTACTGCAGCATTATTATGGTTGAAGTACGAATAGGTCGGCTTGCTCGTTAGTCCTCAGGGGTGACAACGCATCTGCATTTTATTTTAAATTGAGGATAGATGTAGATGTCTATGTGCCACAGCATTTACTTACCATCAGATGGACTGTGTGTTCGTTTGTCAACTTTATTCTATAAAAAAAAGATAACTACTTCCGATACGGCGAATTTTTTGCATTATTCTCTTGTTTACTTTTAATGTTTAAAAACGATAAAAAAGCTAATATTCCACTTGTCGATAAAAATAACCACCGCAGCCAAAAACACCTGCAATAAATTCAAAGACTACGGATGCGATAACCTATGAGGATGAAGATAGGAAGGCTCATTGTCTATAAACGAACTTGCTCTTAACACCCAAAAACTCAAAACTTAAATAAAAAGTTATAGCCTATATATACGTCCCACAGCTGGACACCTATCATTTAATTCGTAATTGTACGTAAACAATATCAAAAACCAAACAACCTAAGAAAAATTGTGCTAACAGAGACATGTGCTCCGCGAAACGTCAAATATAGCTATGTCGTCAACGAACAAGTCATACGTACGATCATAGAGAACGTACGATTAATGTTTGGTTAATGACTCGTACCTGGTTGACCGAGCTTTGCTCGGTATTTTTCGCTCGATTTTTTTTAATTCGTGTGTTTTGGAAATTATATTTAGATACAAATTATATACTGATGAAATATAAATAATATTTTTTGATCTTAGCGACATAACAGAAAAAACGGAACTGGTTATTTGAATAAAAAAACATGAGTGCAATTATTTTAATTTAAATTTTCGTGTTTTTAAAAATACTAAAAAAAGGGCTCGAAAAAATAGATTTTCTCAAAAAAGAAAGGACATGAAAAAAAAATTAAAAAAAGCCGGTCGGTCGGTCTGGGCTCGAACTGGGGTTTTAAGATTCTGTGACCGACCATTATACCAATTAAGCTATTTATAATCACTAACAATCTGTCAAAATTTACCTTCTTATTCTAACGACATTGTAGCAGTTTTTCATTGCCTAAAAACACGGACAAAAAGACATTTTCTAAAAATAAATCCTAGCTAGATCGATTTATTATCCCCGAAACTCCCTGGACACAAAATTTTATGAAAATCGTTGGAGCCGTTTCCGAGATCCCGATTATATATATACATATATATACATATATATATATACATATAGTACCCGGTTGACCGAGCTTTGCTCGGTAATTTTCGCTCGGTTTTTTTTTTAAATTCGTGTGTTTTGGAAATTATATTTAGATACAAATTACATAGTGATGAAATACGAATAATATTTTTTGATCGTAGCGACATAATAGAAAAAACTGAACTGGTTATTTGATTAAAAAATCATGAGTGCAATTAGTTTAATTTAAATTTTCGTGTTTTTAAAAAATACTAAAAAAAGTGCTCGAAAAAATAGATTTTCTCAAAAAAGAAAGGAACTTGAAAAAAATTTAAAAAAAGTCGGTCGGCCGGTCTGGGCTCGAACCACGGTATTACGATTTTGTAACCGCCCAATATACCATTAAGCTATTTGTAATCATTAATAAGTTGTCAAAATTTACCTTCTTATTCTAACGATATTATAGCAGTTTTTCATTGCCTAAAAAAACGGACAAAAAGACATTTTCTAAAAATAAATCCTAGCTAGATCGATTTATTGCCCCCGAAACTCCCTGCACACAAAATTTTATGAAAATCGTTGGAGCCGTTTCCGAGATTCCGATTATATATATACATATATATATACAAGAATTGCTCGTTTAATAGTATAGGATATACAAGAATTGCTCGTTTAATAGTATAGGATAACAAATAGCCTTTAGTAATCAATGCGTCCCACAATCCCACATAACATGACGTAACGCGCTCCGATGTAACAAAAGCAATGATTTATAGATTTTCGTGCGGAGGTAAGGCGTTCACATACTGATAACACCATCAATTAGGAGAATATCGGATCAGGAGCGCATTTGATACTTTAGATTAGCCGATATATCGCCATAGGTTACAACTACAGATATCTTCCAAATTTCGCACACGCGGTCATACAATATTGTTTGTTTTCAGATGAGTTCCATCACATCCGAAATACTATTTTTCATCGCAGATCTCATCCCAAATGGCTTACGAAATCGCCTTTCAACGCAAAACTTAAGAATATTGTTTTTTTTTTAAACATGAATTTGTTATAACAGCCATTAATTTCCGGCTGCTACAACCATATTTATATATCGGTTAAAGACTATATAAAACAATACATTTTTTGATCTTCTTTTGTCTTCTTTTAAATTCACTAACAATATCGGTATCGGTATAGGTATCAGTATAGGTATCGCCGATATGTTTAAATAAGTATTGGATCGGATAAGGGGGATAAGTGCGTATCAATTCAAAAAATACATCGACTGGAAATCGATTCTACTACATATTTTCTTTTATAGAATAAGGGTGACAAAAGAGCACACAGTCCACCTGATGGTAAGGAGGATGCTGTGACCCATAGACATATACATTTATTTCCGATTAAGCCACCCCAGAAATCTAAAATGGAATACCTCGTTTCCAGTAAAAAGAGTCTCCGGTTCTCTAAGCCCACCACTAGTATTCTGTAAGAGCGAGCACCTCGGTCGAGCCGACTTATTCTTGCTACAACCATAATATAGCTGTAACGTAGCTTTATCAAAGTCATCGACACAATCGATTGTTGAAGACATTCACCTACCATTACCACGAATGAGGTAGTCAACAGCATCAAGAAGAGCATAGGTCATAGTCAAGTCAGTCAAGCAGCACTGCTAGCACTGAGGTCAAACTTAGTGAACTCAAAGCTAGTTGGAGACTGCATGAACCGCCTTATAAATGCCCTGGGATGTAACAACAGGGTCGTCTTACGATAGTTTCCGGGTCACGCGGTTATTGTAGGCAACGAATTTGCTGACAAACTTGCACGGGAGGGCTCATAAGTGCACACAATTTGGAGCTGAGCCATTTTGTGGAATCTCAAGAAGCCTAGCCCGATTGACCCTTGAAACTCTTTATCTGGATCTGGTCTGACACACCAGGCTTAAAACATTCTAAGACCTTAATCCGGGCTTTTGATCGTAAATTCGCTCAGAAGCCCTGGGATTAAGTAAAAATAACTTGCGCATTCTGGCAAGAGCCCTATCTGGACACTGTTGTCTTAAAAAGCACATGTCCATCCTAGGACTAAGCAATTCAAGGATGTGTCGGTTCTGTTCCACAACGTAAGAAACGCCTCTGCACATCCTAACTGATTGCGGACCCTTAAAGCGCAAACGTAACACTCATCTGGAAACTTATGTACTCCACCCAGAAGAATTGAAATTGCTCACGGTTAAGCAACTCCTTCTATTCATTGAAGACATAGGGCTTAGCAGTGAACTATAGCCATAGCAGCGACCCTTTCTTAGACCTGCATAGCTGTTCGCACATAATAAAAAAAAGTCTTTCGCCATCAAGAAAGGAAAAGGTTAATTAAATGATGACGATTGTAATATATAATAAGCAAACATATATTAGTTTAAGAATGTGAAATTATAGAAAAAAATAATTGTTTTAAAGTTCAAAATCCTGATTTCATTCATGATAAGTTTGGTCACCCTGGCAGTTACCCCACAGCGGTCATTGCAACACTACGACATTACTATCTACGAACTAAATTATAATATAATTATTGTATTACCATGCAACTGTCCGAGTGTTTTGCTAACTAATTGCTTTTAAAATAACATGTGAAATTTTAAATGCCATTCGCTTACATAAAAAGACCCAGATTATTCAACATAGCCCAACGGTTACGTAGCTGAATACGGCCGTCAAAATCGACGGGGAAGAAAGGTTTTCAAGTGGCGGCTTCATTCATACTGGTAAGTTTAATGTACATCGATGGTTTAGGACTGTGTTTTGTGATAGCCTTTTTAGGAGGCCTAGGCAGTAATATTATTTGATAAATAGAATGATAATAACTTAATATGATATTAATAAAATAATGTTAGATACTTTACTAAAGAATGTACAAATTATTTAGAAAAGTAGTATACAGATTAAAGCTTGACAACACGATAAGTAGAACAAAATAAAGTTTTTTTTTATTATATATAAGCTACGTTTTTATCCTTGCACAAATGGTGTTACAATAAATGTCTAGTTCTTCCATTTCATTTTCTTTTAATATGATAAGCTAGAGTTTGACTACTATTCCACCTGACTGTAAGTGGATACCGACAGAACTTGTTTATATTCGCAACAAACCACGCACTTTAAGTTCATACTACTATTAATATGATGGCAATGTTCTGAACAGTGGTTGTGGAAAACCAATGAAAACACATGATATAATACAGACAAGTCGCGAAGCACCAGCGCTTGTCCGATATGTGTCTGGCGCTTGTCGCGTCCTCACATTGCAGTGTCGTAACTTGTAATCATATTTCAATGAACCTATAAGCTGTAAGGTTCAGTTTACGAACGTTGGTTACATTCTTGACTACACGCGATTAAACTCGCGATGCCATCCATACCATCTGGAGGATTGGCGGTCCATTACTGTGCGATTTATTAGAAGTTTTTTCCTCGCAAATCTTCCTTGTGGAATCGACTACCACCAGAGATTTTACCGGACCGATACGACTTAGGGACCATCTAGAAAAGAGCGGCAACGCATTTTTAATTCCACTGGTGTTGCAGTTGTTCATGTTCATGGGAGGAGGTAGTCGCTCACCATCAGGCGAGACCAAAGGCGAGACACATGCTCGTTTGTCCACTCCTAGATTAAAAAAAAAATATGGCGAAATTACTGCATAAAAAACCCGATAAAAGTTGATTTTTATGAAAGGGTGACAAACAAACACACAGTCCACTAGATGCAAAGTGAATCTTCTGGCCCATATACATCTACATCTATCCTAAATGCAAATGCGTTGTCACTCCTGAAGACTTTTTTTATTATTTTTTTTGACTACAACGGAATGCCTCGTTTCTAGTTATAAGGCTCTCTTAGTTCTCTATAATCACCACATAAAACACAGCAGCAGTAAGCTGCTATTTACGATGGTATAATAGAATATATTGACAGAAACTGGATATTGATGCATTTAAATACTACGATACAGTAGAAACTCCAATTCATCGTCAATAAAGCCTATCGGTCCAGCAATTTTGAAGATTTTGCGAGAGTAAAGCAAGGCAATAGATTTTTATATATTAGATAGCTTACAAACACCAAGTATTTGTAAGGAAATTTCATATTTCGGATCAATAAATAAAGTTAACAAATTAATTTCAGGTGCGTCGATCACGTTCGATTGCGACAGTGGCACGGCTGCCTTGCCGATGGCAGAAGCCGATTGGAGACGTGGATGAGTGCGTTACGTCGTGACCGGTGCGGCTCACCGGCTCACCGGCCCACACGCGTGTGCTCTGTGACGTCACAGTTAACAGTACAGTTGAACACGGCCCAGTATTTAAATAGCCGCTTTTTCAAGCCGGTATCTTATAAAATAATTCAAGTATTTGTTAAACGCATGACAAATGGCGCCACTGCCATTATCATCATGTTTCTCTTTAATAATTTAGGAGTCTCAAATGATTAAAAATAAAAATGCAGATGCGTTGCCACCCCTGAGGAGTGAGGACTAAGATGGAATGCCATAATATTTACATAAATGTAAGTACACAAAAATAGATAGATAGATAGATAGATAGATAGATAATTTTTTATTGTACACCAAATCAATACATAAACGAAAGAAGAAGAAAAAAAAAATAGTGTCACAATGGGCGGTCTTATCGCTAAAAGCGATTTCTTCCAGACAACCTTTGGATGGACAGGATCGCAAAAAAAATAGTAAATTGTGTGGTTTGGTGATGCAGAAACAATATTTATAAAAATATCCATATTTTATATAATATAATTAGAAATAAACAACAAATAAATACAAAAAAAATACGAATGTATACTACATATATAAATGGCACGAACTCAAAGATTAAGATAGTGACTGTGTACAAGTTTCTGAAAAACAGGTAAAGACTGGGCGCGTCTCACTGACAGAGGTAGGGCATTCCATAGACGGACTGCTTGGATACTAAACGACCTGTCCATAAATTTGCTATTATGGGCAGGCATTTTTAATGTAAAATTCTCTGATGATCTCAAAACTTTCGAATGGGAATAGTGAAGGAATTCAAAACGATCCTTAAGATAAGAAGGATAGGAAGGATTAAAGAGAACATTGTAAAGAAGTGACAGAATATGAGCATTCCGGCGAAGACGGATAGGAAGCCACTTGAGCTTATTACGAAAACAAGATACGTGATCATATTTGCGCAAACCAAATATGAATCTTATACAAAAGTTTTGAAGACGCTCAAGTTTATCAAGTTGCTTCTCAGTGAGATCAAGATAGCTGACATCTGCATAGTCCACAATTGGGAGAAGAAGAGATTGAGCAAGCGCAATTTTAGTGGCAGTAGGTAGAAAGTTCCTTAATCTGTTCAACGATCGGGCAGCTGCAAAGAGTTTACGACTAACCTCCTGTATTTGAGGACCCCATGATAGGTTACTGTCAATATAAATTCCCAAGTCCTTGACTTTTTCACTCACAGGAATAAAATTTCCATTAAAAACAACTTGAGGTGCTTGAGATATGTTAGATTTTCCAATCATATACGAACTTCCGATGATAATTACCTGAGTCTTTAGGGGGTTAATCTTCAAGCCATATGTTTTTGCCCAATCTGATATTTGCTCAAGATCACTGTTTATGTTGCTAATAGCTACATCTACTTCACTAGGAGAAACATGAGTATATATTTGAAGATCATCTGCGTAAAGGTGGTAGGACGAAGTAATCTTAGTGGCTATAGAATTAATAAAAATTGAGAAAAGTAAGGGAGATAATACGCCACCCTGTGGGACGCCAGCAATGGTATCACACCACGAAGAAAATGTGTCATCAATGCGAATACATTGCCGGCGCCCAGACAGGTAACTTCGAAACCAATCAATCACTGTTGGAGATATGTTAAGAGAGCTAAGTATACCTAGTAAAATTTCAAAATCAACTGAGTTAAAGGCATTGCTAAAATCTAACAGAGAAAGGATAGTTAACTTGCCATTTTCCATTGCAGATCTAATATCTTCCGTAATATTGACTAAGGCTGTAGCAGTACTATGCCCAGGGCGAAAACCGGATTGTAGAGGATTTAGAAGGGAATGATTGTGGAGGAAAGCATTGAGCTGATTATATATCAAGCGTTCGAGAACTTTGGACAGGAATGGCAAAATAGATATAGGACGATATTCCGAAAAAGATGTAGGGTTAGGTTTTTTAGGCAACGGTATGATGTGAGCGTCTTTCCAAGTTGTTGGAAAAACACCACTAGAAATCGAGGAGTTTAGGATATGGCAAAGTATTGGGATGATTATGTCAAGAATCGGAAGGATCATATTACGGCTGATACAATCGCTGCCGATTGCATTCGAAGTAATGGATAGAGTACTCTTCTTAACATCACAAGCAGAAAATTGATTTAGGACAAAAGGTGGATGATCAGGAGTTGGAAGCGATGAAAGAAAATTTAATGTGTTAAATTTTGTAGTCCCATTTAAGTTGGACGAGGATGAGAAGAACTGATTTAGTAAATCAATATTTAAATCTTTGGAGAGTACATTATTACGAGACTTTTCAACCCCCATTGATCTAAGAAAACTCCAGACTTTAGCCGCATCACCAATTTGTACTGATTTATGGATATAGTGGCGCTGAGCATCCCTACATACCCTATTGCAGTGATTTCGAATAGTGACATATTTTTCCCAGTTTATAGATGTAGGCCTACATTTATATTTTGTCTTGGCTGCAGCTTTTTTATTTAAAATGGATTTTATTTCATCAGTCAGCCATGGTGAAGGGCGATGTCTCATTTTAATTACGCGAACTGGTGCATGTTTATCATAGAGACAGGTGAGGTAAGTCGTAAATATTGCAACTTTATCGTCAACTGATTCTGCATTTAAAACGGCTGACCAATCAATGTTGGAAGCATCTTCGCAAAGATTTTGTATATTCATACCACCAAAACTGCGTTGCAGAAGAAGCTTAGACTTAATTTTTGGTGGCCTGACATTATAAGAGAGAAATATAAGATCATGGTAAGAGAAGGCATCCGCTGAACACTGACCATGCTTAACAGCGAGTTCAGAAGAGGACACAAAGATAAGGTCAAGCAATGACGGAGTAGCATTAGGAAAGTGATGAGTAGAATTTAAAGGTAAAATAGAGAGATTAGTGGAATTTACTATAGATCGAAGAGAGGATGAACGTGAGTCTTGTTTAAGCAGACAAGTATTAAAGTCGCCCATAATGATCGTGTGCGAATAAGAGGATACATTTTCTAAAATATTTTCGAAGGAAGTGAAGAAGTCAATTCGAGATGAAGGACAGTAATATACCCCCAGCAAAATTTTCGTGTGACTAAGCTTCACCTCAATAAAAAGATGTTCACCTGCATTAAGCGGAGTTGGTTGAGATGACATATCAACAACAGAAAAGGGAATATACGCACGGAGATATATTGCCACACCTCCACCACCGCCAACAGTACGATCATTTCTTATGAGGTGAAAGCCAGGTAAAGAATAATTTGTGGAAGGAAGACAAGGCTTAAGCCATGACTCAGAAACGAGAATAGCATGAATATCCTTAGAATCAAAGGTAGCCAGCATATCTGAAAAGTGAGCCGGAATGCTTTGGGCATTAATGTGAACGACGTTGAAATTATTGGGAACATCAGAAAATTGTGAAGCTAGTATTTCAGAGAGAGGCTGTAAGCTAGGGATATTGCCATCATCACTATCTGCAGTTTCAGTATCACTACTAATGTCTAAGAATGACATTACTAAATAACTATTAATGTTTATATGTGAAAAATATAACGTACAATAAGTAAAATACAATTAAAAAATAAGGTAATAAATTTCCTAAAACTAAGAACAAACAAAAAAAACGAATAAAAATAAAATAAAAAAGTATTTTAGTGTCCACCTGCCAGTTGAGTGTTTTTATAAATACAGATTAAGTACATTATCTTACGACACTTTACTACTAAATAGAAAATAAAAAAGAGGAATTAATAATATCAAGGTTTAAGTAAAAGAAAGAAAAAAAAATTCAATAAGGGCACAAAACAAACACCGTTATGGGAAACGCAACTGACAATGCGTTTGTTAACATTACGTTGTCGTTAAAGCGCGACATAACCTTATAATTGTGATATTAGTGTTAACATCATCTGTGGTATAACGTAGTATTCGCAACACAAACTAATAAGAGTACTGTAATAACGTACACAACAATGGCTCAGAAGGTCTGGAACCCAGAACCGTGAAGCCAGTTAAATAAAAAAAAAGTCACAACAATAATGTACAGAATACTTTTACTCCTAGCAGATTTAAGATAATGTTACACATTGTCAATAAGTAATGATAATGTTTCGCATTGTCAGTTAGTAATGATAATGTTTCACATTGTCAATTTGTAAACATTTTTTGGTATAATAAATGGAAAGTGGGGTTAATAATTATTATGCTTATTATATGTAGATTCAATGGTTAAAAAAATTGCACAAAACATAAGGTATAGTCTACATACGTCCCACTGCTGGGCACAGGCCTCCCTATATTGATGATGATGAGAGGGTTTTGCACTAGCTTATAACACATTCACAAAGAAATAAGTCTCACAAGATATTTATTGTAATTGTAAAGCATTAAAAATAAGTCATTTAAAAAAAATCAGTATACAGACACAAGCTAGAAGTACCAGTTACTCAGTTCCGCAGAATGACTAAGCCATTCTTCGTGCCACGTAGGTAAACACTTTTACAATAAAATCCCAGAAAATACGCAAAATTTGTCCTTCGCTAAGTCAATAACCTTATTAAACAAAGAAGGCATAAAAAGCATTAATATACTATTAGGAAATAAATAGATGATTGTAACCCCTGGGAATGAGGTGATCGCTAACAGGCTTTTTATTTTGTTTTGTGTTGTTAATTATTGTGTAACAAATATAAATATACGTTAATGAACAGTATTTTTAATTCTTTCTCATTTTATAGGATAAGGGTGACAAACGAGCACACAGTCCACCTGATGGTAAGTGTGTGGCCCATAGACATCTACAACAATCCTTAAATGAAAATGCAGATGCGCTGTCACCCTTGAGGATTAAGATGGAATGCATCATTTTCAGTAAAAAGGATCTCAGGCTTTCTACACTCATATGAAATACAGAAGCATTAAACTGTTATTTTACGATGATATTCTGTGAAAGCGTGGTTCTTCCCTGGTCCCGATCCATTCCATGCTACAACCATAATATTGTTTCAGCATGGCTTTACAACGTAAAACAGTTCCTTTTTTAAAAGGTTTCTTGCTGGTTCTTTCCAGGACAACGGTATTTTAAATCCGAGTAAGGTATATATAAGAGTGACTTACAATAAGTATTATTTATAATTTATATTAATGAAGTTTCTATTCTATTCTATTCTATTTTACTAAAGACGTGGAGATCGTAAAAACGAGGCTGTTTCGATGACACACGTGCAAATTATGCTTAAATTGACTACGTAAGGGACACTCTACGCGGCTACGTACGCCCTTGTTTTACTTGTAAGCGGCGACACAATATCCTTTTTCACCGCGAGGTTCCTCAGGCAAGCAATGCAATCGTAAATATGACTGCAAATGATACTGAGCCAACAAATAAAACCCCTGACGTCATGGATATACGCGCAGTACACGCGTCATTTATCAGATAAATTAACTGCTAGGTCCCAAGTGCAAGAGACGTCAAACTGCGTAGATTCGGAACAAATATAAACAGCGGAAACCGGGTTCGAATCCAGCGACATGCGGTTGCCATCCGCCCGACCGGAAACTGAATGCCGTCGCACCAGTGTTGACACTCGAACTCGACTATTTCGGTTTATGGGTCCGTTGCACCTAGACTTCTAGTTGTTTGTAGGCCAGATAAACATCTGGCCTACAAACAACTAATGTACCTACCTATTAAAATCTATAATTTATACTTGCGATTGTTGACACTTGGTGAAATTCTAGCTTTATTTTTATGATTTGAATAAACACTTAAACACTTTTTTAACATAGTCTTTGAATATTACTAATTTTTAGTACGATCTATGCACTCAAATAAATATTTTACCAGTTTTAAAATATTTTAAAACTAGTATAAGTTTCACCCTTGAACGAAACGAAACCACTTCAAGGTTTCACCCTACGGTATGATCAGAGTACAGAGTAATCCTTTTAAAATCGCTCCATAGATGGGTTATTATAAGACAGTGCATAAAAACTAGTGGTCCGCTACCGTTACCGTTATAATATAACCCATGGGAAGCCCACGGCTGAACATACGCCTCTCCCACAGATTGCCTCATGGGGAGGGGGAGGATATTCGACATAGTCGCCGCACTTGGCTGGCGGGTTTGTAATTGCACTTGTTTATTTTTAAGTTATTATTGGTAAGACGCTGCTGCCCATCTCCTGGTTTCCCTCAGCCGTCTCTGACGACACCCACGGGACGTCGACAGTAATCAATTCATTATAATTTTATTTAATGTTTATTATTATTCGAGAGATTTTATTGATCATCATTTTAATAACCCTATCGATTGGTTCAATAGAATAGTGACATTTTTAGTTGGTTCGGTTGCGGCTAAGGTAAGCTTTTAAAAAAAATTAATGTCATTATTTTTATTTTTAAAAACAGAACATTTCTGTTGAAATAAATTTGAAATCTACAATAATATTTAATGTACTTTTTCTCCAAGCTCACGATCGCACTTATAATGCTCATCATCAAGAAAGCCCATGTATTGTGACGGGCAACTAAGGAACCATACCTCTATCTGCGTGACTCGACACGCACTTGGCCGGTTTTTTCCAGTCTGTATTACTACAAAAAATACTTTGAAGACTACGTTTCATAAGAGATATATGTCATAAAGTAAATGAATAAATTCGATATATTATTCAAATATTTCGGATTAGAATTAGATAGATAGATATATGGACCTAACTATACCCCAGAGATTAATTAAAGTTCCAGTAACCAAATACGTAAAAGAAAAAGTTAGGAACTTTAGAGCCATAGCCCAAGTTTGATAGAAAAACTTTTACGATACAACTGCTGAGATGATGAAAAAACATTATATTAATAGAAATACATAAAGTCGAATACTAGTAAATAATATCTTTCCGGGTCACATGAATGGGAAAAAAGTGTTTTCTGGACTTTTTTTAATAAATAGAAGTATGCTACGAGGAATTATATCACTCAGCGGGGTATGAAGAGGGCTAAGCCTCGAATTTCTTTACGTAATATAATTCGTAAAGATGATTCACAAAAAAACTAGAGCAACCCTACATAGTCCAACGGGTCAGTGAGCTGAAGTGACAATACACCGGCCATATAGCTCAAAGAACCGACATTCGATGGGGAAGAAAGGTTCTCGAGTGGCAGTTTGTACGGGTAGGCGAAGTTCGCTTTCCACTGCAAGGAGTGGCGTGGTCGTTGGATGAGGTTGCTTCAGTTTTGTGGCAATCTTTAGGCAATACTAGTTCAGCAGTGTAATTATAAGGGGCTGTTATGATGATGACGAATATGTGGTTTAGCCGTGCTGCAGCTAATCAGCGTAAAATAGTAGCTTAAAGTTTTCCAGCAGTTTCGTATGGTAAGTATAGAGAACCAGACATCCTTATTACCGGAAACGAAGCATCTTAGTCCTCCATGATAGCAACGCATCTGCATTTTGATTCTTAATCAAGGATAGACGTAGATGTCTTTGGGCCACAGTATCCACTTACCATCAGGTAGACAGCGTGCTAATATGTCACCTATAATCTAAAAAACTATTAGGATGGTGATACTACGAGGGAAGGGTTTTTTAATATCTGTTTTTATTAATGGACTCTTCCTACTCAATAGATCATATCTCGTTGTAACCTAATGAAAACTAAAATAAGGAAAGAGATTGTAAGATAAGATAAGATATTAAAAGTTGAATTTCTAATTTTTACGGATTATATCGTGTTTATTTTATTGCATATAAAATTGTTCATGTTTCGAAAGCTTTGAACGGGGAGAGGAGACCGATGTGTTTGACACCTTGATGTCGTAGTTAACGAATTGTTGTCCGATCTACGCAGAATGACCTGACCGTATAGCGTACATTTCTGTCTTGTAATAGTATGCTCTAATTTTTATTTCTTTTATCGATTGTCAGATAACCATGCAAAGGGTTATTATTCATCTAAATTTCGAACTATGAGATTCCGTCGCTGTTTTTTTTTTCAAAACAGCATTGAGGTTCTGTTTTATATTTTTATTATTAATGTACTAAAAAAGTAAAAATATATTTCAAAGACATGTGAAGTTAGCTAACATGCATTGGGGCAGCGCGACTGACACTTCCTTATCCTAAAACCCTTTCAGAAATGAGAGGAGGCCTGTGCCCAGTTGTTAGACCTATATAGGAGGTAGCTTCAATTTTTTAAAACTTTATGTACTATTCAAAGAAGTAATAGATATAAAATAGATAAATAATCTAGCGTCAGCGTCATGATATATATATATGTATATATATATATATATATATATATATATATATATATATATATATATACATATGTACTTTATGACATCCTAGCATGTCAAGCCGAGCTGGCGATGATTGACGAGACGCTCAATTACGGCAGGCTGGTTGCTATGAAAGGCAAGCGGTTGTTTCGAGAGCGATCATCTAGTGATTAACAACGATGGACGGTTTCAGTTTAATAGACATGCAAAGTTACATCAAACGGAACTTTGGTAATGGACACTAAATAGATTTGGAAAAATAAAAATAATGTCCTCCAGACCGAAATTAGGTCGCGGCGAGCAGTGTCGATGGAGACTAGCCATCTGTACGGGACAGGATTATGGTGCGCGGGTGTATGCGCAAGCATAAGTGCACTCTCAATTCCCTCACTCTCATAGGCCAATGGAACAGTAATCCGACACGACCGGACAGAGATCAGGCGCAGGACGAACGGCTTTAGAAAAGAAAAGTTCGAGTAGGTAGTCTGTGGCGTTGCGGAGCTGCAGGTTTGAATTATGTATAACCAAAAATTGTTCCGGGTCTAGATGAAGTTCACGTGCAATTTGTGTGTTTAAATTCTTCTCCAAGAGAATCATTAACATTCATCATCAATAGAGCCCTTCACTAGTTCACTTCTGTACATAGGCCTTCCCTAGGAATGCCACAAAGCACAGTCCTGAGCCACCTGCATCTATTAACTTCCATGTCATCACTCCATTCAGTGGGGGGCCACACTATACTTTGCCTACCGATTCGAGGGTGCCACAGGAAAATTTCTTCCCCATCAGTTGTCGGTTTGTCGAGCTATTTGGCCGGCCCATTGCCACTTCAGCTTACTAATCTGTTGGGCTATGTCCGTGATTTTTTTATAGCATAAGGGAGACAAGCGACCACACAGTCCACCACCCGATGATAAGTGGTTGCTGTGGCCCTTAGACAACTACATCTATCCTCGTTTGCGAATCAAAATGCAGATGCGTTGTCAACCGTGAGGACTAAGATGGAATGCCTCTATATCAGTAAAAAGATCATTCATTTCTAAGTTTATCACGCAGAGAAACCTCAAGCATAACCCTCCATAGCTCGTTGAGCGCCCTTGAGCTTTCTCGTACGGATAACATTGAAGGACCACGCCCCAGATATACGTCATCTGCAACAGCACGTGAGGTTAAAAACAAAAAGCGACCGGCGGCGCGGCGGGGGCGGGGGCGGGGGGGGGGGGTTACGATCATGCTATAGTTGCCACGCTTGGTAGGTTGGTTGGCAACCGAATTTTCAATTTCACCTTCCGTTTCAGTTTCCTTCTATCGCTCGTTACAGCCGAGGGACGACATGGGGCAGTGGATATTCTTACACCGCCGCTACGCGGTTACACTTAACTATCCCATGCGAAATAACAAGTTGCACGAAGCACGGTTTGAGTACTTTCGCGAGTAGAGCGCGACCGCGGCAACGGGCGAACAATTTCACTTTCCACCAGGTAGCGGCTGTTACTGCACCGCGCTAATTGCCTTTTAAAACGCTAATGAGCTAATATCGCGTGCTGGCCTACCTCCCGCATACGCCAGGTTATCGTTGAACAGCTACGAAGAAAATGAAGACGTACGTAAATTGGCACTATATATATATATATATATATATATATATATATATATATTGGTAGATTTTCGTTTATCTTTTCGGGCATCTTAAGGTATACATAACGCGTGTTATCACAGAAATTTGAATAATCTGTAATTAAAAAAAATTCCCGAGCACTAAATCACAGTCTAACTCTAACTACTTCTAACAGTCGGTCTTCGAAGGCGTCTAGACGGAGCAATTGTGGGGTGCGATGCGGGGCGAAACGCGGGCGGAAAGGGATAGGGTTGTCCTGTCACGCAAATAAATTAAAATGGTCCACACTTCATTTCCAGTCAAAAACTGTGGGTCGTCCTCATTTAAAGATAAGTAATTTAAGTTTTATCAGTTTGCACATACACAGGAATTAGTTCAAACGTAAAATAAAATTATTTTTTTATTATTTTTATTACCACCCGTTCTGTAAACCCTAGCAATTTATTGTTTACGTCGGCTTTTCCGACAACATCAAACGTGATGACTGACTATGATCTTCTTAGGCTGTGACTATATACATTGTGGCTCATAAGGTAATTGTCTTACTACAGTTTCGGAAATTCGATAAGCGATTGCATTAAAATTAAAATCAGTTCTGAATCCTACTTTATGATACCACTGTACATGGTGTCTTAGCACCAACTTCTGAAACTGTTATGTAAAAATTATTTTATTATTAATAGTTCTTTGAAGTCGCCTTTTACTTTTCATTTAAGCTCTAATTTTCATAATATTTAAATATGGGCACGCGAGTAACACTTCCTCGCATGACAGTAACCCGTGTGATTACGGCCTCATCTAGAGCAACCCAATCCTATCATTATTCAAATCACTGTCATAAAAGCAGCTTGCAGCGTGGTAATAGATTCGCTAGAGGCATCGTCTCGTGGAACAAATTAATTATAACTACTCTCCAGCGCCAAGCTGAGAAAGTGCAACGCTCGCGGCGGCGAGACGAGTGAACGGTGGCAAGAGACCACGATCGCGCTCCATCATAAACATAAACATTCTGTCGACGGTTGGCGTGATTATTGAATGCACGTGGTACATTGTCACGAAAGTTGCAGCCTGCGGGCTCTACGAGTCATTTGGATGTACGTACTTACGAGTCATAAGAAACACCAATATTTTACATGTTCCTTAAACGCGATTTTATGTATCATTAACTTCATAACAACGGACTGATGACTAACATAGCGTTTGTTTATTATTATTATTAATAATTATTACATTCGAAATTTGAGTTATTTTTTATTGATTTGATTAAAAGCGAGGTAATAGCGTAGATGTCATCAAAAAGAGTCGTAAAATATGGAGAACATTTTATCTATTATCTTATTAACACATTGAATAAATACTTCACGCAATGTCTAATAAAAAATATTCAGACTGCGATCGCATATCAACTTTAGAGTGTGGCGATAAGTTAAATCCTCTAAACTTTGGACCTCGTGTCCAGCAGAGGTATCTGTTATTGACTGATATCGACGGCAATAAGTTCCCATCAAATTAACGCGCCTAAGTTAAAATAATATAGCTCGAAAAGTCGACAATCAATGAGGAAGAAAAAGTTCTCGAGTGCGGCCCCATCACTAAATGGCGTGACGATCTGGTAAGACACGCAAGAAGTCGATATTCAAGAAAGCGCTTTGTGATATTCCTTGGGATGGATGCCTACGTTCAAAGAAGGACTTATGAAGGGCTGTAATGATGATGATGAAGTTAAATATTATATAATTAAAATAGCCTTTGCCCAGTTACGCGCATGTGAACCTGGTTTACCTAAAATACGTTAGCCTTTTTAAGCCAAACGTATTTTGTATGTAGGTTAAAAATCCTTCAAACTTCTCGTTAAGTTGCAAATCGACAAATTCAACGATGTTGACAGAAAAGGTCGTTCGTGCTCAGTATTAATAACACAAAAGGTAAGAAATGCGACGTTATCCGTACTTGTAGATCAATCATCGCTAACAATGGCCGCAAGTCACAAGTGGGCTTCTTGTGCGTTGGAAAGCAATGCTTCCGTATCGCCTTTGCAATTCGAAGTATTCGCCGTTCACAAGTTTTCCTTCCTCTTGTGTTCGCACGTTACGATCTTGTCTACGAATAGTATAAAGGTACAAAGAATTGATTGCATCAGTAAAATAGATGCGCACGTCTTAGCTAGAGGAAATAAATCTTGTGCAAATGTCGTTTTTTATATAAAATAATATAGGTTAAAAACGAGCACATAGTTCCATCTCATCGTAAAGAGGTACTGTGACCTATAGACATCTACATTTACCTACGATTTAGGTTCAAATTGCAGATGCGTGGTCACCCTGAAGACTAAGAGAGCGTGGTCCCTGCCTGGTCGAGCTGACCCATTCGTGCTACAACCACAATATAGCTGCAGCTTGGATCTACTACGTATAAAACGTTTCCTTCCTCTTGTATTCGCACGTCTATAAATAGTACAAAGATACAAAGAATTGATCACATCAGTGAAAATAGATGCGTGTGGTAAGACAGAGAAAATAAATCCTGTGCAAATGTAGTAATATACTAATGTAGTAAACAAATGCGCCAAAAGCCCCAAGGCAAACTTTGTTTTTGTTGTCTGGAAGCGATTGGAAAATTCTAGATGAATTCAGACACATGCGTAATTTATACGCTTAACGATTTGGTAGCTCAAGAGCTAGATTTCAGAGGTGCGAGCTTCGAGTTCAAATCACGCAAAGTTTTCCATTAAACTAAGTAATGCTTACCAATAATTTTGCTGGGTCTGGAAGTTTTTTCATACGCAAAATACGATACACGAGAAACGTCTAGTGTGAATTTATTGCTTTTCCAAACAAAAAATATACTATAATTAATGTAGCTTTTTTGACACTGCATTAGCCATTTCTCTGATCAACATAGAATTACGATCGCCAAAAAAAAACATCAGTATTCATAATTTTATACTTTGTGCAGTTTATTCACCACAAGATATTTTTCGTACGAGTATTCGTATTTCCAAGACGGTCTCCCAATTATCAGAAAAGGTCACCATAGCAACGTGTAGTAGGCCAACTAAATTGGCGGCAATTACCGCTCTTATCGCTGTTTGATTAAGCGAATCGCCAACCATCCGATTATCAACGGCAATTAAGGCGATACCTCGATCAAAACCTTGCGATAGTGCGTTTTTCAGACACTATTATCTCATTAGTTTTGAGAAATAAACTACATCTAAAAGCAAATTATTAATGATCACATTCCACGTTCTAATTTGTTTTTATGTGTTATAAATACATTTAAAATCTACTTTTAAAAATTGACTAAAATTATTGATTACATGCATCTGTTGCTAAACGCAACGCTCTAATCATTTGAGGATTAAACTATAGACAATTTAAAAATCTATATTATTCACGTTTTATTTAATTTCTTAAGTTCGCTTTTCTTTTTTAATTAAGATAATTCCGAAATTTGGGCATATTTCTTACGCGATTTACTGCTTTTAAGATAATGGTTCAGATCATTACCTTTCTCCTTCCATTGGCTTTCTTAAATGTTTCTGCTTAAGTATGGGTTATTATATGTTGATTTTATATGTTCGTTCGTATGTAAGTTACTTAAAACGTGTGTAGCTACTATGTATGTATTTAAAATTGCGTACGCTATATCTCAAGTACAGAGTATATTATTAAGGATATTTGTAATAATATATATTTAATTTATAATCGTATTTATAGTTTATACGTATGTTATGTATGGTTTTTATATTTTTATTTACGTATATATATTTTCATGTTTTTATGGTACCTGATTAAGTTTCTCTGCTTAGCTTGTGGTTGACTGGTAGAGAATGCCTAATGGCATTCAATCCGCCAATTGCACACCTTAAGTGCAATAACGATTTTAAATAAATTTAGGCATGCTTAAATAACCGACATACAACGACGACCAACGAATCAGTAAGCTGATTTTTTTTAAATAAAATTCTGACAACTGAGCTCAAAGTCCTCCTGGTGGTGAGTGGATGCTTCTGCTCAATGACATCTACATCACCTATCCTAAATTTAGTTTAAAAATGCAGATGGGTTGTCACCCGTGAGGACTAAGATGGAATACTTTGTTTCCAGTAAAAAGGGTCTCCGGTTCTCTACACTCACCATATGAAACGGTAGCTTTAGCTGGTATATTGTTATAGTCTGGTCTTAACCCAGTCGAGTAGACGCATTCGTGCTACAACCATAACATACTTAAATAAGAACCAATATTACGAACTATTTCCCAGCAAACATCCTCTAATTGGGCAGTCATTGTACAAAGCAATTAACTCAGTCAACGGCCTTATAATTATTCACGTCAGTTGTGAGATAACAAGCATTCGATAACATTCAAACAACGGCTCAAACTGCTTAACTGCATCCTGTATTTGTGTACACGCAGCCTTTTGGCAAACAAGACATAAATAAGACCGCGCTCTCACATGATGCCAGCGTAAAATATCAACTTGATGCTGCTGTATTTTGTTTAATGATTTGAAAAGTGTTGAGAACCGAAGACCCCTTTTTAATGGAAATTCATTTCCAATAAAAAGGGTCTCCCATTCCATCTTAGGCCTATGGGTTGACAACGCATCTGCATTTTAACACTAAATTGAGGATAGATGTGCCGTGGTACAGTGGCTTAGCAATGAGTGGCTGCGCTGGGGGTCGCGGGTTCGAATCCCGCACGGAACAAGTATTTGTATGACCTACTTGTGACCTAATTGTTCCGGTCTGGATGTTTGTCCTTGTGCAATTTATGTTTGGAAACTGCCCCCACGATAGAGAAGAAAATCCTGGTGTAGGGGTAACGTTAAAAAAAAAGATGTAGATGACTTTGAGCTACAGCATCCATTCACCATCAGATGGACTGTTTGTTCGTTAGTTATCTTTATTCTAAAAAGTGGGTTTTAATGTGCGTTCATTCCCAACTAATTACAAAAAAAAATTCAGGCAATATGCCTGAAAAATGTCCAGTACACTAATCCAGCTTTAAATAAAAACAACAGATATAAAAGCTACTTATTCTGTTACGCTAGGACAGTGCGATTTAGCATCTAGGGCTTCATCACCACTTACGACTTACTAAACATCGGCTTAAAATAAGTAAGAAAAATATTATCTATTGCTGTTTAATAGTGCAAGATCTTATTCAAAATGTATTTTTTTCATTGAATACAGCAGCAAGTCCACAGTTGAGCGTAGGATAAAAGCAAACAAAGTCAACTAAATTCAACATATTTATCACAAAAACAAATAAACTACTAAAGTATGTACTGTTCAAAAGTACAATCTATTTTGTAGTGTGAGAATTTTTTTCCCAGTGGTCTTAAAAGTAATCTACTCGTAACTTAGGAAGAGCATTCGGAGTGGCGGAGGATTTTTTCCCCAGTAGACTTTTTCATATTTTTTAGACAAACAAATCTAATTTGGGTAATTATCTCCAGTTTAAAACATCTACGTGATACTCTTTTAGAAAATACTTCACGACGGAAAAACATGCAAACACTGAGGCGGTTCTGCGAGTGTTCAGTATGGGCTAACAATAATTGACATCGGTTAGATAAATATCCACCTAATTATTAATTAATGGATAAATTGTACTAGGAAGTGTATCATTAGAACACATAGTATATAAATACTAAGATACGCAGAGCCCCATAGCTGTACCCAACTTTGTAGCTGTTGTATTGCGGAGTGATGAAGTCACCTTGGCCAACTTAAGCGATTAATTCCTGCTACTTCGAAAGAATTAACATAAAAAACAGTTTGATAGGCGAAGTTTCGAGCAATGTTTATCTGGGTCAATGAGCAAATTTATCTTATTGATTCGTCCGATTGGAACGTTGTCGAACTAAAGCAACTCAACATTCTTGTTTTTATCATTGAATTAAAAAAGAAGTACTTTATGGTTAGAACAAATTTAAAACAAGTTTCAGTCAAATGATGATAAATCCAGACCGAATTCGAACGCGGTCACGGCGGCCAGTCTCAAGCGAGACTAGCGATCTGCGTAAGACCAACGGCTTTCCGTGCTTTACAGTCACAGAGGCAAAACATCTTCAATTTCTTGACTCCGGGCTGCTACTAAGAATTTCTTGACAAAAACTGATTTTAAACCGCCCGAGATTTGAACCAGGGTCCACATAATCTGCACTGGCGGTCACTAAACAACAACGCAGCACAATGATAAAAACAACGGTTGCCAACTCGCCTGCAAAGCGGGCAAATATTGCTAGTACACCACTATAAGGCTATCTATAGATAATTGAATTAATAGAATAGTATACATTTATTATAACATATTAAGTTTATAGAACTAATTTACGTAATAAGTGTCAAAAGATATAGAGTAATGGTTTAAAATATAAACGCATGAATAAAATTTAAGTTCCTTCCTGTAATATTTAAACAACTGAGATTAAGCTACTTAGGGGTGTTGCATGCTATTAAGAGATAAATAATGTTTTTAAAAAATTTTGCCCGTCTGCCTGTTCAGTGTTTTTGAAAAAAAAAACGATAAATTGATAAAATCCATTGTTTTTAATTATCTTAAATATAAATAATTAAAATAATACATCCTATCACCTCAGTCTCCCCGTGATCATGGGTGCTGCAAAGAGTCCGAAACGTTGGGAATTAAATATATAGTACCCGGTTGACCCAGCTTTGCTCGGTATTTTTCGCTCGGTTTTTTAATTCGTGTGTTTTAGAAATTATATTCAGATACAAATTACATACTGATGAAATACGAATAATATTTTGTGATCTTAGCGACATAATAGAAAAAACTGAACTGGTTATTTGAATAAAAAATCATGAGTGCAATAAGTTTAATTTAAATTTTCGTGTTTTTAAAAAATTTAAAAAAAGTCGATCGGTCGGTTTGGGCTCGAACCATGGTATTACGATTTTGTGACCGCCCCACAATACAAATTAAGCTATTTGTAATCATTGATAAACTGTCAAAATTTACCTTCTTATTCTAACGATATTGTAGCAGTTTTTCATTGCCTAAAAACACTGGACACTAAATTTTATGAAAATCGTTGGAGCCTTTTCCGAGATTTCGATTATATATTATGTGTTATATATATATATATATATATATATATATATATATATATATATATATATATATATATATATATATATATATATATATATATTTGATACGCTTGGATTCCGTGGCTTTCGATTTTACGCGGAACCCTGTTTTTCTAAAACAAAAGTAAAGATATTAATAGTTACTTTGCAACCATCTGTTAAATTAAATAAAATGATGTAATCCCAGCACCACCACTACCAACGCCACTACTCCCAACACCACTCTTCTAGGAAAGACACACCATCGACGATAATACGACACGTGTTTCGCCTCTACACGAGGCATCTTCAGGTGATGTTGAGGTGATCTTAGCGGTGAGCCGCCGTAGAGTCAATTTATTAATATCTTTATTATAATGGATTTCCGCAAAGTAACGCCTAATTCTATCAATTATCTTAAAACAAAAGTAGACTAAGTTACTGCTTATAACGTCAACTATCTGCCAGTAAAGGTCTCGTCAAAATCGGTCCGGTAATTTCGGAGCCAGAACAAACAGTCAAAATAGACAGACCGGCAGAGAGACGGACAAAACATTAAAACATTGCTTTTTTGTTATAAGCACCGTATGTAATTTAATATGCATTTAGTAAACATTTCTAATCGGCATTACTAACATACACTTAAGTTTTATTTATTTGTATATACATGAACGTGATAAAATCCGGAAAACTAGTTGCATTCAAGGTGTAGTGTTCGCGTAAATATAAGAAATCATACATAGAATAGACAAACAAATTACAAACACAACTACCACACCACTTCACCCGGGTGACGCGGATGTAACGTCACAGAGGAACGACAAAACATTGCGTCGTCGACATGCAGCAAACACAAACATGTGGACGGACTTGTTATAAATAAACCTTTTAATTATAAATGACACTCATCGGGCTGTCCTTGCGAGATCACGTGAGTTGTAAGAGAGTTGATTTGAGAATTGATTTCCTGGGAACGAACTTTATTAGGTTGTGCCAAAACCAACTACTTACTGGCTTATAGATCTTCATTTAGTCGATGTATCTACAAGTACAGTCTTTAAACGTATTTCTGTCTTTTTCATATATAAAAAATAAGTGATAAACGAACTTACAGCCTACCCGATGGTGATTGGCTGCTGCAGCCCACAGACACAAGCACCCAACTTCAAACAACGCAGGTCACAATTGCGTGATCTCTCAGCTCTAAGATGGGATGCTTCACTATCCGTAATTATTTTTCACTCATTACGACCTGTCAAGCGATGACTGCTACACACAGGCTCCCATAGATTGTCTCTAAGGCACACTCGGCATGGAAGCAACGCCTAGCGGGCGGGTTGGCAATTGGCAATTTTTTTTTGAGTTGTAATCAGGAAGACACTGATTTTTATAGCATTGGGTGACGAACGAGCACACAATCCACCGGATGATAAGTGGATGCTGTGGCCTATAAACATTTACATTTATCCTGAATTCAGAATCAAAGCGCATATGTGTTGTCACCCCTGAGGACTAAGATGGAATGCCCTGATTCGAGTAAAAGTCTCCGGTGCTCCACACTCACCATACGAAACACAGCAGCATTACGCTGCTATTTTACGCTGTCCGAAAGCGCGGTCCTACCCCGGTCGAGCCGACCCATTCGTGCTACAACTAAAATATAGCTCTGCAGCGTGGCTCTACCACGTAAAAAAATTACAAGGTAGTGAAAACTTAAACCGGTCCTAAGCGACGCCCTATAATAATATTAGCTCTCTATCTTTAGAGTGCAACACAGCAGTCCAAGCACTGCTACTTGACGACACAAATAAGTAAGAGGACGGCACCAACCTCGACGGAGTCCTATCACCTAGCATAATGATTCCTTAGTCACGGAATTTTATGACACCGCCATAGTCATAACGTCATAACATGAATTACATTGTTATGACGTTATGACTATAGCGGTGGAAGGAAAAGGGGAGATTTCTCGCCGGGCAAGGTGTTCTGCACGGGGAGCTGTTTTATATATACTACTTTACTTGGGCATTTTGATAGCGCGATTTAGGCTTTAATGAGTTTCGCTTGTGAAGCTACGACAGCGCTGCCACATGCCGTTTACAAGATAGGTGTTAGTATAAATTGAGCGGGTTGCTTGAACCGTACAAAAGAAATATTTATAACTCCATTGCAATTTGCACCTGGCCTTAGCCGCTTTAGCTTTTATACGCAATCTTTAATAATTTCGTTGATTCAATTAAATAGACCGAAAACCTTCAACGTTTACGGTTTCCACTAATTACGAACACAATATTCTGTATAATACAAAAGAGTTAGTAGTGCTTCTATAATTGTGCCGATGATTTTAGCACAAACAAGAAAAACAAAAACAAGAAAACCTTTTAAAAGTAACGGGAGACGTTGCTTGCGAAAGATATCAAAATGCCCTTTTTTACAGAAATAAGGGTGATAAACAAGTATCTAGTCCACGTATTGGTAAGCTAATGCTGTGGCATATAAACATCTACATCTACCCTCAATTAAGAATCAAAATGCAGATTCGTTGTCACTCTTGAGGATAAGATGGAAAAAGAGAGACCGGTTTCCTACACACACCATACAAAACACGGCAGCATTATTTTGCTATTTACGCTTATATTCACAGTATGTATTAATACGTGAACATGGTCCATCCCCGGTCGAGCCGACCCTTACCATACTTGACTATCTTATTCATAAAAAAATATTTCATTTTGCGGAAATCCATCGACATGACGCCATACCAGTATTGCGTGACACAGGGGTGTCAAATTCGTCGCGACAGTGTTAATGTAACATTTGTATCATTATTACATGGCAACACAATTACCTGACTTTCATTATGAAACGCAAATTAATATTAATGTATCGTATTTGGCGCTAGCACATCACTCATTCGCACTAATTACAGATGACTCGCATGTTTTGTATACTTTATTTAATCGATATTCTGACATGAAATAATAAATGACTTGACGGATTAACGGGGCACGTAATTTGCTTTATACGCGGTAGAGTCATGCTGCAGTTATATTATGGTTGTAGCACGAATGGGTCGGTTGGACCGAAGTAGGACCACGCCCTCGAGAATACCAGCATGAAATAGCAGCTTAATACTGCTGTGTTTTTTATAGTGAGTGTAGAGAACCGGAATCCCTTTTTACTGGAAACGTGCCAGCCAACAAACCATGTTAGTCTTCAGGGGTGGCAACGCATCTGCACTTTGATTCTTAATCGAGGATAAAAGTAGATCGTATCGCTGTAGATCGATCGTTTGTCATCCATATTCTATAAAAAAATACTCTCGAACTATCTTAACTGCATTTTTTCAACTTTTTTTTTCAATCTACGCTTACATCTATTTTAACAGGTGTCAACTTAATCCAGTAGTATAACTATTTTTAATTGTAAATTATTACAAATACAGCCATCTCAGTGAATTCATTCAGAGAATGTGAAACAGGTCATTCATCCCCGCCATTTATCCCGCTCGCAGTGGTTCTGGCGTCAGCGGCACCTGGTCGAGCAACATAATTAGGCAATTATCAATCATCCATTAAAATTATCATTAATTCAAAGTCTCGACATCACAATCATCTATTTGGCAAATTCTGTAAAAAATCTAGCTTAAGACAGTTATAGAGAATGTGAAGTTATTTCTGTTTACTTGTCACTATTGTGGATATTTTTTTAAGTCCTCAATTCAATTCTTCAGTGGCTTTAGCACCAGTTGTGAACATTACACAATTATCTTTAAGCCAGTATTAAAATATACTACTATTATAATAATATAATTTGTAAGGAATCTAAATATTTATTGCTGAACTCTTCGATCAATACATATATAATCGAAGGCTGAACTCAATTTTTCAAGTAAGATTAAATACAATACTTATAGTTTACTAATGAATTAACTATGGTGTGATTTAAATATAAACCAAAGAGAAGGAGAATAATATTTTGATAATTTTGTACCCTAGAAAGGCTAATAAGATATACCTATCATCGAAAACCTCCCCGTAAGTCAATGCTTGTCGCAAAACATTTAAGATATGGACAGGCGGAGTTCACTTCTCACGGGATTGGGACAACGCGGATACTCCCTGGCTCCAAAATAGTAATCAGAGGAACCTTGTGCCCAAGGTTAGAGCAATTTTAGGATGCTATTTGAAATTTACACTACTATTGGTACCCCCAGCATACTAAGGATATGGGCAAATAGCAACATCTTTAGCAACAAACTTTGGTGTCCGTCCATTATCTTATCTGCATACAAATCTGCAAGCTACCCTACTCTCGACCTAAAGGTTACCGGCTCCCGGCAAGCGGGAGCCCGCCACCGGACGCCTCTGCATTCCGCGCGCCCCCCTACTCTCTAACTACCCATTTCCCATTCCGATAGAATTGTTAAGAGCTGGGAGTGGAAGTGACGGCTGACTTTGCCCTGTTAAAACTAATTCCCACAAGCTTTCATTTATAAACAGTCATGCTGACAAATAATTTTGATTAATCGTTTTAATATAGTATGCTACTACAATATGTTATGTATTTTTATTTAATATAGTAGAAAAGGGTTGTCACTGGAAATTGACTTTGGTGGCTTAGATTTACGGGTCAATACGGGTTCTCTTAATATTGAAAAATTATTAATTAAAAGTAAGTGCAGTGTAGTAGTGGTTCATAACCAAAAAGATGTTATTTTCTCAATTTTTTTTATCTAATTTCACCCCAACGGTGACATTAGAGGAAAGGTACCAATTATGGAATACGTTCCTAATGTGGAATACCGTAATATTTCTAAAACTAAGCGCTACGAATATTCCAAACGTATATCATGTTCATGTTACCCTTCCCGCTACCAGCGTTCGACGGCCAGTGTGCGTACGGCGTTCGGCGGCACTAGACGCGAGTGAGAGTGTGCGACACTGTTGACGCAACATCAATCGGATATTTACGTAAGTTTTACGCATATGTTCTCTTACTATTCTTACATGGATATCTCAAAATAACTTGAAAAGTGTCTAAACAAAATATGTAGTTTTTAAATGGCACTGTTATTTTACGAATATATAACTAATAATAAAAAGTTACTTCTATTTTCATACCGCCATCATATTGTTCGTAATATGGAATATCGTTGAGGTCCTAATATGGAATAGTATTCCATATTAGGAGCTCGACGTAAGGAAGTTTTTAATATGGTGTCTGATTACTATTTCTCTCTTTTACAGATATATTTGTGATCAACATGGTCCCGCCAGTAAAAAAACGAAAAGAATGGGACAAAGTCAATATGAAAAATGCTATTGAAGCCGTGAGAACCCAAAGAATGGGTTATAAGAAAGCTGCACAGGTCTTTAATGTACCTCGGACAACCCTTTTTCGATTCTGTCATACCAACGAACCAAATATAGACTGCCACCTTGGTCGTAAAACAGTTTTGGGACCTGACATTGAACATATGTTAGTACAGTATGTCAAGCAAATGGAAAAACTGTATTTTGGGCTAACACGAAATGATGTGAAGAGAATGGCATATCAGTTGGCGATAAAAAATAATTTAAAACATCCGTTTAATAATAGAACAGCTGGACGTAAATGGTTAAAAGGGTTTTTGGCAAGGCATAAAGAACTTTCTCTGCGCCAACCTACAGGTACATCATTTGCTCGGGTTAAAGGCTTTACGAAAGAAAATGTTAAATCCTTTTTTGATTTACTGGAAAAGGAATTTGAACTATTTAAATTTCCACCAACTAGGATCTACAATGTCGACGAGACTGGGCTTAGCATAGTCCAATCGAAGACACCAAAGGTTTTAGCTACGAGGGGTAAAAAACAAGTCGGAGCCCTGACTTCTGCGGAAAGAGGGTCCCTCATGACAGTTTGTCTTGCAATAAGTGCAGCTGGTGACTTTGTACCCCCGCTGATTATTTTCCCACGCAAAAAGATGAATGTTTTGCTCATGAAAGGGGCACCTATTGAGATGCCATCCGTCAGGTTGGATCCAGGCGGACACCTTTCTTGATTGGTTTAAGCATTTTATCCAGCATACAAAACCTTCAAAAGAAAACCCAATCTTATTGATTTTGGATGGCCATTACAGCCACACACGCAATATAAATTTTATTGACTTGGCACGTGAAAGTTTTGTTACTGTTGTTTGTTTACCTCCGCACTCAACGCATAAGATGCAACCTTTAGACAAGACAATCATGGGCCCTTTAAAATCCTACTACAGCGAAGAAATACGTCAGTGGCTTTTAACATATCAAAGACCTCTTAGTCCTTTCGATGTTGTGGAAATATTTGGCAAGGCTTATATAAAAATTCAAAACGCAGAGTTGGCTATAAACGGGTTTAAGACAACAGGCATTTATCCCCTCAACAGAAAAATTTTCACAGATGCCGACTTTATAACTGAAGATGGTGAATGTACAGTTCACGATATATCTATACCACAAATGCCAACTCTTGGCATAGAAAATGTGTCACCCAATAGCCAGCGTTTAACCACACCCACCAAAAATGAAAACATTTCCCAAAAAGTGCTTATTACTCCTGAAGCCATTTTACCTTATCCTAAATTAAAAAGAAAACTCTCTAACCGTGGCAGAAAAGCTGGCAAAGCTTGCAAAATTACATCGTCTCCCTATAAAGCTCAATTAGAAGTTAGCTTGTCGTCAAAACAGCAGCACAAGCAGCAAAAACAAAGTGTTCCCGAGCCACATCCATCAACTAGCGGCTGTCAGAAAAACAAGCGAAAGAAGAAACCAGTGTTGGAGTCTGAATCATCTTCAGATAAAGATACCATATCCTTATCTAGTGAATGTAGTGACGATAAACCCACTGTTCTTCAACCTAATGATCCAAATGCTGACGCTGAGTGCATGTATTGCTCTGGTCTTTTCAGTGAAGACAAAAAGGGTGAAGAGTGGATTCAGTGCATTGCCTGTAGACAATGGAGTCACGTTGAGTGTTCCGGAGCAGAATATCCAGATTTTATTTGTGATTTTTGTTTACAGGGTTAATTTTATTCTTTTCTTTTCATTAACGAGACGTGACCCTATTTGGGATTACCCTATTCCATAATAGGGTCACATTTTTCTGAGGCATATTTTTGGTTGATTTATTTTGGTTAATAATATTACGGAAAGAATTTATTTTTTGCTGATTTAATTGTTATTTTTCAAGAGTCATTATGACTGCATTTAATTGTAACCTATGAGACTGATTAAAATAAAACGTTTGTACTGATTTTTTTAGGAATTTCTTTAAGTATTCCATATTCGGTCCTTTTCCTCTACTATTCGAAGCTAGTGCCGCCGTAGTTTTCATAAAGACACTGTTGTGAAGGCTTCGGCATAATCTCAACAAACCCTTGAAAATTCGTATCTTAACGTTGTAATGCAATCTCTTGTGACGTTTGATAACGATGTTTTTAATAGGGCATAGAATAATCAAAAGGAACAATAATTTGAAAGCGTATAAATTAAATTATGAGACAAAATAGGCGTCAATTAAAGTAAGTAATATAAACTCAAATTTATATAATAATTAAGTTACAATATAATAATATTATAACGTTTATAAGTTTTTTTGTATGATTTTACGTAATGAGACGTAACGAGACGGACATAATGCTGTCCAATACGACCACCAAATTACATCGTCAAAAAATTAATTATTATATTATATGCAGAAAAAAAATAGGTTAGAAAAAAACATAAGACAAAATTGAGAAAAGAATATAATAACAAGCACATCAATCGACCGAAATTTGAAACCTAAGAAAAGTTTGGTATAAATATAGGTTTAAACAATCCTAGAAATAGACAAAGAACTATTTTCAAAGCTCGCGTTCATCGCACAGACAGACCATTGACTCAACTATCCGAGTATTCACGTACATTTGTGTATCGCAGGCACGTTTTTAAAACAATTTCAGTCTGGTCTAGGTACAACGACCCAGATCAACTAGTAGAAGCGATTATATGACGTACGAAAATGTACACTTGTGTAAGTAATGAGATAGGTAGTAAACTAGCCGATTAAGATTTTTACAGTATAATAACTACTAAGTACTGGGTTTTTCAACAAGAACTTTGTTTTCTAAAACAAAATAAAACAAAGAGTTTAGATGAAGATGGTTCAAATTTTTATTGTATTACGAAGAGAAAAGTTTGACAATTATGAATGAAAAATGATATCCGGCAAATGTCCACCACGACCACGCTGACAGATGTCGATTCTTTCATCAAAGTTTTAAATCACTTTTTGGCATAATGGCGGGTCTATTTCGTTAATCACGTCACGGATTTTGAGTTTTAAAGCCGCGATCGATTCGATTGGCTCCGTATAGACTCTGTCCTTAATATAGCCCCACAAGAAATAATCCAGTGGTGTTAAATCACACGATCTGGCTGGCCATTTAACAGCTGAATTTCGTGAAATTATGCGATCGGGAAATTTGGTTTGCAATAAATTGATCGTTTCGTTGGCTGTGTGACATGTGGCACCGTCCTGTTGAAACCACATGTTTGTGATATCGATGTCATCAATAATAGGCCAAAATTGAGATGTTTACATCTCGCGATAGCGTGATCCATTGACCGTTACCGCATTTCCAGCCTCATCTTCGAAAAAAAACGGCCCAATCACGCCTCCAGACCACATAGCGCACCATACAGTGACACGTTGAGCATGCAAAGGCTTCTCAATAATCGCTTTAGGATTTTCAGAAGCCTAAATGCGGCAATTTTGCTTGTTGGCGTACCCTGACAAGTGAAAATGGGCTTCGTCTGAAAAAATGATTTTTTCAGAAAAACCAGCGAGCTGTTCCTGAATGAATTGAGCGAATCTACGGCGATGTGAATGGTTGGTCAGCTTCAATTCCTGCACCAGTTGAACCTTGTAAGGCTTCAAAGCCAAATCCTTACGCAAAATGCGCCATGTGGTGGTTTTGGATAACCCCAATTGTTGAGAATGTCGAGGCATTAATTAAATAAACAAATTAAATAAATTAGGCGCAACTTAAGTGAACAAAACACAATATTACGCTGATCTGGACCTATTTGGTCAACCAGGAGAAACTTAATACTAATAATTTATTTGCAATTTTATTTTGGATATTTTGTATTAGGTTAGGTATAGTTTTGAATGTTCGATTCGTGGTGCAGCCATAATATAGTTGCGTGACATTACGATCTTTCAATTATATTTAGCTAAAAGTAAAGGGGTCAGTTTATCCAAGTAGGTAAAAATAAATTTTACTATTAAAGATTCCATCTTATAATTTAATTGGAATGGGATTGTTGTCGTTTGAGAAAACTCTTTTATCTTTGATAAAATTATATTGATATATGTACTTGCTACAATGAAGTTCAATTATAAAGTTAATTCATTTTATAGGTGATATGCTCACCATCCTTGCTTGCAATTGATATGTCCTGATGAGTATTGCGAAACCGATCGAAATTATTAATAATTATTATTATTGTGAGTATCTTATTGTAGATTATTACAATATACGTAATAATATACTTATTTCGTATAATTTAATTAGTAAACTCGTCTAATTGGAATAATTCAATATACATATTTGAAAACATGATAAATAAAATTGTATGTTAAAAATTATATGAATAGAAGAGTAGTATAAAATAGAATAAACCCAATCAGATTGAAAGCATCGTCCGGCAAGAACAAAACAATCAATTAGGAAAGGGAAGGAAACCAGCAGAGCATCACGAACTTCCGGTTGCCTCAAATAAACCGAGAGCACAGTCTAACACCAGGTCCAGATATTTTGTCTTTTTATCTATTTCATTTTCACAAGGCAAATTTCCAATCCTTGTGACAAGACTTTAGAGCGAGCTCCTGGCGTCAAATCTAGGTATTGGGTCTGTACAAATACTCAAGAGTTACAAAGTGCCGAACTAAAGAAGGAGTCATGTTTAAGTGAGTCCCTGGGATCGCAACAATTTCGATAATTGTTGTTATTAATAACAATAAAGCAAGTATTATATATCTTTGATTACAAGAATACAAGATTCCTATAATCAAAGATTTTAAAAAAAGAATATGGAATAATACTACATTAAATTTATCTGCATTAATACTATTTATAAGTAAATACTGTCTGTTATATCAGAGATTGTCGAGATAAAACAAAGACAGCACACGTAGAAGATGTTATGACGATAGCAAACGGTAATGTTCGCAGAAACGAGATAAAGACTTGAGTTTTGTGTAAATATATCATTAATAGGCGTTATTAATTACATTATTCACTTAGGACGAAAGCGTGGAGCAGTAAAAGTTAGTAGAAGTGAACCGGCGCCGCGCTAACGGCCGTTCGACTAGGTACTTGTTGTTTGTTTTTACTAAACCTCCACTAAAGTCCACGTACTGGTCTGGAGAGCAACTTGCAGTCCACTTGATGGTAAGTGACTGCTGCAGTTCATGAATACCTGCTGCCAACTTAAAACAGAGATGGCTTCATATGCACTGTCACCTCTGAGACCCAAGACGGAATACCTCACAGTCTTGACAGACTTGAACACAACAGTTTGCACCGCTATTTAGCGACACGAATAATAAAAATAATTCTAACGAACTTAACAAGAATGAATGCTAACAAATTGAAACATAAACACTTGTTGCCCAGTAAAAGTTCAAATTGAACAAGTCAATATCTCGTCTTTCTGGGTAGTCTTCTCGTATCTTTTCTGGGTAGTCTTTTTTTTACATAACTATGTCCGGTTCAATATTTAGCAAGGAGCCGGTTGAATAATGTGCTAAGTTTTTTATTTGGACTAATTTTAGCGTGACAGTTTACTTACCTTTAAAACATTATTAACTCTGACATATATATTTATCCCCGATTAATAATCAAAATGGAATGCCTCGCATCCAATATAAAGGGTTCATCCGGTTATTTACACTCACCATAGAAAACACAACAACAGCATACAGCTGCTAATTAACGCTGATCTTGTCGAGAGCGTGGTCCTTCCCCTATCGAGCCTGGTCGGCTTCATGCCACAACAGTTATATCGCTGCAGCGTGGCTCTACCACGTATAGACAATAAAATCAAAAACGTTGCGTTTCGGACAAATATAAATATTGAAAAAATTGGTTCAGTTTATCATTAAAATTTGAATGTAGCGTCCACTGGCTGAGAAGCTCGATAAAGAAAGTTTAAAGACCTTGAAACCGGGACTGGTTTTATATATAAATATCTCAATAACTTAATCAACAGCTCTGAAACATGAAATCCGATACTACTTTCCATCGACTGCTATGCTAAATACCTTATAATATGATGGTAGATAAACCTAAAGTTCATTTACTTAAATGTTAGTGATAACATCCAAACAGGTTTTAACGTAGTAAAATTTATCAATACTGTCTTGAGTATGAACGTATTACATGGTGTTCAAAGTTACAGGAAAAGCTGCTAATAATTTCTTATCCATATGAATTCAAACTAACAATAAAAAACAGCATTGGATAGTAATGCGAAAAAAAATGAGTTATAAAAGTCTAAAATAAATCGTTATACGTTAAATCCGCTTTATGACTTGTGCGCACAATGAAATTAAACAAAAACGACCTATAGATTTTTACTCTCTGTCTGTACCATATTTCGCAAATCAACGAGGAAAGACCGCGCTATCGACGCCAGCATAAAATAACAAGAAAGATTTATTCCGCCTTTTCGCAGTTACTTATGTTTTTATAGTGATTACTATTGATATAGATACTATACGTGGTAGAGCCACGTTGCAGATATATTATAGTAGTAGCACGATTGGGTCGGCTCGACCGGGGAAGGACCACGCTCTCACAGAATACCAGCGTAAAATAGCAGCTTCATACTTCTGCGTTTCGTATGGTGAGCATAGAGAACCGGAGACTCTGTTTATTGGAAACGAGGCATTCCATCTCAATCCTCAGGAGTGACAACGTATCTGCATTTTGATTCGTAATTAAAGATAAATGTAGATATCTATAGGTCACACAGCATTCCCTTACTATCAGGTGGAATGTGTACTCGTTTGTCACCCTTATTCTATAAAAAAAGTACTTTACTTTACTTATTTTAATTCTAATTTTGTATTTAAATACATTCAATGAATGAGATCTTGATAGATATTTTCTTCATAATAAGTTTGATAAAATAATATAATATAATATAATATTCCACAACTATCACACAACGCCATCTAGTCCCAAGCTAAGCAGAGCTTGTGTTATGGGTACTAGAACACTGATAAACATACTTATATATTTCTAAATACATAAATATTATAGATAAAATTACACCCAGACACAGAACAAATGATCGTGCTCATCACACAAACATTTGTCCTGGGTGGGAATCGAACCCACGACCTCCGGCATAGCAGTCAGGGTCACTAAGCACTAGACCAACAGATTTACTATTTAATAACTTATATACACGTAAAATTAATCGATCTGAAAAACAAAAATTAAGGTCATTAAACAACTATGGAGAAAACATAAAAAAGACAAGAGGCGAATCTTATTACATGTTTTTAGAGGACTGATTCTTCTATCACAAACAACGAGAACACAGGGTGTACTGGCTCACTGACCGCACCGCTGACTTAGAAAAACCTCAATACCTAAGTAAAAAAGACGTAAGAAAATATTTTTAAAATACAACAAACACCTTCGGCAGAGTTCCGCTCCTGTAGAGCGACTCATTTCTTTTGGAGGGGAAGATAATGAGACCCCATCAAAGAAAAATGAGTGATAAAACGTTTGAAGAACTGGTTTTCTTAAATCTGAGTCGCAGTCAGTAATTTAAACCTTTATCATTTTTATTACTTTTTTGTAGAGTTAACGGTGTGAAATAAGTTGTCAGTTAAAGTACGGGTTTAGTTTAACGGGTCCTGAATACTCTTATGGAGGTAACTCGCGGCGCTTACGCTGACCTCCCGGCACGCCAGCTGTGAGGCTACGGTTACAAAGTGTCGTGTTACTAACATTGTTTTGTCTGTGTGGCGCTTCGTTCAACGAATATGACACGTTGTATTAAAAGTTTGCAATAAATTAACCTAAATGGTGTTCTGTTAGTTATATTTTGCATCAGGCTTTCATTTATATTTTGCAAATTTTAAAAGACATAATATTATACGTGTTCTCAGAGAGCATGTTTAATGATTCGCTTGCAACAGGCCCATATTATACGCGTGTAATATTCCCTAACACACAACTTTCTATGCCGCGGAGATGGGTGTGCTCGGAGTTTCTCTGCGTGATAAACTTAGAAATGAGGATATCCGCAGTAGAACCAGAGTAACCGACATAGCCCAACGGATTAGTAAGCTGAAGTGGCAATGGGCCGGCAATATAGCTCGAAAAACCGATAACCGATGGAGAAGAAATACAACCCTCCAAATCTTCTCGACGATACAATCTATGTGATAGGCCTATGTTCAGCAGTGGACTTTTATCGACTTATATTGCAATGATGAAGGAAATTATAGTTTACTTGAGCCCTTAACCGCGGCGCCACATTCTTCGCGGAAATTTACAATTTTCTGTATAATTTCATATTTAACATTTTTTAGCTCGCATATTTCCGCGAGCCATCTTCCGTGAATCAAATTGTCGTTTAATTCTAATACCAAAACTAATATTTTTGTATCTTATTTGTTTGCGTGCGACGTTGATATAGCAACAGGTCGGGCGTGATAGGGGCGATCTACTTGCTAAATAATAATATCACCCGGGGTGATTCCTATAATGAGCCAGGGGAAAGACAATCAATAGCACAATGGCACGGAAAAAGAGCATAAATTTAGCTTTACGAGGCATCAAGATAATAATACCGATACGCCGTCGGACTATAACTATTATAGCTGGGTTTCTCGCTGGTTCTTCCCAGGACAGAGGCTTTTTCCGATCCGTGGTAAATCTTAAACGAATTTCAATAAGTATTCTTGTGATATATTTCGAATTAAAATAACTCTATTCTATTCTATTTATAACATCTTGCTCTATGTGTATAGTGGTGAACGGCTCAAATACATCGACAAATGCAAAGGTAGTTCGGTATTTTTTATATTAAGCTGAACACACTCTCCATCTGATGGTAAGTACGCTGTACATGGACATCAGCAGCCAACTTCAAACAAAGAAGGCTACAGATGCTTTGGTGGTAGACATAGGTAAGAAAGTGGTCTACCTGGGAGGATTCTTAGGCAAAAAAGTAGTAAAATATTTAAAAAAAATTAAATTCGCTCTTTTCATTTGTGTATACGTCTCAAAAGATATGGTGACCCTAGTTATCAGTTTGGGTGGACATAATAAATTATTCACGAAGAGCTAGAACAGTAAACATTAAGACGGCACTTTTCTTTTCTTTTATACATCTATAGCATATAAAAAGACCGTTATGTCGTATTGTAACGGCTTGAACTTTTAGTGATTAGGCACTAATGTAATAAACCAATATAAATAAATAAATAATGAAAAAAAAACAATATATAATCACAAAACATATGTTTAAAAAAATTTGTGTCATTAATAAGGAATGATACCGACCTGCTTGAATGATCCTGGAAGTTCCCGCCGTCCAGCAACCGAACCTTCGCGAACAGAACCGCGGACACGAAGGGCACCTCCGTGAGCTCCTCGAGGCAACACTGCACTCCGAACTTGTATCGCTTTTTCTTCGTCATGAACGCCATGACGCCGCACACATCGGGCCCAAAGAACCAGCCCGCACTCGCGCGCACCGGACCTAACCGGTTTGGTGCGGATCGAACCGGATGTTTTGAACGCACTAACACAAACACTTCACTTTACATGTGTGTCGCGACAACGCACGTGCAAATGAACTTTTTGTTTTAGAATTTAAAACACTATCTATGTAGATAAGTAAAAAGGTGGTGCAATTAGTTTGGCATCGGAGTCACTGTGTCCGCGGCACGGCTGTGGCTCGAACAGTCGCATAGCGGTCGCAGTCTTTAGCCTGCAAATAAAAATTATTACAAATACATTAAGGCTATATAAAAAATTAATAACAACCTATATATATTTTATCTGATAAATAAAAAAGAATATATATCACCACCATCAATCAGGTCCTTTTCACCTGAAACGAGCTATTCTATAGTCCTTAGGGGTGACAACGCATCTGCATTTCGATTCTTAATCGAGGATAGATGCAGATGTCTACGGTCGTTCACCATCAAGTGGTTGATTGCTTGTTTGTCAACCTTATTCTATATAATAATAAATCTACCAGCATGAATTGCGTCGTCACATCATAAGCGAAACACATCGAAGCCTAAATCGCGCTATCTAAGTTCCGAAGTGAACCAGTATATATAGAAGGTAAACAAAAGACTATTGATATATTGCTACATACGGGGGTATTTGCAATTGTTGTGATGCTTGGCAAACGCAGTTTTTATGTTAAGTAGTTATAGGAAAGACGCTGCCGCCCACCTCCTGATCTGCTTCCCTCTGTCGCTTCTTACGACACCCAAGGGATGATATGGGTTAATGGATAATCTTACATTGCCACAGCATGGTGACACCACACAAAGGACAGTTTCGCATCCATGCAAGTATTCATATTTTGTTTAGTGTTTACAATTTAAACACTTCATGTCAGAAAAATATTACCGCTTCCAATAAATGACGGCGCAGTTGTTAACCATATGGGTTTAGGCCAGGCGGATAATATCCAGACCGGTAACAAGAGGTAGCTTCAAAAAGCTTTCAAAATACTGCTAAGGGGAAATATCTTAACTCTTCTTCTAGCTGTAGACCACATTCGCAGGCAGTACACCTCAACAAATAACGGACAAGTTGAATCAAAATTTCACAAACTGTTAAAGGCAACTACAAATGTGAGGGTCTCTGCGCTCACCGACCCTACTGGCTACCGTGCTAGAGACCCATCTTTCAAGCAATGTATGGTAGCATGCATACTTTTGAGACTTAAAAAGGATGTTTAAGAAGGTGATTACACAAACCGTTAATACGATACAAGTTTCGTGAGCGAACGTGAAATGTTTTGTCTTTAATGTACGCATAGTGCGGGTTTATAACGAAATGGACTAAGGGCTTCAGCTTCCTGACCGTCTATTATACACGTCCATTTGGATAGTTTAGGAAGCGTTCAGAAAAGAGCTCTTAGCGTACTTAGCTACAAATGTGGTCTTCGTTCGCTACCTCGTTAGTTATAGTGGGAGACTCGACCAATTTAAAGTGACCAACTTACACTTATGGGTCAAAAGGAATATGACCTTATATTTTTATATAAAATTCTCTTTAATGAGATTTATTCAGATTACTTCTTAAATGAAATTCCTAGAATGACATTTTACCTGTTTACTTATATATATGTGGACTATAATAAAAATGTGTCAGCTTTACCATCCATGAAAAGTTCAAGGTTAGATATTTTTACCCAAGATCTAAGATATTCAAAAGTACATCATAGTATATTATGTATTATATAGTTAAGTATATCATAAGTATTGTCTAGCTCAGAGTTGAACTGTCCTGTAATTAATATAAAACCGATGTGTCAACATATTAAAAACAATCTGATACAGGACTGTTGTTTAAGTATTTTAAATGTAATTTGATTGGTATCTCTTTTATTGCCTATATAATAAATAAATCTACACACGATAATGGCAATAATAATTTCAGGCTATCTGGGAAACCTCATGAACAATCTCCTGGTCAATCAGGATACACGTACACATATAATTATACTATAGCGGTTTTGTGAAATCGAAAAAGTGCCAATTTCTTCGCGTAAAACTTTTCACACATACAAACTCGAGTAAACGGAGCCTATCGGTCAGCAAGCAGGCTACAATCATACAAAAGTTGATATAGCAGTTACTAAACTGTAGTAATTAAAAGATTTTTAGCCTTTAATAGGTTTTGATAAAAAGTATTCTAATTGCTTATACAATTCGACTGTATGTTTGTTGTGTGCAATGTTACATTATATCTTTATCAATTGTAAACCGATTTTGAGGATAATTTCTTTATTAAATAGGCTATTTAATAAAATTAAATTTAGGGGTGGTCCCATATAAATATGGAGAAAAAATGCTGCCCCTAAGGCAATACGGAACGAAGTATTTCACGAAACTATATAGAGGTGAAATGTTCTTTTATACAATATTATTTGCACCGACTTCTGATTGTAAAATTATTTTATTTTCTTTTTAATAGTTAGATGTCGTCTTTCACCGAGTAGTGGCGGTGTGAGAGTATCCACTAGCCCGTAGGATGATCGAGTAGTGGCGGTGTGAGAGTATCCACTAGCCCGTAGGATGATCGAGTAGTGGCGGTGTGAGAGTATCCACTAGCCCGTAGGATGATCGAGTAGTGGCGGTGTGAGAGTATCCACTAGCCCGTAGGATGATCGAGTAGTGGCGGTGTGAGAGTATCCACTAGCCCGTAGGATGATCGAGTAGTGGCGGTGTGAGAGTATCCACTAGCCCGTAGGATGATCGAGTAGTGGCGGTGTGAGAGTATCCACTAGCCCGTAGGATGATCGAGTAGTGGCGGTGTGAGAGTATCCACTAGCCCGTAGGATGATCGAGTTGTGGCGGTGTGAGAGTATCCACTAGCCCGTAGGATGATCGAGTAGTGGCGGTGTGAGGGTATCCACTAGCCCGTAGGATGATCGAGTAGTGGCGGTGTGAGAGTATCCACTAGCCCGTAGGATGATCGAGTAGTGGCGGTGTGAGAGTATCCACTAGCCTGTAGGATGATCGAGTAGTGGCGGTGTGAGAGTATCCACTAGCCCGTAGGATGATCGAGTAGTGGCGGTGTGAGAGTATCCACTAGCCCGTAGGATGATCGAGTAGTGGCGGTGTGAGAGTATCCACTAGCCCGTAGGATGATCGAGTAGTGGCGGTGTGAGAGTATCCACTAGCCCGTAGGATGATCGAGTAGTGACGGTGTGAGAGTATCCACTAGCCCGTAGGATGATCGAGTAGTGGCGGTGTGAGAGTATCCACTAGCCCGTAGGATGATCCTGTGTGTGTAGTGAGAGGCGATAGCGGGAAACAAATCAGGAGATGAGTAGCAGCGTCTTCCTAATAACGATTAAAAATAAAAACCTCTAGCCAAGCATGGTGACTATGGCAAATACGAGTATTCCATATGAGGCAATCTATGCGGGAGGCCAACGTTCATCGGCGGACTTTAATAGACTGTAACGGTAACGGTAATCAGTTTTTAATTTAAAAAGTTATATTTTCATTTTACGCTGTACCCAATACGGCCTTGTACGAAGTAAATTCTTGCAAAATGGTGATTTGCACAGATGGGTAACTTCATACATAAGTAACAGAAGGCAAGCAGTGTTACTGGGTAGTGCTCGTAGTGATTTTATTATGGTAACATCTGGTATCCCACAAGGCTCAATACTCGGACCTTTGTTCTACAACGCCTATTTATTTGACATCGGTGACTGTTTCTATCATTCAAACTATTTAATGTTCAAACTATTTAATGTTCGCAGATGACAAAAAAATTTATCTAAAAATAAAAACAATTGATGACTGTGTTCTGATTTAAAACGATTTAAAAAACCTAGAAACTTATTACAGCAAAAAAAGAATTACCATCAATAGTGAAAAATGTGTCAAAATAGCCTTCAGTCGCAAGAAACAGCTCATAGATTACAAGTATTCAATTAACAATAAATCCATAAAGAGTGTATCATCAGTTAGAGATCTTGGTATCAGGCTGGACTCAAAATTACCGTTCAATGAGCATATAGATAGTATTGTTGACAAAGCCTACAAGCAAATTGGATTCATAAAGAGCGTCTGCAACGATTTTAGCAGTATTAATTGCATTAAAGCTCTATACTTTGCATACGTAAGGAGTGCTCTCGAATACGCTGATACAATCTGGTCTCCAAAGTATGCGAAGCATAAGCATCGAATAGAATCAATTCAAAAACTGTTCATTAAGTTTACCTCATCAAAAGATCATAATAGTTTTGCTTCATACGAAGATGTTTGCAAATTTTACCGCTTAGATACCTTGGAACTCAGAAGACTTCAACACGATATGTTTTTGCTACACGGTTTATGGTCTGGTAACATAGATTGTCCAGACCTGTTATCTAAAATATCGATACTAGTACCTAAATACCGAATTAGACACACGCCATTATTTCACGTACCACGAGCAAATACAAATTACGCAAAAAATTCTACTTTATGTCGTATTGTTCAAAACTATAATAGTTTATATATACAAGAACGCAAGTAAGACGAAAATTATGGTTTTTGAAAGAGATGAAAGTAAAACGATATGTGAAATAAGAATAGAAGGGGAGTTGATCGAGCAAGTAGATGAGTTTGTATATTTGGGGTGCGTATTTAGCAGGGATGGGAGATATGATAAGGATATAGAACGACGAGTGAACGCAGGAAACAGAGTAAATGGGGCCCTGCACTCTATTGTGAAGAGTCAAAATGTGTCAAAAAAGGCACGTATGGCAATTCACAATGCTGTGTTGGTCCCTACTTTAACGTATGGTAGTGAAAGTTGGGTATGGCAGAAGAAGCACGAGAGTAGAATAAATGCAGTAGAAATGCGGTCGTTAAGGAGTATGTTAGGGCTGAATCTGAATGACAGGGTGAAAAATTGTGTGATAAGAGAAGAGTGTGGTTTGCAAGATGATGTTGTGACCAGGATTAAGAAAGGAATGCTTCGGTGGTTTGGTCATGTGGAAAGAATGGATGAGGAAAGAGTGACAAAGAAAATTTATGTTGCAGAAGTGAATGGCAGAGTCGGAAAGGGACATCCTAGGCGAAAATTTATCGACCAAATTGGCGATTTATTGAAAACGGGCCAAATTAGGAGTACCCTTAACCGACGAGCATGCATGCGTAGGTGTATGGATGTGAAGGAGGCGAGAGAGGTGTGTCAGGATCGTGCCAAATGGAAGTCTGTAGTCTCTGCCTACCCCTCTGGGTGACAGGCGTGAGTGTTTATGTAATGTAATATGTATATAATAAGTTTCACGCTGACTTGGATATTTTCAACCTATCCAAGAGTCTCATCAAACGTAATATTGTAAACAAAAATAGGGCATAATCACACACACGCACGCACGCACGCACGCACGCACGCACGCACGCACGCACGCACCCACGCACGCACGCACGCACGCACGCACGCACACACACACACACACAAACACACATACATGGACGCACGCTTGCACACTTACTCAAACACACACGCACGCTTAATTATTAGTTGATAAAAATTGTGTAATCTCTATTGGCCTTACTATATGATAATATGTATTGTAAATACGATAAAAACGCTGTATGATTACCTAAATAAAAAAAAAAATTAGTATACATTTTTCTTACCGTATTTTCTATAACCAGTCTTCATTCAAAAGCGTTATAACGCGATGTTACGTCGTTGATGGACGGTAATCGACTGAGCGGGGCTTATGAGATAGCGTATCATTGTCAAGAGCATTTTAGATTCTAGTGCTAAGGGATTATCACTACGTTATCCAGCAATGATGGACTTAAGCCACGAGTGACGCGATATAGAACAAACAATTGAAGAAACTTTATAAGTCTTGACCAATGATCTTATATGTCTTTTACATATAAGATCATTGGTCTTGGCGGCTACGTGGCGTAGTGGCTTACCAACGAGTAGCTGCGCTGAACGCCGCGGGTTCAAAACATGCGGAATTAAGTTGCCATTTTACGCTGGTATTCTGTGAGAGCGTGGTATTGGCCTGGTCCAGCCGACCCGAACCGTGATATAACCATAATATAGTTGCCGCGTGGCTTTACCACGTACAATTATGTTATGAATATGCTGTTTATATTTTATGCAGTATTTGTAGAGCCTGCTCCCTAAACTGCCGTGCCGACTATTCTCGAGACACGATTACCTACCGAATGAACAGCCTACAGTAAGTATATGTCGTTATGAGCGAAGCGATTGATTAGGACACTGATGTTCGGGCAATATGAAAAATGGTGTCTTTTTTTTTCAAGACAATTTTATGTGGTAGAGCTGTAATGCATTGCTGCAATTATATTATATAGTTGTAGCACGAATGGGTTGGCTCAACCGGGGAAGGATCACGCTCTCACAGAATACCAGCGTAAAATAGCAGCTTAACGCCGCTGTGTTTCGTATGGTGAGTGTAGAGAACCGGAGACCCTTTTTACTAGAGATGGGTCGAACATGGATTTCACCGAATACGAATATACGAATACAGGAAATGAGGCATTCCATCTTAGTCCTCACAGCATATTCATAACATAATTGTACGTGGTAAAGCCACGCCGCAACTATATTATGGTTATATCACGGTTCAGGTCGGCTGGACCAGGGCAATACCACGCTCTCACAGAATACCAGCGTAAAATAGCAGCTTAACGCCGCTGAGTTTCGTATGGTGAGTGTAGAGAACCGGAGACCCTTTTTACTGGAAATGAGGCATTCCATCTTAGTCCTCACGGGTGACAACGCATCTGCATTTTGATTCTTAATCGAGGATAGATGTAGTTGTCTATGGGCCACGGCATCCACTTACCATTAGGTGGACTGTGCGCTCGTTTGTCAACCTTGTCCTATATAAAAAAAAATCAGGCTACGTAATCAATACTTGCTTACTATTAATGATTTAAATGACTTTCGATAAGTGTTCTAGTAGTCTATATTAAATAAAAAATGATTATATTCTATTTATTCTTCATTATATAATATCTCTAAAAATTATATAGCTTATCATATAACGCAAATAGCGTTTAATAATGCAAATAAAGTGTAGCAAAGTAATGTTTTACATAGACCACTCACAATGTTTAGTGTTAGTAGTTAGTAGACCGTTGGGCGCGCAGACAGTTATGGCAGTCCGCCGCATTGTTGCCCGATGCTCACATGACCTGGAACAATACACACATTATTTAAACAAACTGTGAAGATAGCCACACAAATACCACTTCACAGAACCCGCAGGCAAGCCAGACCGATTATATTTCATCAATTTTTATTGATAACTAGCGATTCGCTCCGGATTTGCCTGGATGAGATGTATTAATGTGTTATTTAGTCAGTTTAAGATAATCAAAGAGCGTTTATTTTATCAATTTAAAAATTTATCAGGATAAAATATAAGCTAGATCCTTCCTGGCATTGCTCTCTATCAGACTGTAGAGTTTCATAACAATCGGATCAGCTACTATGAAGAGTAGTCCGGACGGACAGACAAACATTTTAAAAATATTTATGTCTTAATATAAATAACCAACTGAGCTTAATATTTTTTTAACAATATTTTGTTACAGACAAGTACACCGTCCACCAGATTACCATCATGGATGGTAGTGTAGTGTGTGATGCTGTGGCCCATAGACATCCACATTATTTATACTCAATTAACAATCAAAATGCAAATCCGTTGTCACCCGTGAGGACTAAGATGGAATGCCACGTTTCCAGTAAAAAGTGTCTCCAGTTCTCTACACTCACCATACGAAACACAGCAGCATAACGCTGCTATTTTTTACGCTGGTATTCTGTGAGAGCGTGGTCCTTCCCTGGTCGGTTTCCCAGTCGAGTGGACCCATTCGTGCTACAACCATTATATAGCTGTAGTGTAGTTCTACCACTGTGGAGATATATACATATCTAGAATATGAGATATATAATTATGTACATATCTAGAATATGAGACAGTTATTTTAACATATCACACAGACACTTGAAGTTTTTTTGTGAGTATAGATCAAATGAATGGGGCGTTACGTAAAATTCAGTTTAAAATCTTTGAAAAAATAAACAGCTTAGATTCGCGTGCCGTGTCCGTCCCGACATCACGAGCATTATCACTGCAACCACTAAAACCTCTATCTCTATCTTAGCGGTTAGCTACCGCAGCTATTTTTACTGATTATTTAAGATTCAGTTTAAATTCGAAACACGTATTGTATTACAGGACGGTGTCGTATGTGTCAGAGTGGTATTGAATTTAGTGGTGACTGATAGTGCAGAGAGTGAAAGCATGACATAATAAAACTATGCTCAGTTTGGGGAGAATTAGTTTTTTTTTTAAATATGACATTTTTTTCTTGTTTTATGACAGTTGAAATCAGCATAAGAATTTAGGAAGAATATAAAAACAAAATATATTTTTTTAAACAATCATTGTTATCATTAACAAAATGTTAATATTTATGGTATTAAACATACTTTAAATACAATTTTTACCTATTTCAAGTCAACTTAACCGAACATTAATAATAACATTAGAGTTTAAAAAATATATGTGAGAGTACAACGTCATAGTCATGAAATTATTGTATTGCCATGGGTTCTTAGCACATCCGCAAAATTTCATAAATTTCTAAAAATTCGTATGAATTCTAACGTCTGAAATTTAGGAAAAATTAATTATAAAACTTCATTTCTACAAATCGTTCGGTCGGTGCCGACAGATGGCAATAGAGGAAACAAACCAGCAGGAAATGGGCGGCAGCGTCTACTGGTAACAACTAAAAATAAAAACTTGCCTGTCAAGCGTCTGGCACTATGGACGTTCTCTCCCATGAGGCAATCTATGGAGAAGGCCTATGTTCAACAGCGGATTTTTGATACAATGTGACGGTAACATTCACTCATACATACAGGGCAAGTAAATATAAAGCGTGTAAAAATACAGTTACAACAGTTAAGGATCATAATTTACATAACAACACACGATTAATGCCTACGTGTGTGCTTATGGATGATGAAAATCACAGACTGTGATTTTCATCATCCATAAGCTTGAAACAATTCGTCCAAACTCCAAACGCAATTAATCAAAGTAAAACTGAATTGAAACGAGGCTGCCGAGGTCGCGATGAGTAAAATCAAACGTAATTGCAGCGGTTAGCCTTCGCACTCCAGATTTTCCTTTTTGCTTTAACAACCCTTGTTTATTCACTGCATAGACCTTTTCAAGTCAATCATAGTTAGGTACTTTACCAGCAAAATTATCTAACCAAACTGCAGTCTGTCGGCGTATACACGCTCTTTAAAACTATATATGATTATGCACCATCACCTTCAATACAAATAGAACTAATTAGTTAAAAAAATATACGCTACTAAAATGAATTACAAAGTATTTTAAAAAGACGAAAAAAAACGATAGCAATCAAACAATATGAATAATAGTAAACCGCAACCTGCAAATTGTATACCGAGGCACAATGATCTCCTACGATACCTCTCCTACGAGGGCAGTAGTTACGTTGTACCAGTTCTGGCGCACTGAGTCAGAAGTGATACAAGTACGACGTTCGTCGACTCACGACCCTAAAAAAACGGTCCATTTTTGTGTAGGATGCACGGTTCCGGAGATGTGCAGATCAATTAACTCTTATCTAATTGATATCCGCTGCGAGCCTCCACCGTCATTAGCGCTCCATTGTTCTTATCTACTTATCTATTGTTCGTTCAATACCGTCATTATCTATTCTTCTTCAGCGTGGTGCTATTGTTCCCCTTTGTTCCTATCTACACTAATCTGACTCATCAATAAAACACATTACCTAATTTTGTTAAAATTTTTATTTACAAAATACAAAATCTTATTACTTATTATCTATAAAATAGGAGCGAAACATCTCATCCACTAAAATATCGTTGTACAATGTGTTCCCTGTAAATATACTCGTAAAACTATGCATTGAACATCCCTGAAACTTATATAGCAAATACATTAAGCAATATTCGCCACAAACTGAAGTCCACTCATTCTGAATCCTATCAACATTCCAGTTCCATCTTTTACAATTTCTTTTTAAAAACTCTAGATGATATCGTACAGGTGCCCGTCCGAATGAATCAAAATATTGACCGACGTCATTCGTATCGATATATAAAGCTACCCAATGTGACCCTGGTTATATATATATAATATAATCTGTATCCAAATTGCATATTATATACGTTGGTACGTGGGTGTACATGGGCAGTTTATTGGCAGCATAAACATTATTTTCTAGAGTGGGGTGAATCTTTTTCAGATGTTGTTGTACATCTAGTGTATCCATGATATTATTGCTATTATTAGATTATTACAGTACAATCTACTCAATGACTAACATAGGAATGATCAATTATAGTGATTTCTAAATATTAAATTGCATTATTTTGTGTTATACAAAACGTATTTGAGTCATCAATACACAAACAAAATGTGAGATAAGCTTGTTGACGCATAAAGTTAATATCAATTCTACTGCAGAAATTCTTTAGATTAGAATTATTATTCACTGGTACTATACAAGACCAAGCAACTGCAGTCATGGAGTTAGTGTATGGTCGTTTGACCGCAGTGGATCTATCAATACTACATTTGTGTTACTTCAACGCATCAAAGGCCATGGATGTAAGTGTTCATTCTATTGACAAACTTACTTTTCTTTCTGTTATTTTCTTACGTGTGTATGATTTAGTGTTAACAAATTATATTTAAATATTGTGCGTGTGTATATGATTAAGCCGTGGTAGCTCAGATGGTTAGCGCAAGCTGTAAATTTCACAGTACCCAGGTTCGATCCCCGCCGGCACCAATTAAATTGTTAATTGCAATTTTTTTAAGTGTTTATTCTATTGACAAACTTACTTTTCTTTCTGTTATTTTTTTACGTGTGTATGATTTAGTGTTAACAAATTATATTTAAATATTGTGTGTGTACCGCATCTACGAATACTAGAGTAGTTAAAAAATACTTTTTTAACAATGACAGTCATTAGTTGATCATTAGTGAATGTGATTCTGTTTACTTAAATTACAGGAAGACAAGAGCAGAAGGAAGAAATGGGATGATGGGAAGTAATGAAGCATTGTTATGTGAAGTTTGTTGGAACAAACATATTTTTAGTCACGTGTAAATACTTTTAACATTTTGGTTCAAAATGACACAAAATCTAAAAAATATTAGATACATCATCGACATGGACGGATTTTACATTACATATCCTCATAAACATTTTCAATGTAGAGAAATGGCTATTCTAGACGTAAAACTATCTAATAAAAATGATGCGTTTATCGATCATTATTTGTTTCGGCCAAGTTATCCTTTCAATTATTTATCACCAAAAGACAAAAAAATTGTTCGTTATTGTGAAACACACGTGCACGGCATTCCATATTTTGATGTGACCGAAGAAACATCATCCCCATATTAAATTGGTATATTAGAAATTTGTGCAAAGACGAAGTGATCGCATACAAAGGTGGTTTCAACAGAAAAACAACTTTTAAAAATGTTGACGACGAATGATAGAATTTTTAATATTGAAGCATACAAATGTCCAAAATACAATGATTTAGTAAATGTCATAAATTTAAACAAACGTTATGTGTGTAATAATCATATATTTGCAAAAAATAATCACAAAATTTTACACTGTTCTTGTGACGAAGTGTGGGTTTTTTACAAGTTGTTATTGCTTGAAAATAAAATTTTCAATTAATCATAAATTTTGTTTGATTTCCCAAAAACATTAGTTATTACACAATATATGTTAATTGTTTACACCAACACTTTCATTTTTTATTTCACCCCTTAGAACTTTAGACGTGTGTAATGTTTCACTTTATACATCCGTTTACTGCTATTGTGGCAGGACCAAGTGGATGTGTGCAGTCAAATTTTTTAACAAATTTCATAGAACCAGTTACAGAAATATGTAATTGTGATTTTAATCAGATCACAGGGTGCTTTGATGAAATGCAACCTTTATATAATTTACCAAATGTTAACTATCATTCCAAATCTTAATATGTTTGATGGTGAAAACCCACATCTCGTTATTATTGATGATCTAATGAGAGAGTCCGATGGAAGAATTGTGGATATATTTACAAAAGGTAGTCATCACAGGAATCTCAGTGTATTTTATTTAACACAAAATTTATTTCATCAGGGTAAAGGGCAAAGAGACATATCTTTTAACTCAAGTTATATAATATATTTTAAAAACCCACGAGATAAAACTCAAATAAGATATTTAGCACGACAAGTGTCACCAGATAACCCAAAATTCATTGAAGATTCCTACAGGGATGCAACTCTAGAGGCACATGGATATTTAATGGTAGATTTAAAACAGAATACCAATGATTTATGTCGTATCAAGACAAATGTCTTCCCATTTAATGGTTTCTGTACAGTCTACGTCCCCACAAAAGAGTTTAAATACACCAAGAATCAAACAATTCAAATCATTGCTAAATGATGCATCGTCGACTCACAACGCATAAACATTTGCTAAACGCTTTGCATACGCTTAAACCAAAATATCAAAGAGCATTACTTAAAACGTGTGATGAAGAAGAAATTAACTGTATTTGTGAGTGTATTCATAACGTATTACAAGGAAAAGTACCTCTTAAAGATCAAGATAAACAAAAATTGAATAAACACAGAAATATACTCCGTAAACTAGTGCGTAAGTGTAAACATAAACAAAGAAAAATATAATTATACAAAAAGGAGGGGCTTTCTTACCAATAATATTAGGTGCAATATTGAGTGGATTAGTGAGTGGACTAGCCAGTTAACATGGAAAATGCAAAGAAAATGATACTTATCGAACCTGGATTGATTGAAAAATTAAAACAAGAAAATAAGGTTAATAGTAATTTATCTCGATTAGATATTGAAATGCAAAATATTATGAATAGTAAAACGGAAGACCGAAAGAAATGGATGTTATATTTACAAACACTGCAAAGATACCTTCATTTTATCGAAGAGGATCGTCAACCACTCAGATTACCAATTTATTCTGATACATCTAATGAAGATTCAAATAAGTCTAAAATTGGTTTTAAAAATAAAGATAGAGATCTAAAAACTTCAGTTGATGCTGAATCTTTGTTGGAGGAGAATCAATCCATTAAAAGTAAAGAAAATGATGAAAATCCACTTTACACACCAGCTCAAATACTCAGTTTAATACCAAAAACTTATAACTTACTTAATAAAAAGGGACAGTTATTATTAAACTTAGTTGAAACAAGTAAAAATAAAAAACATTGGGATAATGAAGGTACAGTCATAATTGATAATGAAAAAATTCCTGGAAGTAATATTGTTGATTTAATAAATGATTCACTAAGACCATTAAAAAGAAGTGATCCAGTAGGGTGGGATAGATTATCTGAAGCATCAAAAGATATTAAAGTACCACTTACTTATATTGGAAATCCAAAGAGATGTGAGTTTATTAACCAACTTCAAGCAAAAGATCTGAACAAACCCTCTGAGATTGAAGTTCAAGAGTTTTTTACACCGAGTAGAGGAGATACAAAATCTATAACTAAAATAGAGTTTTCTACACCGAGCAGTAGAGATAAAAAGTCTAAAACTAAAATACGTAATAATACGTAAATAGAAGAAATTAACAGGATTTATTATGATCCATCTAATCCCGCTGGTTTTGGTAGTATTGATAAATTATCAAAAGCTATGAAGGGTAAAATGAATAAAAAGCAAGTAAAGGAATGGTTAAAATCACAAGAAACATACACATTACATAAACCCATTCGAAAAAAATTCCCGCGTAATAGGTACATTCTATCAAATATTAATGAACTGTGGCAAGCTGATTTCAGTGATATGCGAACTTATTCTCAATATAATGATGGTTTCAAGTATATACTTTGTGTTATTGATGTATTTAGTAAATATGCTTTTGCAAGACCAATGAAAAAGAAAAACTCAGAAACAACTAAAGAATGTTTTGAAAGTATATTTACTGAAATTAATTTAACACCCACTCACATACAATCTGATAAAGGTACAGAATTTGTTTCAAAAGATGTACAAAAAACTTTAAATCCAAAAAGATTAATTACTATACCACTAACAATCCTGACATTAAGGCCAGTATTGTTGAATGATTTTAAAGAACACTAAAAATGAAAATGTGGCGTTATTTCACTCATAATAATACTTATAGATATATAGATGTTTTACAAGATTTAATATACTCTTATAATCACAGCTTTCACTCTAGTATTAAGATGTGCCCATGTGATGTAAATTCTAACAATATTATGACAGTTTGGACTAATCTTTATGATAGACGGTCAAACAAACTTTCTTTAGAAAATCCTAAACCAAATTTCAATGTGGGTGATTATGTTCGAATAACTAAATATAAACATATTTTCCAAAAAGGATATGAATCAAATTGGAGTGATGAAATATTCATTATATCTTCAATAATTGATAGATATCCATGGGTTGTTTATACAATAACAGATTTACAAAATGAACCAATAGTTGGTACTTTTTATGAAAGAGAATTACAGAAAATCACTTACAACCCCACCTCACAATATAAAATAGATAAAATAATTGACACTCGTTACTCAGGTAACAGAAAAGAAGTATTAGTGAAGTGGAAAGGTTATCCAGATAAATTTAACAGTTGGATTTTAGCTTCTAGTTTAAAAGAAATATGAATAAAGAAAGTTTTTATTTAACTTTGCTCAGCAATAGTTCAATGGAATACTTTCCTGAAAACAAGACCACAAAATTTTTCAACAAAATTACCGAAAGCTATTAAATTAGAAGGTGAATGGTCGGTTGGAGTTGTCGAGTTTCAATATCCATGTACCATGTTTGCTGTTCAAGATCATGAAAATGTTATATACATTACAAAATCTATGTTAATGCCTAATGAAGATATACCATCCATAGTGTACTACAAAAAACATATTCCAGCTACCAACTATGATAACGTTGAACACATTTTAAGAGTGTTAAATTGTATCGGAGAGAACTTGAAATTTCGCTATGATGAAGTAACAAAATTTGTGTCTATTTCTGTTTTGGATAAAAATATAACATCCGTAACATTATCACCCAAATTAAGTTAACAACTAGGTTATGAACCAAATAAAAATCTCCTAGAGAGAAATTTTGGAAAGTGTCCTGCTAATTTACACTTAAGGTTACCATCTCAACTCTTTCTATATTGCGACATTATCGATCCTCAGATTGTGGGTGATGTTATGACTCCTTTACTAAGAGTCATTTCATTAGATCCTACAAAATACATTTATGTTGTTTGTTTTAGCAGTTAATGGTGAAATGAACGAGCATTTCACCATTAACTGCTAAAGTGAAAGCTGCGAAAAAACTTGGTCTAAAACCAAAAAATATCAAAGATATATTTTCAAATTAAATATGTCTTTTCTTCATAATCATTCTTGCGAGTGCGTTAAGTCAGAATTGGATTTGTTTGCACTACCATCTACACAAACTAGCATTGAAAATGGGTTGTGGATTCATTATAAACCAATTTCATCTCTTGGTGGTGATGGACCTATCGAGTTTCAAGTTCCTGGGACAGGCGATGACTACATAGATTTATCTCATACATTACTCCACATAAGTATTAAGTAGTAAGTAAGTAGTAAGTAAGTAAGGCAAAAGTATTAAATCAAGATTCAACTAACTTGATATCTACTACAATAGTAGCACCTGTAAATAATTGGCTGCATTCACTTTTTAGTCAACTTGATGTTTATTTGAACCAAAAACTTGTATCACCACCTAATAATACCTATGCATATCGAGCATACATGGAAACCCTTTTAAACTACGGTCCTGCTGCTAAACAATCTCATCTTACTTGTAGTCTTTGGTATGATGATACAGCAGGAAAAATGGATTCTACGGATGGTAAAAACATAGGATTTGTTAAAAGACAGGAATTGATTAGTGAAAGTAAGGAAATAGAAATGATTGGTCATCTTCACGGTGACATTTTCAACCAAGATAAATTTTCAATTAATGGTGTTGAAATGAGTGTTAAATTGGTTCGATCGAAAGTGAGCTTTAATTTAATTGCTGGGTCAAACGATGTAATGTTTAAAGTTTGCTTTACGAACGCAACTCTTATTGTTCGACGAGCACGAATTAATCCAAGTGTATTACTCGCACATCAAAAAGTTTTAGCTTCTACCACTGCTAAATATCCTATTACTCGAGCTGAAGTAAAAGTTTTAACAATTCCATCGGGTGTTCAAGAAAAACTCTTGATAATATATTTTTAGGACAGGTACCCAAAAGATGTATAATTGGATTTGTGAACAATTCTGCATTTAATGGTTCCCTTACTAAAAATGCATTTAACTTTGAAAACTATGGTATTAATTCTTTCAGCTTATATATTGATGGTCAACAAATACCTTCAAAAGCTTTGCAACCATCTTTTAATAATAGTATATTTACATCAGCATATAATACTCTATTCTCGGGAACTGGTATTCACTTTCTTAATGAAGGAAATGGAATCTCTTGTGAACAGTATGCCAAAGGTTACTGTCTATTAGCATTTGACTTAACTCCTGATTTATCAGCCAACTCATCAGCTCATTGGAATCTCATAAAGCATGGTAGTGTAAGATTAGAAGTACGATTTGAATCCTCACTAATACAAACAATTAACTGTATAGTTTATGCTGAGTTTGATAATATTATTGAGATAGATAAAAACAGAAATGTTACTGTAGACTATAGTAGTTAAGGTTATAATACGTGTTGTGTGTTAGATTTTATGAGTTATGTGTAATGCATTTTGTGTGTATGTAACTATGTGAAACGTTATAAAATTAAATAAAACAAATTGTATGCGATATATTATTTTTTATTTCTTTATAAATCTTCTATTTAATCTAATACAAAACACTGTTCGAGTTTAAAGTTACATCGGACTCTCTCATTAGATCATCAATAATAAAGAGATGTGGGTTTTCACCATCAAACATATTAAGATTTGGAATTCCTTGATGATAGTTAACATTTGGTAAATTATATAAAGGTTGCATTTCATCAAAGCACCATGTGATCTGATTAAAATCACAATTACATATTTCTGTAACTGGTTCTATGAAATTTGTTAAAAAATTTGACTTCCCACATCCACTTGGTCCTGCCACAATAGCAGTAAACGGATGTATAAAGTGAAACATTACACACGTCTAAAGTTCTAAGGGGTGAAATAAAAAATGAAAGTGTTTTTTTTATTTGGACATTTGTATTCTTCAATATTAAAAATTCTATCATTCGTCGTCAACATTTTTAAAAATTGTTTTTCTGTTGAACCACCTTTGTATTATATAGTATACTATAACTAATGTTTTTGGGAAATCAAACAAAATTTATGATTAATTTAAAATTTTATTTTCAAGCAATAACCACTTGCTTATCTCACATTTTGTTTGTGTATTGATGACTCAAATACGTTTTGAATAACACAAAATAATACTTACTTACTTACTTACTTATCGTCACGCACAATCCCTAACGGGGTAGCCAGAGAGAACAGATCGCCAAGTGTCACGATCCTTATATATCTCTTTCGCTTCTTTCAGGTTCATTAACTTCTTCATACATGCACGTCTAGGTATCCGAGTACTCTTGACCCTCCCCTCTTCGAGCAATTTGCTCACATGGTCTTCGAAAGTTAGTCTCGGTCTACCTCGACACCTTTTAATATGTACTTTCGCTCTATATATTTTCTTCACCATTCGGTCTTCACTCATTCGTTCAACGTGCCCAAACCACTGGAGTACGCCCCTATCAATTTTTGTGATAAGGTCATCTTTCAATCCTGCCATATTGCGAATCTCTTCGTTTCGCTTTCGGTCGGCTATGGTAACGCCACACATTTTACGAAGCGATCGCATCTCCACTGCATTCAACTTGCTTTTATGCTTCTTCTGGCATACCCAGGTTTCGCTGCCATATAACAAAGTCGGTACCAACACTGCGTTATGTATTGCAAGGCGTGCACTCTTCACCACGCCTTGCCTTTTTACTAATGCATTCAGGGCACCATTGACTTTGTTTCCGGCAGCGACGCGCCTATCCACATCTAAATCACATCTTCCATCCCGGCTGAAAGCACTCCCCAAGTATACAATTTCATTTACCTGTTCTAGACATGTCTAGAACACAAAATAATGCAATTTAATATTAAGAAATCACTATAATTGATCATTTCTATGTTAGTCATTGAGTAGATTGTACTGTAATAATCTAATAATAGCAGTAATATCATGGATACACTAGATGTACAACAACATCTGAAAAAGATTCACCCCACTCTAGAAAATAATGTTTATGCTGCCAATAAACTGCCCATGTACACCCACGTACCAACGTATATAATATGCAATTTGGATACAGATAATAAACCAGGGTCACATTGGGTAGCTTTATATATCGATACGAATGACGTCGGTCAATATTTTGATTCATTCGGACGGGCACCTGTACGATATCATCTAGAGTTTTTAAAAAGAAATTGTAAAAGATGGAACTGGAATGTTGATAGGATTCAGAAGGAGTGGACTTCAGTTTGTGGATGTCAAAACCTTTTTTTTTTTAGGATCGTGAGTCGACGAACGTTGTACTTGTACCACTTCTGACTCAGTGCGCCAGAACTGGTACAACGTAACTACTCAGGGCCGATTATACCTTGTGGCAACATTGCGATGCTTATCGCGTTGCAATTCTGTGGACTCACAAAAAAGAAAAGAAAAACGGAGGATAGGAAGCCTTAGAAGTTATCGTGATGTGAATATTTCTGCAAAAATTTTACAAAGGTCTAGTGTAGTGTACCGTGTACAATCTAATTACTGGTGTTTCCTCTTGTGTAGAAGAAGCTACCAGGAGCTGTCAACGTTTTGCTGATCTTGTGAGGCTGGCTAGTAAGACCGTGCTGTAGTTGCAGTTTTTAGCTGTTTCGGTGTAATTTTGTGACTGCGGCAACTGATCGTTTCAGTGATCGTTTCAATCTTAAAACAGTCCACTATTTCTAACAAAGTAATCTAAAACTGCCACACAATGTACACATAATTAATATAGCAATAATGTAAACTTATAACTGAAAAGGGTATTATAATACACTGAATCAGGGCCTTGAATTAAGGATGGACGCGTCCCCTAATTAGGATGTTCAATATTACACAATTTTGGGCTCATCACACCCATATTTTTATAAAATATGGGTTCCAAACGAGCACACAGTCCACCCGATGGTAAGTGGATGCTTGGCACGTAAATTTATCCTCGATTAAGAATCAAAACGCAGATGCGTTGTCACACCTGTGAACTAAGATGAAATGCCTCGTTTCCAGTAAAAAGGGTCTCCAGTTATCTACAACCAATATACGAAAAACAGCAACACTAAGCTGCCTTTTTACGCTGCCATTCTGAGAGTGCGAGATCCCACCCCGGTCGAGCCGACCGATTCGTGCTACAACCATAATTAGCTGCAGAGTGACTCTACCATTGAAAAATATATCATCAAAAAATCAGTATTCCTATGGCTGTCACACTTGCACACTTTAAAACCTGTACTTCATTTCTAATGTCCATTATTCCATTGATTAAAACTACTTTTACGGATTTTATCGCGTTTTATTTATTATATTTTTAATACCCGACGTTTCGGGTGCTTTCCAGCACCCATGGTCACAGGGGACTGAGGCGAGTGACGTCCCGATCTCAAAATTAACACGACGTGAAACATCAACGTTCCGGGAAGTCTGCAGTTTGCGATCATATGCTAGATGGTCCCAACCATTATATCAGATTTGATAGACCACAAATCCTCGCGAAAGAACATCGATTCCTACCAAGGATGATACGTGAGGCTATTGAAATTAAAAAAAACATCCTAATTTCAGTAGAGAAGCAGGCTGGGTACTATCACCTGCTTGGGACTCTATAATTAATAAAATTAAAACTAAACCCAAGCATACCACTGAAAGACTTCAAAACACAGTTAGTTCATTCCGCGTAGATCGGACCAAAGACAATAATTAAAAAGCTGAAGGTACTCCGTGTTAACTTTGACATCGAGACGTCAGTCGCCTCAGTCCCCCGTGACCATAGGTGCTGGAAAGCACCCGAAACGTCGGGTATTAAAAATATAATAAATAAAACGCGATAAAATCCGTAAAAGTAGTTTTAATCAATGTATAGTGTTCGTGATATAAATCATTTTGTCTATTATTCCAGTCCATTCACAGTCTTTGTGATCCTTCTTCCACAAATAAGACATATCTTTGTACAAGTCTATTACAGGAGACACGAAAACAAAACACACGACCGTTTTCCGTGCTCGTCGCGCGTCGATAAAATGCCCAACTACCCTATGTATTATTACACTGCACGGTGGTAAGCGCAATAAGGGAGAGTATGGCGGATCGGTCGGGTCCACTCTGACGCATTAATTAGGGACCTTTACTGCCTTACTCTTATTATACCTCTCTTATTAAGGGTTTAAGGGATTCCCTGATTCAGTGTAGGCCTATCAGCAAATGACTACTTTTTAAAGCACCTGTTCCACCGCCGACGAGGAAGCGATTAGCTAACGACTATTTTCTCGCTGAAGAAAAGAACAATAGATATAAATGCCGTGATAATAAAAGAGATACATGATATATTAATAGTTGATCGCTGGCTGATCACAGCGACAAGAGCTTTTAAAGATAAGACTCGATCAGCGACGCCCGCTTGGCGCTCTGAACTCAAGTTGACGAGCGGTCATTTTACTCTACAGTGGCGATCTGAGTGACAAAACAGACTCGCTTCTCACTGCTCATTAACTCTTTATTTAGTTTCTAGCGTAACTTGCTTCTTGTTCACGTTGGCGGTGGGGCAAGTGTCTAAAAGACGATTTTAACATGACTCTGATGCTTAATTTATTTTTCTTTAGAGGCGTTTTTCTTCAACATTTTATATTTCGTTATATATTCTGGGTACAATGAATTTATTCCAACGCTGTCCATAGTAATTAGTCTTACTAAGTTCTTCTAGTTTATCTTCGTTACCTTATGCGTGTCATAAGTGTAAATAAACAGGTACTTTATATTCCAATTCCTAAATATTTTACTCGTGTTTCAACAGTTAATATTTTACTACAAAAAACAGGTTTTCATTATACCTTTTACAATTTTTCGTATCTTAAGAATTTATAAAAAAAATTGTAAAGCCAATTTGACGGCATTTCACCTGTCTTAAGAATAAACAGCAATAATAGATTGCGTAACTTGAAGATTTACCCATATTCTATACGTCATAATTACACTTGAAGCTTATCTTTAGTTTGTGGGATTTGTGTTCAGCACCTTCTTTCAAAGTTCTTTCGAATTTCAGTCACTGTGGCCAACGGCTTCAAGTGCTTTGCATGCATCAATCACTAATAAAAAAACTTAGTGATCGATGTTTGCATGTGAGTGAAACATCGCCAACTTCCAACTAAGGCGTGCTACTGAGAATTTCTTGACAGTAAAACCTAATAATTGATCTCGGCCCGACCTGGGTTTCAAACCGGAGATCTCGTAATCAGCAGTCGCGCCTTCAGTCACTAAACAATGAGGCAGTTATAATCGATACTGATAAATTTACACAATAAAGCACCAAACTCCCAAAACGATGTCAACGACCTCCCGAGTTATAGAAACACACTGCTGATTATGTGAAACAAGTTTTGAACTCATATAAAATACTAGCGATCAGCCCCGGCTTCGCACGTCTGATGTCTGGGTTTCGACCTCAGCGCCACCTACCGGCTTCTATTGTAAATCTAAACTATCCAAGAAAATTCATCAAAATCGTTCGAGCCATTTCCGAGTTCCGAGAGACAGCAACTGTATTTTTATATACAGGCTGATTTTTATATACAGGCTGATTTTTTTTACCGTCCGGAAAAAAATTGGGTGTAACAGACGGAATACAATTATGAATAACTTTGCTCCGAACAAGTTGTAGAGATGGAAATATTATTTAATGAAAAAAAAAACGTCTCTTAATATTAAATATGTCAATATTTTACTCATTTCAAATGTATGCAATTATTATTCGGAATAATTTAAGCTTTACTATTAATTTATATTTCACAATTTGTTAATTATGTGCTTTAATTACGTTTATAATTATATAGTTATTGGATTGACATATTATACATATTGATATCTTATCGCTGACATTGTAAAAAACTAAGAATCGATAACTGATAATTGTGCTGTTTCTACGCCGATACCGGTAAAACATGTAAAATGATCCTAAAAGTGATAATGCAACAACTTATTGTACCATGTCTCTGAACTAAATAAAGCCTATGGCACTGATATTCTACAAATACTTTCACTCTAGTCCCATGTTCAATATAGGAGTTGAGTCAAAGACAAGCTGATATTCCATCTGATGGTAAGAGGCAATTTTGTTAATAGACAACTGGAAACAATATAAAATAATTTTTTGTTTCATGTAAACATACGTACTCACCCTTTTTCATGGATGAAGATAAAATGTCTCACATCTCGTTAGACCAGCTAACCTATTAGATGTTTTAAAAAGTTGTAGAATAATTAATAATGTTAATACTTTACTACTAATTATATAAATACTAATATATATATATATATATATATATATATATATATATATATATATATATATATATATATATATATACAACACGTAACAAAAAACCCTGTGGTTCCCGTTAAGTGTGTTATCAGAATGAGTATCCAAGCTTATAGAAATAAATTTTTTTCTATCAAAACAACACATTTAAAAAAATATTTTAGTGAAAAAAAATTATTTTCCAATTGTATGTCGTTTTATTTCCTCTACCTTACACGAGTATCGGTATTGCGGGGTCTTTGACAATCCTCTTACTCCTCAGCCAATGCAGATAATAAAACTACACACAAATAGCAAATTAATTTTTTTCATTTGAATTATTTTTTAATGTGTTTTTTTTTTGAAAAAAAAAATATTCCTATATGCTTGGATACTGATTCTGATCACGCGGTTAACGGGAACGACAGGGTTTTTGTTACATGTATTATATAAAATTCAGTTCTCTTAGGACATTCACGAAGATCATTTACTTATCACAATTTCGTCAACGAGTTGAAAAGAAATATTGCCTAATCCCTACGTTGTGAGTCTCTTGCGGATTGTCTTTATCTTTATTTCAGGATTATCTCCGCTGAACTTGACAGTTTTGTTTACTTAAGAAACCTAAAGTAAGGAAGTTTTTTTTAAATTTACGAGAATACTACACATGGAACAAAACTATTTTAATGGATTTTATCGCGTTTAATGTATACTTTTTTTAATTCCTGACGTTCCAGGCACTGAAAGTTTAAGACAGTCTGCGTTGTCATAGTTAACGTAAAAAGTTAAAATTAAACGTGATTGACTATTTCATAGTTATCTACGTATCATAATTATCATCTTATCTATAATTGTTTATACCGTCTGATTCCATTAATCGCAATATCAACACAGCGTCAAGCTCTTATTTAACTAGCTTTGTTTTTAAAGAAGAAATATGACAAACGAGCACATAATCCACCTTTTCTTTTACAGGACAGGGTGACAAATGAGCACACAGTCCACTTGATAGTAAGTGGTTGCTGTGGCCCATTGACCTCATCTACCTCGATTACGAATCAAAATGCAGTTTTCAGTAAAACGTAGTGATGGGCCGAATATTCGTTTTATATTCGGTATTCGGCAAAATTACCGAACATTCGTCAATGTGGTACTCAAACTGTCCACTGTATTGAAATGAATGAATTGAGTAATGCCATGTCTTTCATAATTTTACTGTTGCAGGTGTAATTTATTTATGGAATAAATCTACTTGTATAGAATGTTATTATTTTGGTCCTCAGTTTCTCTAAAATAAGTTCAAATGGTAGATCTCCCGTCATTTATTTTTTCCGTTTTAACGTTATTTTTTCCATATTATAATTATCAATTTTCACTAAGAATAACCACAACGAAATACTTTTTTCTCACAATAATAGTTAAAACATATTAAGCATTCGCCGGCAATTTGCTCTAGTATCATCTCAGTACTAGATGATGCAATAACATGTCAGGTGTGGCGGGGAAGCGAGGGGCATAAATATAAATTGGTTAGGAAATGAGGTGATCTTGCTGAATAATGTTCGGCCGAATATTCGGTTCGGTAAGTTTTACCGAACTTTCGGCCGAATATTCGTATTCGGTGAAATCCATGTTCGACCCATCTCTAGGGTTAAAAGGGTCTCCGGTTCTCTACACTCACCACACGAAACATAGCAGCATTAAGCTACTATTTTACGCTAGTATTCTGTGAGAGCGTGGTCCTTCCCCGGTCGAGCCGACCATCCGTGGTACAAGTATACTATCAATATAACTGCAGCGTGGCTCTACCACGTATCAACGTAACACCACGTAACACGTATTTTACCTGATTGTAAGTGGATGCTGTGGGCCATAGTCACCTACATTTATCATCAATTAAGAATCAATATACAGATGCGTTGTCTAGGCATGAGGACAAAGACAATGTGCCCTATTTCCAGTAAAAAAGGTCTCCGGTTCTCTACACTCACAATACACAGCAGCATTAAGCTACTGTTTTACGCTGGTATTCTGTGAGAGCGTGGTCCCACCCCGGTCAAGTCTAACCATTCGTGCTACAATCACAACAGCGTGACTTTATCACGTCTGTACGTTCTTGTTAAGACACCCATTTTCACAAAACTTTTTCATTTTTGCACTAAATACGTAAATATTCCGTATCTATATCCGGGGCAGTACTGAAAGTCAAGTAAACATGATAAAACAGGCGGCCGAATTCCTCGGAAGCGCGGTGTAGAGTAATCCGGCAGACATAAGGGCCGGAGCGGCGTGTTTCTGCTCAATAGCGAGATATATTCCTCACGCTAACAGTTTGACATAAACCAGTTGGGATCGCGCTCGGATTGTTTACGCAAGCGCCTCATGAAGATGGCAACTCGCCAAATTATTCGTTTGAGAATGCTAACAGTTTTTAGGAATTGTTTATTGTACAATATTTCTTAATAGAAGAAAAGCGATATGACAGCAACGCAGAAAATATGACTTTTAATCATTGAAGTAATATGTACTTACGTACTGGAACAGCTATCTCAAACAAAAAATGTGCGCTACTCTGTGTTCGCGCGGTTGGTTTTTTTATCATAGAATAAACATAAGTAGAATGGTCTGTAGGTAATAGTAGATTGTATTGTTAAATAGCTAAATTATATCGAGAACAATTTTTAAATTTTGTCATTTATTTTGTATATTATATTTGCTTATTTAATATAATATTACACAATATTATATCACAATTACGTTTTAATGATATTTTTATCTGAATATTTTCTAGGTATTTCTAGGAATCTATGTCAAATATTAAAAAAACATACTAAATGTATGTTTAATAAAACTTATTAACATAACATTTAAATAACAAATATATTTATTTAAATTAGAATAAGAGTCGTTCACGCGAGAGTTAAAAATGGACGAATTTATACCACTTAGACTTTGAATTGGAAACCTAAAAATAAAATAAAAGAATAATAAGCAGATTTAAACATGAAAAATTTAGCCTAATTATAATAACTTATATATGTTTCTACAAAAAAAATCTGTGTAATAATATACCTATTCGGTCTATACTTAAGTACCCACAGAAATGTCGCATCTGAACATACCTATTAATTTCATAATCTATATTCCGTGACACGAGATGGCGTCTTAGGAATAATTTTTTTTATTATTAATCTATAATACTTTTTTATTGATTAAGTATGTTATTAACCGATGAAAAGTAATTCCTTGGTTTTTACTGACATTTCTTGAATTATTTGTGCAGTATCTAAGTACACACGACGGCATATTTTTATCAAGAGATTTTTTTTAAATCAACACAACACGTGACATCTCTACAAGCGCCTAACGAGTGACTGATTAAAGTGCGGTGTATGCACCGCAGTTGAGTGGAACATAGTAGCTGAATGCAGTGTCGCCTCTAGTACGTAGTACATAATAGCTCAATGCTTTTAATTAGAATTATAATTTTCAACAGTAAACTATCAATTCCCGTTTATCGTATTTGCAACTGTAAACACCTTAGGATTATTAATTGTCTTTTATTTATAAAAATTTATTGACAAACCATAGCTACCTGGTAGTAAGTAAATATTGTAGCCTAGAAAAAAGGGTCTCCGGTTCACTACAATCACCATACGAAACAGAGCAGAATTAAGCTACTATTTTACGGTGGTATCCTGTGAGAGCGTGGTCCGGTCGAGCCGACCGATTCAATATTAATGCTTCTGTAATATAGTGATGTCATAAGAGGCGACAGACGGAATATGAAACAGGAGAAGCAGCATACGTCGCCAACCCGCCTGCCAAGCGTAACAATCACGGAAAATACCCCATTCCCCCTCCGCAGGAGGCAAGCAAGATGATGCTAGACTTTCCAAACTTTAAGTCGTAAGACATTGACGCGAAAACGCTTCTGCTGCAAACTTTTTACTTTTGCCCGTTACACCTGTAGAATTACAGATTTCTTAATAAAACTAAATATTTATAATATACGTGTACATATTTCTAAATTATTCACTCTGAGATAAACATTTAAAATTTGCTTATCGTGCTAGCTAACGTTAAACAACTTCTATAGTTACACAACGTTTAAAAGTTATTTTAGTCTCTGGAATTCCAGTGCGCTAACATTCATAAAACCTATAAATACATATTCATAAACGTAATACGCTGTAGCATATTAATACGTGGTAGAACCACGCTGCACCTGCAGTTATACTATTATTGTAGCAGGAAACTGGTCGCTCGACCGGGGTGTGACCACGCTCTCAACGCTCACAACAATAGCAGCGTAAAATAACTGCGCAATATTGCTGTGCTTTGAATGGTGAGTGGAAACCAGGCATTCCATCTCAGTCCGCAGGGGTGACAACGCATCTGCACTTTGTTTTAAAATCGAGGGTACATGTATATGGGCTACACCATCCATTTACTATCAGGTGGACTGTGTGCTCGTTTGTCACCTTTATTCTGTAAAAAAATAGTAATTTACGCAAATCCAGAACATTTTAAGGCGTTATAATGAGTGCTTAACAAAAAAAAAGTAGGTTACATATTACACTATACGTTTCTTTTGTATTTATTTCACCTGATATCATTGCCAATATTGAACTTATTTTACTATTTACTTTTAATTAAACACCCAGCATAAATATTTTAATTCATTAATTAATAATAATTAACTTATTATTATTACTTTAATTTTAATTTTACTTAAAAAAGTTCCATATAAAATTGGAGAAAAAATCCACCCCTAACGGTGGCAAAATAAGGGATATAGTTTTAAATGTAACTATTTGGATGACATTGATATTGTGATATGCCTTAGCCTACTCATCATCATCATCATCATCACGCTGTTATTCTGTGAGAGCGTGGTCCTTCCCCGGTTGAGCCGACCCATTCGTGCTACAACCATTACATAGCTGCAGCGTGTCTCTACCACGTATAAAATGCTTTGTACTCTTTTAAAGATTTCAAATTAGGGGACTAGATCAATTTTTTTTGTTTGAAATAGAGGACATTCTTTAAAATAAAGAACGTGTGGTAACTCTAAACGGCGCTTATCTATGCTATCAGACGAGCGGCACCGTGTGCTGTCGACTGCAGAGATAGCGCCGGCTGACTCACGCACTCTGCACGCCCGCATTGATCGACGTGACAAAGCATTCCTGCGTGTATACCCAGTATTGTCACAATACAATTACACCCTAAAAAACTATAAATAAATACTTTTTTAATATCATACTACATTTTTTATAGAACAATGGTGATAAAGAACACACAGTCCACCTGATGGTGAGTGCCCGTACACATCTACATTTATTTTTAATTAAGAACCACAATGAAGATGTGAATGAGTCACCGGTTCTCTATACTCACCATACGAAACAGAGCAGCGTCAAGCTGCTATTTTACAATGGTATTCCATGAGAATATGGTCCTTCTCCGGTCGAGCCGACTGATTTTTGCTACAACAATAATGTAGTTGTAGCATGTCTCTAAATATTATATTTATGAAGGTGAGTAAAACACGCCTAAATTTTTTAGGAAATCTCACTAAATCGAAACCTGGGCAATTGACTATTGGATACTGATAGTTATGATGATTAAGGAGATTTATGAATAATGCCCGACTCCTATATTCAAGAAACGTTTCATTTTCCGTAACGGTCCGTTTTATTACAGTGAGGTGCATGTAAAAACAATTTATATTACAAACAAGCAATTAAGTATGACTTAAAATGAAGAAAAATAACTAAACGGTTCATAAACAATATAGCGGTTATTTGTTTTTTTAAAAAGGGGCTTATATGTTTTTAAAATATAAAAACCATGCACTTTTAGATCATATGCTAGATTTTAAGATTATGAGTTATTTATTTAAAACATTTGTACCTGTTAAAGACTCTATCGTTGATTCACATGCATTATTTATAATTGCAGCATGGTTGCCGTGAAAGAACCGCGTTAGGAATCAGCGTAAAATATTACTATAATATTAGTGTGGTTTGTATGGTGAGTACAGAGAGCCGGAGACCCTTTTTTGCAACGAGACAATCATATTGTTTGCATTTTGATGGTTAATTGAAGATAGATTTAGGTCTACAGCAAAGCTAGTTACCTGATGCACTGTGTGCTTGTTTGTCACTCCAATCGTTTTATTACTAGTTTTAGTATAAAGAACAACTAAAAGAGTCCAAGTGGGCATAAGCTTTACCGATTGCGAAATGTAATTTAATACGTTTTGTTTGGTAGGCGAATTGACAACGGCATCAAACATACACACAGACATTGCGTAAGGCAATAAGCTAACTAAAGGCTAATACGAGTAACGTAAAGGCTTCGACGTTCGCCGAAACCCAAAAGATTTCTTTTAAATCTTCTAATAGCTCCTCTACACGATGGGCCAGCGTTGGCCCAGCGCGAAGGCCATGCGATGGCTGCAACGCAACTACACGTTGGCGACATTCAGTTGTGATCGAAACGTTTATCGAGATGGAAGTGGAAGCATTAACCGCTGCGGCAGTTTATCTATACAACACGTACCGTTATTTTCTTAATGTGCACAAGAATAGAGTTATTAAAAAGAAATGGCGTAGAAGAAGACCTAAAATAGTACCCCTAGTACCTAATTATTTTTTTAAAGAATAAGAGTGACAAACGAGCACACAGTCCACCTGATGGTAAGTGGATGCTGTAGCCCATAGATATCTAAATTTATCCTCAATTAACAACCAAAACGCAGATGCGTTGTCACTCCTGAGGACTAAGATGGAATGCTTTGTTTCCAGTAAACAAGGGTCTCCAGATCTCTACACTCACCATACGAAACACAGCAGTATTAAGCTGCTATTTGCTGGTATTCTGAGAGAGCGTGGTACTTCCCCGGTTGAGCCGACCCATTCGTGGTACAACCGTAATATAGCTGCAGCGTGGCTTTACCAAGTACAAATAGTCTTTAAAATTATACTTATCATCTGTGTTGGGTTTATAATTACTTAAAATGGTAATTTTATTGATAACCATATTAAATATGTATAAACCCTAAATTTAAAACCTATTATATATATTATGTATATAAAACCAAATCTTTCCTCATTTTTATCTTTGTGTTTTTTATGTGTTGGATTCCATATCACGCTTTCTCCCCGATATAATTCAAAAAATTTTATAACTTTTATGAGGCCACGTATTCGTCATTTTAATTAATTTTCGTTAATATATAAACAAAGCGCGAACGTCCACTCAACAGTCGAGCACGCACAACAACTGTGGAATGGGCCACGTGTAGATGCGTACCGCCATCGTTGGCCCACTACCCTTTGATGTGCGGCGGAAAAACCGACACCGTCGCCAACCCCGAGACCATCGCATGCGCCATAAGCCATCCGACACAACTACGCCCTCCACACGTTGGCCCATCATAGTGGGCCATCGCGTTGGCCCAACGTGTAGAGGGGCTAAAATGTTTTGCCACCTTTTACTACTGGATTATTATTCGATAAATATTAAAGTTACAGCCTATTAAAATCCACTAGTGAACCCCCCCCCCCATCCCCACATAGATGATCTAATAGCACATAATATTGCAATTATTGCAGCGGGTCGGCAACCGCGGCTTTTTATTTTCAGTCGTTATCAGGCAGACGCCGCGCTGCCCGCGTCTTGATTTGTTTCACTCTGGTGCCTTTTACGACGCTCACGTAATGACTTGTAATATTGAATATTCCTACACAGTATAATTCCATATAGATTATAAATACTTATTATTTTATAGAATAAGGGTGACAAACGAGCACACATTCCACCTGATGGTAAGTGGACGTGTGGCCCACAGACATCTACATTCATACTCGATTAACAATCAAAACGCAGATGCGTTGTCACCCCTGAACACTAACGAAACATATTAAGCAGTATTGAGCAGTATTAAGCTGCTATTTTACGTTGGTATTCTGTGAGAGCGTGGTCCTTCCTCGGTCGAGCCGATCCATTCGTACTACAACCATAATATAGCTGTAACGTGGCTCTACCACTTCATACATATACACCATTTCATAATTATTAAAAATCATTTTTATACTTAATTTACCAATGTCGCAGAAAATACCTCAGTCCGGATAAGGACCAGCAAGAAACCCAGCGGACATTGCTTTCGGCTGTATTCTCCAATGCCAAACACGACGAATCTATAACAACATTTAGTATCCCTGTATTTCAGAATCTATGGTTTAAGCTATTGCTGAACAAAGGCCTATCTCAAGAAATCCATCCAACGACTTCCTGCATCTCTTAACAGGTCGTCACTCCATTTCGTGACTCGAAGATGTGTTGTAATCTACCGAACGCTTCCCAGCCGAAATGATTCCGCTGACTGACCTCTCGGTCGAAGTTGGATTTACCTAGTCGGACAGTTTACCCTAGGTAAATGTACTTGTCGACAACTTTGAGCCTAATGCTTTCAACAACTGTGACATGGACCTATTTTATCCATGTTCAGCTTGAGATTTATCCGTTAGAAGACACTATTGAGGTCGTTGGGCATATTGCTAAGTTCCTAGGAAATCGTATGGTCATATCAATGGCAAATCGAAGGTGAGTTACACGCCATTGATACCGTATCTTTCCCATGTGGTCCCTTGAACTTGAAAACGTCTTCCAATGCAGCGGTAAAAAGTTTCGGGGACATAACGTCACCCTGTCTCAGACCTCTCTGTGAGATATTTACCTTAACTTTTTTTTAAATATGCGATATAATTAACATTGAAACAGAAATAACACCCGTATAGTGCGACACAAAGGAAACATTGTAAACATAGAACCCACATAAACAATTCGCAGTGTCACATGTAATAGTTATTCTATCATAATAACTTTAGATAGGGAACCTTAGTAGGTATAGAACCTTGAAAATCTACTATTTTATCTATTACTTAGTGTCAACGCATATATCTACGAGCATAATATACTGGATGACCTTTTTACAGTCTGGAAAAAAAATGGTGTAACATGTGAACGTAGTAGAAGCCTATGGCATTGATATTGAAAAAAATAAATAAAACTAAACTAACTAATAATTTTTTTTTAAATTAAACGTTTGAATTTTTTTTCGAAAAATTTCTTTGTCCTTTGCCCTTGAGCCTATGACCCTGCGAAGTGACAAGGTTAAATATGCCTACTTAATTTACTGTTTTATTGCCGTTCGTAAAGTAGGCTGGATATGATTTGAATTTCGATAGATTTTTTAAATTTATTTATTTAATTCAAAATGTTTGTTTTTATTTATTATAAAATATCGGTGCCACAGGCTTCTACTCCGTTTACATGTTACACCCTATTTTTTTTTCAGACACTAAAAAAGGTCATCCAGTGTGTAAAAGTAAATTGCCGTGTGATAGTCTCGCAAAAACTTGAAAATGGCTCGATCTATTTTGATTTATTTTTACCGACTTCAAAAAGGAGGAGATTCGACTGTATGTTTATTTTTTATGCGTGTAACCTCACTATTTCTGGGTAAATCGAATACGATGATTCTTTTTTTTTATTTGAAAGCTGTTACTTTTCGTGTGGTCCCTTATAAATTTTATCAAGATGTGACCAGTATTTTTAATTGTTTTATAATAATGCTTATTTAATTGTCTTCAAATACATTAATTCGGTCGTATTGAAGTCGGTTGTACAAAATGTTTATTTTACCACTTGTTTTGCATGTGTACCCGGTAGATGGCGTTGTTGTTGAGATTCAGAAGTCACTCGTGCGAAGCCAGTGCGGATAAAACATGTTTTATATACGAACCGGGTTTCGTCCTACACTATTGTTTTGTATTAAAACAATGATTATTTTACGTATTAAAAAAAAGAATACTAGCATTACTATTAACTACAATTAAGCTTAAAATGCTTGTTTTAGGAGTGATACACGACAGTAACCCAAAGGCGAATTTGAACCCACGATCAAGTTTGCTAGTCTGTACTCGGTACCCTACACTATTAAGCTAAACTGTCGCTATAAATGAACAAAAAACTAGAACTTTAGGAGTTCAGGACTTTTAGAAGTTGATGTGAGATCTAGGCTGTAACTTCATTTTATATTTTTAGAGAAACGGACCTCTTTTTAATATAAAAATATGATCTATAAACCGCATCCACGGAAATCAAATTAACAACATAACAGAAAATAATTAAAATCGCCTGAGTGTGAAATGGGTCGAACCGACTTCCCTTTACCGCGACCGCTTGCCCGTACAGTTGACGACTCGATCCCATTTACGTAATTGTTCCGCGCCGAGCCGCTCGGTCACGCTCACGCTTGACCGCTCTCACAAGAGAGATCAATTACACGCACGCGGCCCAAACACTGGACCTAACTGACAGATACTGCCTATAAAGTTTAGCAATTTTTCAAATGCAAACGTATACCTATAAACTTTTATTAGCCGCCGCCTTAATGCAAGGAGATCAAACTTGTGCAACGATATAAGTAGATCGGGGAAAATAGACCAGATGAGGTTTAAATTTAGGAACCAGCATAGCAGTGAAAATTCGTAGAAACCTAATATCGTATGAGTTGACAATCAAATGTCAAAATTCTCAATCGACCTACACTTCGACTTATAATTTTATTGTTTCTTCTCTAATGCTAAAGTTACATATTTTAACTTTTCCATAAATTATATTTTAAAAATACCACGTATATACGTATAGGCCTTTTATCGAGATTTATCCTTATCTTAGAACTATAGAAAAATAGTATCACACAATAAGAGGAAGGAAATAGATACCAACGTTGAATATAACTTTATTATTATTATTAAAAACGTCACCTTAACACTAGAATTTTTTCCTGTAAGGTGGGGGCAGTTTACAAACATCCAGACCCGGAACAATTATTTGTAGGCCATATAAATACTTCCGTTATCTTACCGTTCAGGATGTTAAAGCCCACAGCTGAACATGGGCCTCCCCTTAAATTGCTCATCGGGAGGACATTAATTTGGCATAGTTGCCACGCTTGGCAAGCGGGTTGACAAGCGCAGTTTTTTGCGGACGCTGCTGCCCATCTCCAGCTTTGTTTCCCTCTGCCGCGTCTCACGACACCCACGCGATGATATGAGCTAGTGGATATTCTTACATCGCCACTACACGTTCATCAATAGAAAACTGCATAAGCAATCTTTTCTCATTGAGATAAATCTTAAATTCGCCTACAGTGGGAACTAGTAAAACTGCGCCATACTTACTTTACTTCGAAGTGGTAATGCAAGTGCGTGTATATCTATGCATCGTTATAAAAATGCAAATATAACTACCTGAAGAACGCTCCGAGCTACATTGGGCTTAGTTTACTAAAATATATTTCTCGCTTACAAATAACTTGCTTTCTGAAGCAGGAAAATACATTTAAAAAACAGTTTTTAAAAAACAAGACTGCGTAAAAAAACCTTAATGAACAGATAATTTTTATAGCCTATGTCACTCCTACAATTGAGGCGAATTTAACGGCACCCCATATGTTAAAATTCATCAAGCCGTTTAGGCTACAGAGCGTGTCAAAGAAATACACACATACATACATACATACGTTCTCTTAAAAAACATAACCCTCCTTTTGGCGCAGTCGAGTAAAAAACAAAGTCAACGCAAAAGAAACCAAATTAATAACACCATAAAATAAAAATGTGTTCTAATGTTAAATATTAGTATGTGCCGTGCCACTCTCGCACAGAACAGCAGTTAAATATTTTTCATACCAACTTGCTTCATCTACATTTCATATTTGGTATGTTATAATCTTGTAAGACAAATACCTACATATAAAGGTCATCAACGAACTTGCAATAAAATCAAAAAAAAATCTCTTTATTTTCCAGTGTAAAAATTAAACGAAAAAAAATTCCGTCACATTACAAGTTTATTTAATCCGTTTTTAAGAAGAGTATTTTTTTAAAAGTCATTTATTTTATACACTTCACAAAAACGCACAGCGATTTTCTACAATTAGTTATATTGTAATCATGAAAAAACTTACTATCAAAAAATTGAAAAACAAATAATTTATTTTAGAAGACTACATTTTTTTATTTGATACTGTGTATGTAGCGTCTTCGACAGACGACTTACTAAGACATTACGTCACTAAGCAGATGTATTTTTTTATAATTTATTTCGATTAGTCCTAGTCGTACGGTATGACGTGTAGATCGATTCGGCTCGCTTTACACGCTCCGCTGGCCTGCACACTGTGATGATGTCAGGTGGGGAATACAGTAATATGTGGCTTTAGGATACGGTACTGACAGACTAATTTATCTTTGCATTAGTTACTGTGTTATACTGAAATTTTATACAAGGTACATGTTTGTTGCAAAACAAGCGATTTCGCCATTTAAAAATGCACTTAATAAAAATTTTGTATAGCATAGCTTAATCGGATATTTTTTATTATTTTAAAAGGGCGATATACGAGCTAACAGTCCTTCTCATGGTAATTGGCTACTGCAAACACGAATAAGATGGAATGCCTCGTTTCCAGTAAAAAGAGTGTCCGGTTCTCTACACTGACTATACGAAAAACAGCAGCGTGAAGCTGCTATTTGACGCTGGTATTCTGTGAGAGCGTGGTCCTTCCCCGGTCGAGCCGACCAATTCGTGTTAAACACAGAAATCGTAATAACAAGACAATAGAAGTCGCATAGACGCGTGACCTTGTCGCCGCTATGATGTGTTGACGAACATCATTCACCAATTTGTGATTTAGTTGCGCGGGAAACGTCGTACGTGAATTTATGTTATTATAAATTTATATTGGTAAAATGCCGCATAGTCAGTTGTAAAAACTCATCAAGGACGTGTAATTCAACTAATAAAGGCATAAGCATTTCATCGGTAAATTGATTATATACTAATATTATTATCATTGTTTTAACTAATTTACAACTAGATGAATAATTTACTATGATATTTACATTTGTAACCTTTCATTTATTACTTTTCGTATTGTACAATTACCATTGCCGCTTTTGTTCTACTTTGACAAACTCGCCAAGCAATGTAATGTGAAACATTAGATATCATTGTGCATTGTGCGTATGTTTATATTACAGTAAGATGTGGCGGCATCGGTTTTGGAAGTAATCGAGCGCTAATTCATTTCTATTGTCTTTTATTGTATTATTACTATTTCTGTGGTGCTACAATTATACCAGTAATATAGCTGCAGCATGGTTCTACCACGTAAAAATGATTTCCTGTTGAATAATCTATACTCATCAGAAAATGATTTTTATTTTCCAATGAATACGAAATATTATATGTAATTTGATACTTAGCAGCGAAGCAAAAAGATGGAAACCATCTACCGTAGAACGATCCGAAGCAATATTTCACAAAGAGGACGCGACAGGCGGACCGTAACGCTGTCGGTGATGACCGAAATTGGCTCCACTGGACGGCAAAAAATTAACTCCAATCACGAGCCACCGCACCGGTCCAGACGACGATTAATTTGGATGAGCACTTAGCGTGCAGTGCAAGTGGTCTGTGTTTTTTGTGAGGACGCCTCCGCAATGAGGGCATCCAAGACTTTTTCAGCCACCAGGGCAGCGCTACTATGGAATGAGGTGTATATTTGACATATTTAAGGGGAAATAGAGATTATGTTATGCTACCTCAAATGGCTTAACAAGATCCTCCGTTATAAATATTATGAAACAATATGTTATAGCATGAATATAATTATGAAATAAATATATGGTAAAGTTGAAGATTAATGTTAAGTACTATGTTAGACGAAAACACGATTCCGTAAAATTTTCTCGATAGAAAAAAATTCAAAGTTACCTCCAAACTGAACAATAAACCGCTGGTATTCATAAAATACTTTAAATTAGATCATGAAACTTTGGATATTAACTATAAAACAGGGCTTATGTTTTCTTAATTACCATTATTTTCCACTGTAAAAAGAAATTACCTAAACTATCAGCGTCCTGAACCTTGTTCCCTGCCGTCCGATCAGTCTTGCTTCGGCTTTCAAACGGGAAATATGTGTCGATTGCGATCAGAATACACATTACGCAACAGGACGACGTAACATTAAAACGGGAAATAACCGTAATAAAAATAAGAAGCGACTGGGTTGGCGTAAAGAAACAAACATAAATATGATAAACCTAATGAAATAAGTATCTAACGACTATCTACTTACAGTATTAGTGATCACAAACATGTCGGTACATAGCAGACGACACGCTGGGAAGTGGGTGCGAAATTAGAATTTGAGCTGAGGACTGTCTCAGCTCAAATTCTAATTTCGCCTGCCATTAAGGGCCTATACTATAAGGGCCCTTAATGGCAGGGAAGTTAATTTGTTCGGAAAATGTAACAGTTCATTTTCTTAGGATAATGTGGAATCTTTTAAGGGATTATTTTTATTATTATTATACCTTTACATATTTTTTTTGAAATATATTATTTTATTATTTATCACACCCACAATGAAGTATAGTTCATTTATCAACAAATTTATTCAAATTCCTAATAAATTTATTACTGCAAAAGATAGCTTAATTTTTAATTTGAACAACCTATAGAAAGTGCTGGGTATTCACTGATTCCTTCAATTAAGATTATTTTCATGCGAGGAATTATAACGGGCATACAGCGAACCACTCTAGGGAATTCGTTGAAAACGCTGTGTGACGCGGAGGCATTGCCTGCGCGGACGATATCAATTAGCTGATCAAGTGTCAATCATGCGGCTTGATACTAAAATGTCTATAATTTATAAGGCCAAATATAAAAAAAACATGCCAATTAATACGTAACAACCGAAAATTGACGTACATTTTTAGTATTTATTATAAACAGAGTATATTATTCAAAAGGTAATGTGCCATAACTCTGCTATTTTACGTTGGCGTGAAGTGACGTGCAGTAGTTGTATAAGAGAATACATCACTCCATTTTGTCCTGTGGGTGTTAAACCTAAAGGTGATAGGTACAGAAGAACAGAACAACGTAGGCCTTATAGTGTGAATCTGAGCTATTGCCAGCTCAATCATTATTTATTGACCGAAGAAACCAACAGACCAGAAAAAAGCCAACAGACCATTTTGCTTGTAAAATATATTGTAACTTAGCGGCGCTATGTTATCAAATTCCGTAACAACGGATCCTTTTGGGTTTTATGCAGGCTCGCAAAAGTGAATAAGGCCCAAGTCGCTTTAATAAGACGATTCAGCGTATACAAGTTCCGTTCGCAACACTCCGACATAACTTCCGCCGCCTACCTTATTCAGAATAGACGCAAAAGTACGCTCCACTTTTTATAAATGTTTAAAAGTAAGTGCGTCCTTTGTAAACGTTTAAACTTACTTCTAAATAACAAGAACATTTTATGATTAAGAAATTGATTAGCTTAAATTTGCGTTTAAAAATAATGATATATCATCCCTGTGGGAATGCCACATCGGAAGACCAAAATTTAAAAATGTCGGGATTTTGGGGTTGTTGTCGGGAGAAACAAGTACCTATTATAAATAAAAATGTTAAAATAAAATGTTTATTTTTTAAATTGAATAGGCTACAAAACGACTTAACATTAATGACACATAAAAAATTTAAGTACATTAAATTTTTAGGTTGCGACATGTACTTTTATTGAGTCCACCAATTTGGATCTTTATCAGTAATTAGTCGATTTCAAATTCATAGAATTTACTTGAAAGTTCTGTATAATTATTAGCTTCACTTTTATTAAATCAAAAGCAGCTGTGATGTGAATAGAAGCGGTTTGTCTGGAGATTTTGAGTTTTGTCGGGAGTCTGGAGATCATTTAAAATTTCGGGAGAATCTAGACGAATCTCGACCATCTGGTAACCCCACCTCTCTGAGGAGTGATTTACCGCACCCCTGCATTGATTGTAAAGGGGGATGAGGCCTCTCCCCGGTGTGAATTATAGTCGTTATTCCCGCCACGACACCCGCACAGCTCACACAACACCTGATGTAAAAAACCATAATACCCAAATTTACTATTAAACATTCACATTACTGTCGAAAGTGGATATTGGCAGATCATATATACCAACAGTGTACGCTGCTTGATTAAAGGATAAATAATAAAATGCATTCTCTCAGACGCCTCGAATCCATACCGTTAATTTTATTCTTCCATCTCAACGACATTTTTTCAATTGAAAGGGCCCGTAACGGAAACACTTCAAAATTATGCTACCCAATAACTCTAAAACTATATAAATTTAGCTGCAGGAACTTATGTTGGGCGCTTACTAAAACTGCACTTTAAAAAAGTTTACTTAAACACATAAAAATACCTTATAAGTTTTTTTATAGAATAAGAATAACAAACCAGCACAGTCCACTTGACGGTAAGCAGATAGTGTGTCCCATGGACATCCTCCTGTCCTTGATTAAGAATCTAAATGGAGATGCGTTATCACCCCTGAGGATTAAGATGGAATGCCTCGTTTCCAGTGAAAAGGGTATCCAATTCTTAAAACTCATCATACGAAACACTATTTTATTATTAGTTATTTCACGCCTCACAGCATGGTATGCTGGTTCTTGCCCGGTCGTGATGCAACCATATAGCTGCAGCGTGCCTCTGCCACGAAAAATAACAAACAAGTAGCTAATATCCGCATACGTAATACGCATTCGTTATATCAAACCGACTGTACAGTAGAGTACATCCAATGGACCATTTCTCAGAGAAATTCGCGCAAATGACCCGAGAGCGGGGAAAGTGCGATCAAATGATCCGCGGCCGGTGGCGGTCAGCGGTGCATGTAGTTGTTTGCATCTATTGCACGCGCTTTCTTTATACTTTCCGAACTAACGGTGTGACAAGCCAAATGGTTTGCAAAAACAATCAGATAAAATTATAATATAATCCCTATGTCACTTCCACAACCATGGCAAATCTTACGACACACCATTATCTTAAATCCATCATGCGGTTTAAGCTACAGAGCGTGCAAAAGAAATAGGCATTACATACATATATAAACATTTATACACTAACATGACCTCCCTTTATGGCAATCAAGTAAAAATATCATCAACATTATCATCATTACAGCCCTACACCTCTCCTGAACATATAGGCCTTCCCCAAGGAATACCACAAAGCACGTCCGTCGACTTCCTGGATGTCTTACCATGTCGTCATTCCATCTAGTGGGGGGTCGCTCTACACTTCGAGTGCCGGTACGAGGCTGCCACTCCAGAACCTTTTTTCCCCATTCGTTACCGGTTCTTTGAGCTATATAACCGGCCCACTGCCACTTCAGCTTACTAATCCGTTGGGCTATGCCGGTCGCTCTTGTGCTACTACAAATGTCCTCATTCCTAAGTTTATCACGCAGAGAAATTCCGAGCATAAGTAAAATTATACATAAAAACAATTTTTTTATACGCGGCGTTAGTTACACACTGTTATATTATGGCTGACAAAAGTTTCGTCTCGATCATAGGAAAAATACGCTCGCACAAAATATCAGCGTTATGCTGCTATGCCTTCTACATATGATGAGTGTAGAGAAAAGGCAACCGCTCAAGCTCAAGCTTTTATCGCAATCGGTAACGAGGCACATCTTACTTCTCAAGGCTTACCACGTTTCTGCATTTAGATTGTTAATCTAGTATAAGCTTATAGATGTTGAGGGCCGCTTACCTCTTAGTAATTAAGTAGTCTGTAGGCTCTATTGCCTGTCTTACTTTCATAGATATCGTTGTGACATTCTTTCTTACGATCGTAACCTATTTGTGTCGACATTTTATTTTATCGCATTACAAAAAATATAGACAATAGGAAAAAATCTAATGTATACTAAAGAGTAAAACAATACCCTCGTCCTGGTCCTGTTGCTCCCCATCGTCAGGGTGTGAAGTTTGTTTTTCTTCCTATACCTATAGCCAACTTCAAACGAAGAAGGCTACAGACGGTCTACCTCTGAGATCTTAATACCATTCAAACCGGAACAAAGCAGTAGGGCACTGCTACGTGACGGCAGAAAGGTCAAAATGGGAGTCCTCTCACCTAGTTAACTTTTGTGTACAGCACTGGATAGAAATTCCAAAATGACGCAAATGTTGTTAAATGATAAGTTAATGTTTATTCGTTTGTTCGTATCTTATGCGCCGCCGTGCCGTTCATCCGAGTACGGTAAAAATTTACCAGCTAATTAATATATATATATATATATATATATATATATATATATATATATATAATAAATATAGTACGATTAACCATAGGCAGGTGGCGCGCGTATCGTACCGACAAATTTATTTGAAAGTTATATTTCATTCAATTTCAATGAATGAATTATCATTCCTATTTAAACAATATAACTCCTCCAAATTTTAAACGATATTTCAGGAATTACTTCTTCTGCGAAAGCCGGCGTCAGGTACTCCAGCTTGTAAGACTATGAAAAGTTGTATTAAAATACCAAAAACCCATTGATAGAGGCCTGTGCTGACAGTATAATTGAAATTCTTCAATGAAGCCATTCATGTGACATTCAATTAGAAAACAATTCATTACATAAAATGCACACAAAGACACACAGTTTAAATACATAATTCGATAAGATAATGCAACGAAGGACTCATGCCTTGTATTTTTTTATCTGTAGCACTTATTGCTTATCGGGAACTGAAGCGGACTGACGTTATTCGAGTTGCCTGTTTTTGTATTCAAGGGCACTTGAGAAAGATCTGGAATATATAAGTATTTCTATGAGATTTTATATCATAGTTATGCTAATTTACTAATGCTTACACACTGTGTTATGAACGCATAAGAGAATTCACTATTCCATATCACTCCGTGGGTGTCGTGAGGCGACATTAATTTTTAAATTAAACTAGCTGTCCAAGCAGATGTTGTTCTGCCGTTTTCGACGACCCATTGTCATGCCCTATTAAAATCTTTAAATACACAAAAAAAAATTGTGGGTCACTCATGGGCAAAAAAATCTTATCTCTCAAGTTGGATTAAACTGCAAACGGTGTGCAAATTTGATTAAAATCGGTCAAGTAGTTTAGGAGTCCATCGCGGACAAACAACGTGACACGTAATTTATACGTATTATTAAGATTGAAACAGGACATGGGCAACAGCATCTTTCTGATAGGTCACATTTAAAAAACCGCCCTTGCGACTTTGAGGCCGTCTATGGGGAAGCCCAAGTTCGGCAGTGGACTTTAATACGCTGTAACCGTAACAGATATAAAAAAATCTGAATGAATTTTTTAAAACGATATCCGGGTTAATTTTGGAAATAAAAGAACCGATTGTGATGAAGCTTTATGAATAGGTAAAGAGAAATGTATACGTTGTAGAGCCGCACTGCAGCTATATTACTATATATATATATATATATATATATATATATATATATATATATATATATATATATATATATATATATATAATAAATATAGTACGATTAACCATAGGCAGGTGGCGCGCGTATCGTACCGACAAATTTATTTGAAAGTTATATTTCATTCAATTTCAATGAATGAATTATCATTCCTATTTAAACAATATAACTCCTCCAAATTTTAAACGATATTTCAGGAATTACTTCTTCTGCGAAAGCCGGCGTCAGGTACTCCAGCTTGTAAGACTATGAAAAGTTGTATTAAAATACCAAAAACCCATTGATAGAGGCCTGTGCTGACAGTATAATTGAAATTCTTCAATGAAGCCATTCATGTGACATTCAATTAGAAAACAATTCATTACATAAAATGCACACAAAGACACACAGTTTAAATACATAATTCGATAAGATAATGCAACGAAGGACTCATGCCTTGTATTTTTTTATCTGTAGCACTTATTGCTTATCGGGAACTGAAGCGGACTGACGTTATTCGAGTTGCCTGTTTTTGTATTCAAGGGCACTTGAGAAAGATCTGGAATATATAAGTATTTCTATGAGATTTTATATCATAGTTATGCTAATTTACTAATGCTTACACACTGTGTTATGAACGCATAAGAGAATTCACTATTCCATATCACTCCGTGGGTGTCGTGAGGCGACATTAATTTTTAAATTAAACTAGCTGTCCAAGCAGATGTTGTTCTGCCGTTTTCGACGACCCATTGTCATGCCCTATTAAAATCTTTAAATACACAAAAAAAAATTGTGGGTCACTCATGGGCAAAAAAATCTTATCTCTCAAGTTGGATTAAACTGCAAACGGTGTGCAAATTTGATTAAAATCGGTCAAGTAGTTTAGGAGTCCATCGCGGACAAACAACGTGACACGTAATTTATACGTATTATTAAGATTGAAACAGGACATGGGCAACAGCATCTTTCTGATAGGTCACATTTAAAAAACCGCCCTTGCGACTTTGAGGCCGTCTATGGGGAAGCCCAAGTTCGGCAGTGGACTTTAATACGCTGTAACCGTAACAGATATAAAAAAATCTGAATGAATTTTTTAAAACGATATCCGGGTTAATTTTGGAAATAAAAGAACCGATTGTGATGAAGCTTTATGAATAGGTAAAGAGAAATGTATACGTTGTAGAGCCGCACTGCAGCTATATTACGGTTACAGCACGAATGTGTCGGCTCGACATGTGAAGGACCACGCCCCCACAGAATACCAGCGTAAAATAGCAGCTTAATGCTGCCGTGTTTCGTATGTGAGTGTAAAGATACGGAGACTCTTTTTTACTTGAAACGAGGTATTCTATCTTAGTCCTCACTGGTGACAACGCATCTGCGTTTTGTTTCTAACGAGGATAAATGTTGATGTCTATGGCATTTACTTACCATCAGGTGGACTGTGTGCTCGTTTGTCACCCTAATTCTATAAAAATAAGGTGGAGAGCAACTCCAGGAGACTTAAATCTAATTAACGCCACTTTAATAGATCCTATCCACGGGAAGACGTAATTACTAACAAGTAATAAATAAAAACAACGGCCCGATACTCGCAAAGTCATTAGCAATTCATTATAAACAATTTACATTTATTGTAACAATGAGATAACACGGGCTACTTTTACTATGCAATATTGACTCAATACCCGCGATTGATATTAATGTTTGTTATGCAACGTTACATAACTTACTAACCCATTTTTAAAGAACATTTTGTAACTGGTCGTTTTGAACGGTGCTCGTCTTTTGATGTTATCTGAAATCTATTCAAAGATATTTTGCAAAATCATCTCATTAAAGCCCATAATAGTTTATGTAGCTGTATACAAATTCCATTACCACATCTTTTCTGAATGTCGCTATAATCGAGAAATAGAAATGTCAAGAAACTTTGTAGGATCTGGAGAGGCAGATAACTGACAAGCATTATTTTCCTGTTAGATCAAACACTCGTCTCTGCTCAATTAAGTCAACTCAATTTCAGATTTTACAAAGATGCCACTTCACTCGACTTTCGAATGTAGCAAGTATACATTGCCAGCGAAATCATCGCGCGATGTCATAAACAGTTTCGTAATAGATGAGCTAAGTGCTTAATAAGTGTAAAGTAAGCGCGTTCTAGTCTAACCGCGTGTAGTGCAGACGCGCGGGCGTGGGGTCGTTGTCTAGACTTCAACGAACTGTCAGCTAGCTCGCAGAACACTGGGATCATCATGATTCTATAAACGAAGAGATCAAATTCCGAATGCGTTGTCAATGTATAAATTAGAGCAGTTCTCAAAAATTTTGTACGGCAAATGTTTTTTTCGATTTTTAAAAATGTGTTTGTTTTAAATGATTTTATTAAAGAATTTGCTAAAAGTAATATAAAATTTGAGTAATTTAATGTTTGTTACCAATAAATATATACCATTTAGTAATAAAACAGGTTTATTTCCGAGCATGGCATTACCGTGTTCAATTTTGTTACTAAACAAAATTCATTAAATTAAATGTAGTTCTTTGATTATTCCGTGTTAAATATTTTATAAGATTACATATGAAGGTATTTAAACCCCCAAAAAAATTTACTTGTAAAAGTTTGCTAATTTTTAAATTACAATACAAACATTTTCAACTGTGTTACTTAGGACGAAAACCAAACAATTTTTTTCTATGTGTTCTAAAATAAAAATAAAATGTAAATATTGTTTGATGATATAAAATTACAATTTTTCAGCAAGTATTAATAAGTAAATATAATTAGTTAAAGTCCAAAACTAAAATTTTTATCAGTTAAAAACCTTCGTTATTTTTATGAACAGTAACAAAATTGATTATGATTGGTAACCAAGAAATTATTAAGGCCCATTTACATTGCTAGGAATACCTCAGACGAAATAAAAGTTTTTATTTCGTCTGAGAGGAATACTGGTATAATTAGATTTAGTTTAATAAACGAAAAATAATAATAGGACTCTTAATTAAAATAAGCAACCCTTTATTTTAAAATTTATGATGTAACATACGGGAAATAGACTTAATTTCTAGAAATTGGTAGATTTCCCTAAATAAAAGAAAACTCTGTCGTTTGTTGTTGTTAATTAATTCATTTGAATGAGAATGCATCTCCATTCTCATCAAAATGCAAGGATTTAGTAATATAGATGATATAGAAGTTGATATTTCATAAAAGCAATTTCTAAAAATGCTAAATCTATGCGATTGCATGTCCATTTCAAATCTTTATAAATTTGTTGTAATGATGCTTCTAAGGTTTAATTTATTTATTTTAGGTTTAATAACCAGAGCTATTTCTATTATTCTAGTTTTTTTTACTTTAGAATCATTTTCCGTTTAATACTGTACAATCTTTTATTTAGTGCTCCGTAAGATTTACATTTTGTTGAATTTTTTTTCGTTTTCTTCAAGTAATTTTTGTAGTTTATGTAACATTTTGCTGTAATATTTCAATGTCTTGTCACGCTCTCTTTTTTATCTTTTTTATTTTCTTGTTTCTTTGCCGCTTCTGTCTCTTCCAATGAATGATTGACATTTTATGATTTTTGTTGATTTTGTTTTCCAATTTGTTTTTCGTCACTAAGCTCAGATTTTTTTATGTTTAACCTTCATCCATTCTAAATTTTTACTTCTAACTTTTCTGGTTTATTCTGGCTTATTTCGATAGCGTTTCATTTCTTCCGTGGCAGTTAGCAGTGCCATTTTGTACGATAACCTTAAAATTAAAATCATTTATTTGAAATTTCATTCAGCACAATAACATCTCCATAAAAAACTGTTTAAATAAACAAAAACACGACTTCAATGAAATCTTCGCTTTTGAAAGTTAGGGAGAAGAGGTATTACTTCGTTAAAGTTTGTTTTTCGTTCATTTGAACATTTGTTTCACCATTTTTTAATAAAAAAAACTTTCTATATTATAATTTAAATTTACTTTGGTGATTTATTTAATAAAAAGTTAGAATGGAATATCCTATTACTACCAAAAAAGGAATTATGAAAATTGGTCATGCAATACAAACAAAATAAGTTTTATATATAACAATACTTTTTGCAGGCAAGCTTTTATACGCATACTACATTTCATTCAGTTGCTATTAACCATTAAGCAGTTTCTTCATGAGGAGACACTCCTGTCTGTGACATCAGGTTAAATCTATCAAAAAACTGCTTTGTCATAAAAACTAAAAGTGCTTGCAAAATTTTAGCTCAATCGGATACCAACATTGAAAAATGGTTTGCAAATTTTGACGGACATATTTTTACTTACATACGAACAGTGCAAGTTAAATAAAAGCAAAAACATACGTGGTCAATTTGTGTGGTGTTGTTTTTTTTTTGGAAGTCTGTTTAAAATAAATCTTGGCTAAAAATTGATGATGATTTCAATTAAATATATTCAGCAGATTATACGAGAGCGAAAAACAAATACTTACCTAACGTTAAACATACATTTCATATTCTAATATTTTCTATTCGTTGACAGTAGGCTAATGTATTCGTCCCTTAATGATATCAATTGTGTTACCAATGAGATCAACATATACGTTACCTACTCAAAAGTAACAAAATTGAGGTAACAAAATTTGAGGTTATGGGATTCTTTACCGCCTAAAAATATTATTTTATTAGCTAACGTTGAAAAAATAGTGAAAACAAGAGTGAATGCACATAGAAATCATTGGAAAAATGTTCTCTTTAATAAAGTATGTACTTACCGTTTAAAGTCCAGTAACAAGTTTGAGTTTAATCGGTACCCACGACACTCGTGCACGGATTGTTTGACACAGAATACATGTCAGCCTACCAATTTAAGATGAAAGGACTTCGACATGGAGAAAAATGTTTACACAGCATTAAAAACATTCAAAAAGTAGTAATTTTTACAAAATATGTGAAATATCATGGTAACAATGTTGATAATCAAAATTGAGTTAAATCTAGGACAACAAATAAATTGAAAACACTAATAAATTAAATAAGTAAATACATGTACAAAGGTATCATTGTGTAAATAAATAGTGATGTGATTAATCAAAATGGAAAGATGTATTCATAAAGTTTTATTTTTTGGTAAAACAATTTTCAAATCATGTGATAGGGGATAGGACAATCTACATTCCATACAAAAAAATAAACAGGTTTCAGAAAATAAATATTTTATTATTTTTAAACGCTTCTGGTAGTATTTTATTTGTGATTAATTATATCTATAGATATGACTTTAAAAGATTTAAAAAAATCAGATAAATATGGTGTCTTATATAGTCACAAAATAAACACGAACTTAAAGGACATCTAAATTTAAGGCGGTACAATTTTGGTGAGAACTGCTCATTAACATTAAGAGAAGCATCTGATTAGATGCAGCAAATGAGAGCTGTTGTACATACTAATTGGATGGAATCTTTCTTCACGATCGAGATATGTATGTATTATGCAAGTTAATTTAGCAAAATTTTAGATACAAGAGAGCAGCGAGAAATAGCAGTGTAGAGTTGTTTCTCTGTGTGTGTGACAGAGACTAAACAACATAGTGGCGGTGTAAGAATGTTTACTATCGCCATTGAAGTAATATGTACTTACGTACTAGAACAGCTATCTCAAACAAAAAATGTGCGCTACTCTGTGTTCGCGCGGTTGTTTTTTTATCATAGAATAAATGTAGGTAGAATGATCCGTAGGTAATAGTAGATTGTATTGTTAAATAGGTAAATTATATCGAGAACAATATTTAAATTTTGTCATTTATTTTGTATATTATATTTGCTTATTTAATATAATATTACATAATATTATATCACAATTACATTTCAATGATATTTTTATCTGAATATTTTAAAAGTTATCTATGTCATATGTATGTAAAACATACTAAATGTATGTTTAACAAAACTTATTAATGTAACATTCAAATTACAAATATGTTTATTTAAATTAGAATAAGAGTCGTTCATAAATGCTGGGCACGCGAGAGTTAAAAATAGACGAATTTATACTACTTTGACTTGGGTGTGGAAACCTAAAAATAAAATAAAAAAATAATAAGCAGATTGAAAACTGAAACATGTTGCCAAATTGTAATAACTTATATATGTTTCTACAAAAAAATGTGTATAATAATATATTCGTCTTATACTTAAGTACCCACAGAAATGTCGCATCTGAACATATTAATTTCATAATCTATATTCCATGATACAAGATGGCGTCTTAGGAATAATTTGTTTTATTATTGTTCTATAATACTTTTTTATTGATTAAGTATCTTATTAATCGATGAAAAGTAATTCCTTGGTTTTTACTGACATTTCTTGAATTATTTGTGCAATATCTAAGTACACACGACGGCATATTTTTATCAAGAGATATATTTTTTAATCAACACAACACGTGACAACTCTGCAAGCGCCTAGCGAGTGACTGATCAAAGTGCGGTGTATGCACCGCAGTTGAGCGGAACAGAGTAGCTGAATGCAGTGTCGCCTCTAGTACGTAGTACATAATAGCTCAATAACTATCGCATATGATCCCGAGTAAGTCGTAAGATGCAATAGACAGAAACGATACAGATGATGGATAGCAGCATCTTCCTGATTAATGGTGAATAAAGAAACCGGCGATTGCCAACCCGCTTGCCAACCGTGACTACTGAAGCAAATATCCTTTACCATGAGACAATCTATGGGGGAGCCACATGATCAGCAGTGGACTTATGATATGATGCTTGTGCAATGGTTAGAATAGAATAGAATAATTTTTATTTGATATAGATTACAAGTAATTATATTGAGTCAATTTTTTTACTTTACCACTGGTTCGAAAAAACCTCTGTCCTGGGAAGAACCAGCGAGAAACTCAGCGGGACTTTTTTTTTAAATTTACAATGTCAATGGTCACAAAATATTTACAAAATTTATTTTAGAAACAGCTTGGAAGCGATCATCTCATTCCCAGGGGTTATTATCAACCATGCATTAAGGTTGCAAATAGCTGTTATGGTCCTCTTCTGCAAAACAAAAATAATTTCTAAATCAGCCGCATTCCCTTATAGGTTATTGTTTATATATTTGACTAGATATACAATTATAAATATTTATGAGTTAAAAATCCACCTTCCTTTTAAAATCGCTAACATTATCATTTTATTTTAACACTACATTAATTTTTTTATACGTGGTAAAGCCATGTTGCAGCTATGTTACGGTTTTAGCACGAATAATACAATATTAATATCAATTAGCTACACTAACCTAGTGTTGTGTTTGCCTACCTATAAATTCAATGGTTATAACAATATTTTTAACTCAAGGGTTGAGACTTTTAATACCTTATTATATGTACCACGACATCTGTAAATATAATTATGCAATATTATTTGAATCCAATTTAATTCTAAAATACGACAACACAATGTTTTATAAGCAAAGTGGAGTACTGATTTTTTTTTACACTTTAAAGCACTACATTTTCCAAGACTCCATCCAAGTCTTTCGACTACGATCTTGCCATGTAAACTTAAACCTCGTAAAGGCACAATACCTTTATATTTTTCAGCAGTCTCAAATAAAAATTGTTCTGTAAATAATTCTTTGGTTTTATCTAATAAAGACAAAGAACAGTTTTTCGTGAGTAAGAATAGTAATGAGCCACAGCAATTACAACATAGGCTGAACCAGATAACCGAGAAAATGGAGAACAAAGGTATGCCCTATAAAAAGGTACAATACCTTACTACTTTTTAAAAAACAAATTAAATAGGAATAGTAATAGCGAAAATAAAATGTTTTTTCGTCAATAAAAATAAATTTTATAACTTAACCATACTTCACCCAAACATTGCTGGTGCCATAAATAAGTCCCAAGAAATTATAGCTGTACTTTCAGAATTTTTACAAAATAATAAAAAAATAGACATATTATGCTTGACTGAAACGTTTATAAAAAAAGGTATGGAGCAGCATCTGAAGATACCAGGGTATATATCGTCTCAACGTACTCCCGTAACTCTAAAAGAGGGGGTTCTTGTATCCTAGCTAAAACTAGTATAGAATGTAAAACCCTGGGTATTGTTAGTGATTTGGCATGCAATTTTAATTTTGAAGGTGCTGGTATAGAGCTCACATCAATGAGGTTTTAGTCGATACAAGTCTGACATAATCCGTCTTTGCCTCCACGAGGCGGATATGCGTCAGCATTTCCCCATGTAAAAAAAGAAATATGTTACAAATAGACAACCGACGCCGAATTCTTCTCAGGCGTAGGTATGAAACTGGACACGGTAAACGGGGTCAACAACTCAGGGTCGGCCCGAACCGTTCAAGTAGCACGCAACCGGGCCGCTGAAGATAACGGTTCGTGATCTAACAGGGGCTTCGGATGTGTGCACCTGCATCGTTCGATTGCTTAACAAGCCAAACTTGGCACCGCTGTCACATAACGTGTGTCAATACGCGAATGGGTTACGTGTCACTTAGAAGTTTGAAGAGCATCTCTCGCCCTGGCTCAATTTCGTGCACTATCCACGTCACCACTGCACTAGGAAAGACACGCCACCGTCGATAATACGACACGTGTTTCGCTTCACACAAGGCATTCTCAGATGAACACCCTGCGGTGGCTGACCGCTCAGCGTTATTCGTATTACCATAATTAATATCCAAAAAGCAACGCCTCATTCCATTAATTATCACTTAGAAGTATTTTTTTCTTTATGAACTCACACAGCACATAGATCATAACATGGTCATCAATAAAGTTTTGTTTGATTTTGGCCACAACGATCTTTATCATTACATTAATTTAAAAAATAAACCCTCATAAATCGACGCTTTGTGAGTGCATAATATTTTGTCTTAGACCTACCCACAACTGATCTAGTAAAAGTCAATCAATTTCGCCGACCGAAAATTAAGCGGTTATAAATAAAACTAAACTTAAACAAAATTACTGTCTTATTTTTAACGTATTTTTATTGTTACCTGCTACTCACACTACACCAAAATTTATAGAAGCAATGTATAATTTTAATATTGTGATTACACGTCTATGCAACCGAAACCGAAGCGTTAACGCCTGTATGTTTACATTTCTGTTCATGTGTTTTTTGAAAACAGGCGTGAAACTTTTTTCCCTTTTCTCGAAGAATAATACTATATAAACTATCTTTTACATACTGGATGACCTTTTATACCGTCTGGAAACAAATGTGTAACATGTGAACGGAGTAGAAGCCTATGGCACTGATGTTTTACAAAAAATAAAAACAAAAATTTTGAATTAAACGTAAAATATTTTTTCAACAATATTTTTTTAACTTGCCCTTGAGCCTGTGACCCTGCGAAGTAACAAGGTCAAAGATGCCTACTAAATTTATTGTTTTATTGCCGTTCGTAAAGTAGGGTGGATATGATTTGATTTTCGATAGATTTTTATTTATTTAATTCAAAATGTTTGTTTTTATTTTTTGTAAAATATCAGTGCAAAAGGCTTCTACTTCGTTCACATATTACACCGTATTTTTTTCAGACGGTAGAACAGGTCATCCAGTATACAATTCTTCTGTACGTGTGTTTGTCCCTCAACTCTTCCTAAGCAGCTGGAGCAATTTTTATATCATTATTGTGTTTGAGTGGATCTCTGAATGATTAAGATTCACAATTGCACCCATGCAGTGCCGCTAAGGATCGCTTGGATTACATAAAGTCAGGCGTTTTTGATGAACTATGTGCAAGATCTAACTATTATCCTGCAGTCAAGAAGCAGACGAATTCCAGCGTAGCGCGAGTGCGCCGATGAACTTTGTAATAAATATTCATCGGCCTCGGGCAACTAACGACCAATAATTATGTAATGGAGCACTAATTGTAATAATGTATGACCGTAAAGTATAATTAATTTTAGCATTTACTCGGCATACGGAACGATATCATTAAACATACGTAATCATTATTAATTATTCTTTTGGTATTAATATCATGCAATAAACACAAAGTTCGCCTCGCCATCTTTTTTTATAGAATGAGTTAGAAGTTTTTCTCAATATATTTTGTACTTAAACATTTATAATAAATTATTTACCGTAAGTATAATTGTTGTTATTATTATTGTGTTACTAACCCACATATGGATTTCAATTATCTGAAATAAAGAATTTATTATTATTATTTATTGTAACTACAGTCCCTGATCGATCGTGTGGCGATAACATAAATAATTCACTATCGTCCCGTGGCTGTCAAAAAAGATAACAGGAAAATTGAAACAAGATATATGTAGCAGCATCTTCTTAATAACAACTTAATAAAAAAAATAAAAAGCGTATATAGGGCAATGAGAATAAGATCAATGAAGAAATTTCTCGAACGCAAACGTCCGAAGGTACAGCTCGCACCAATTGACAACGGGCAATAAAAGCAGCGAAGAATCCATCTCAGGACGTATTCGGATCAAGGACGCGGGTTCGCACGCATTTGTACTAGGGAAACTCGTCTGTATTTATAAAGCGATAGATGTTACAAGAGCCACACGCAAGATATTAATATTTATTACGGGTGTTACATCCAGTTGTTAAAGAATCCATCTCAGGACGTATTCGGATCAAGGACGCGGGTTCGCACGCATTTGTACTAGGGAAACTCGTCTGTATTTATAAAGCGATAGATGTTACAAGAGCCACACGCAAGATATTAATATTTATTACGGGTGTTACGTCCAGTTGTTAAAGAATCCATCTCAGGACGTATTCGGATCAAGGACGCGGGTTCGCACGCATTTGTACTAGGGAAACTCGTCTGTATTTATAAAGCGATAGATGTTACAAGAGCCACACGCAAGATATTAATATTTATTACGGGTCTTACGTCCAGTTGTTAAAGAATCCATCTCAGGACGTATTCGGATCAAGGACGCGGGTTCGCACGCATTTGTACTAGGGAAACTCGTCTGTATTTATAAAGCGATAGATGTTACAAGAGCCACACGCAAGATATTAATATTTATTACGGGTCTTACGTCCAGTTGTTAAAGAATCCATCTCAGGACGTATTCGGATCAAGGACGCGGGTTCGCACGCATTTGTACTAGGGAAACTCGTCTGTATTTATAAAGCGATAGATGTTACAAGAGCCACACGCAAGATATTAATATTTATTACGGGTGTTACGTCCAGTTGTTAAAGAATCCATCTCAGGACGTATTCGGATCAAGGACGCGGGTTCGCACGCATTTGTACTAGGGAAACTCGTCTGTATTTATAAAGCGATAGATGTTACAAGAGCCACACGCAAGATATTAATATTTATTACGGGTCTTACGTCCAGTTGTTAAAGACGAATCTTGTTTATTTTTAGATCGCAATATTCGCAAAGGAACGTTGGTATTTACTAGCCTTGAGAGTGGTTCTTTTACAATCCGAGCTTAAACACATCAGCTACGTACAGAATGGGTCCCACATATATGCAATAAATGAAACCATATACTTGTTATCGCCTTTGCTGACGATATACAAAAAATGAACGTAATCGGTCCAGTAATTAGGCCAAAAAGTAGAGTTTTAATTTTAAGCAAATTTGAACACTCTATAGAATTGGGTCAATAATTCAATGAACTTGAATGAATCCTTGAACATTAAAAAGCGACGTTGCCACGCAGTACAAACTATTGGTATTGCGACATATCGACAGCGGTGTCTTTTGTCGGCGTGCCACCCGCGTGCAACGTTGTCAATCTTCCAAGGGGTCAAGGTACGTTGTCTAAACAGAGTGTTCACTTTTACTGAATTTATTTTAATATTTATTTTGTTTGAAAATTTCACTTTTTTATTTTACAGGTTTTAATTTAATATTTAATTTTTCTACACTTTTACGGACTAGTATTACTTGTGGTTTCATTTATTGCATATATGTGGGACCCATTCTGTATAATAATTGTGAGGCTCAAAGACGGAAATAGAATTAATGTAGCTGTTCTTTATAATTACAGGTTAGATCAGTTCTTCAGAACGTTTTCCAAAACACTATTATGATAATTTAATCATCATCATCATCATCAAATATAGTTTTTATAATTGAACTGTTAGACATAGGTTTCACCTTTTGGTCTTAAACTTCCGTTTGTCTTAAGCTTTGTTGTTCCCTTATCTTAAATAAAATTATAGTTATAAATTATTGATCTATTACATTTTGTCTTAAACTTCCGTTTGTCTTAAGCTTTGTTGTCCCTTTATCTTAAATAAAATTATAGTTATAAATTATTGATCTATTACATTTTGTCTTAAACTTTCGTTTGGCTTATTCCCTTATCTTACCTAAAATTTTAGTTACAAATTATTTATTTATTGGATTTGTGCCCTAAGGTCGATCGCTATGTGTCAGATAAGTATAATGATTTCATAATGATTTCTTATATTTACGCGAACACTACACATGATTAAAACTACTTTTACGGATTTTATCGCGTTTATTTTTACTTTTTATTTTTAATTCCCGACGTTTCGGGCGCTTTCCAGCACCCATGGTCACGGGGGACTGAGATGACTGACGTCCCGATGTCATTGTTAAACCCGGAGTACCTTCAGCTTTTTTAATTATTGTTTATGGTCCGATCTATGCAAAATGAACTAACTCTGTCTTGAGGTCTTGCAGTGGTATGCTTGGGTTTAGTTTTAATTTTATTGATTATAGGATCCCAAGCAGTTGGTAGTACCCAGCCTCCTTCTCTATTGAAATTAGGATGTTTTTTAATTTCAATAGCCTCACGTATCATCCTTGGTAGGAATCGGTGTTCTTTCGCGAGGATTTGTGGTCTATCAAATCTGATGTAATGGTTGGGGCCGTCTAGGATATGATCACAAACTGCAGACTTCCCGGAACGTTGATGCTTCACATCAGCTATATGTTCTTTTACGCGGGTCCTAATTGATCTTTTGGTTTGTCCTATATAAGAGAGACCACATTCACAATCAAGCTTGTACACTCCTGCATCTTGTAGAGGAATATGACACTTGACGGATGGTAGGAACTGACTAATCTTCTTCGGCGGCTTGTAGAATGTTCTAATAGAAGCTCGCTTCAAGATATAGCCAATCTTGTCTGTGACACCTCTGACATATGGTAGTACAGCAGGCACACGCTCGACTGTGGCTGGCTTCACTCGGTCACTGTGACGTAGGCGCGGGACCCGAAGCTTGTTGTCGTGCAGAACTTGCTTGACGTGCTGAAGCTCGGCGGCCAGGTGTTTGCTGTCACAGATCCCTCGTGCTCTCTGTAACAAAGATTTGCCCACGGTAGCTAACTGTGAAGGATGGTGGTGAGATTCACCGTTTAAATATCGGTTTGTATGGGTCTTTTTCCTATACACAGTGTGACCAATGGTGTTATTAGGATTTCTGATGACTAACACATCTAGGAAAGGTAAGGAATTATTTGCCTCTAACTCCATAGTAAATTGAATTTTAGAGTTTATGGAATTAAGATGTTCTAAAAATGCAGTTACTTTGTCTGATACATAACACCATACAACACTTACAACACCACGTTACCAAAGATACACAAACCGAATGCTCCTTTACGTCCAATAGTGAGTCAGATTGATTCGCCAACTTACAGATTGGCTCAATACTTAGCTAAAATATTATTACCACTCAGAGGACACACAAGAGCACACACTAAGGATTCATACCATTTTGTCAGTGAGATAAAAGACCTACATCTTACTGACAATGAAACCATGGTCAGTTTTGATGTTCAGTCTCTATTTACATCCCTACCTGTTGAAGACTGCATCTCAATTATAACTAGGAAACTAGAGGAAAATAACATGCCAGCAGAATATGCAGTTTTACTAAGACATTGCCTTACATCTGGCTATCTATTGTGGAAGGAAGTTTTACAAGCAAGTAGATGGTGTGGCGATGGGCTCACCTGTATCTCCCATTGTCGCCGATATATTCATGGAAGACTTTGAGGAGAAAGCCCTCCTTACTGCACCTGTTACACCAAGGATCTACAAGCGGTACGTAGACGATACTTTCACAATTTTACCATCAGACAAAGTAACTGCATTTTTAGAACATCTTAATTCCATAAACTCTTAAAATTCAATTTACTATGGAGTTAGAGGCAAATAATTCCTTACCTTTCCTAGATGTGTTAGTCATCAGAAATCCTAATAACACCATTGATCACACTGTGTATAGGAAAAAGACCCATACAAACCGATATTTAAACGGTGAATCTCACCACCATCCTTCACAGTTAGCTACCGTGGGCAAATCTTTGTTACAGAGAGCACGAGGGATCTGTGACAGCAAACACCTGGCCGCCGAGCTTCAGCACGTCAAGCAAGTTCTGCACGACAACAAGCTTCGGGTCCCGCGCCTACGTCACAGTGACCGAGTGAAGCCAGCCACAGTCGAGCGTGTGCCTGCTGTACTACCATATGTCAGAGGTGTCACAGACAAGATTGGCTATATCTTGAAGCGAGCTTCTATTAGAACATTCTACAAGCCGCCGAAGAAGATTTGTCAGTTCCTACCATCCGTCAAGTGTCATATTCCTCTACAAGATGCAGGAGTGTACAAGCTTGATTGTGAATGTGGTCTCTCTTATATAGGACAAACCAAAAGATCAATTAGGACCCGCGTAAAAGAACATATAGCTGATGTGAAGCATCAACGTTCCGGGAAGTCTGCAGTTTGTGATCATATCCTAGACGGCCCCAACCATTACATCAGATTTGATAGAACACAAATCCTCGCGAAAGAACACCGATTCCTACCAAGGATGATACGTGAGGCTATTGAAATTAAAAAACATCCTAATTTCAATAGAGAAGGAGGCTGGGTACTACCACCTGCTTGGGATCCTATAATCAATAAAATTAAAACTAAACCCAAGCATACCACTGCAAGACCTCAAGACAGAGTTAGTTCATTTTGCATAGATCGGACCATAAACAATAATTAAAAAAGCTGAAGGTACTCCGGGTTTAACAATGACATCGGGACGACAGTCATCTCAGTCCCCCGTGACCATGGGTGCTGGAAAGCGCCCGAAACGTCGGGAATTAAAAATAAAAAGTAAAAATAAACGCGATAAAATCCGTAAAAGTAGTTTTAATCATGTCAGATAAGTACTTGCATCCGGGTTCAATAGCTTCCGAGTGTCTACACCAACAAATTGGTACTTCTTGCATTTAAATATATCTTATCAAATTTCAACAGTTATGTTCGTAACATCACAACCAAAAATTGATTTTAACGTAAGAATTGAATAGATTTAAACTTTTTCTTAATATAGCTTACAAGTAAGTAATTCTTATTGACAGACTTTTTTATTTTACCATTGGTTCGGAAAAACCTCTGTCCTGGGAAGAACCATCAAGAAGCCCAGCGGGACTTTTTTTTTCCAAAGCAAATAAGATTGTATATCATATATATACGTATGTACATACACACATATGTAATGTTTACTTTGTAATGCAATAGATAGTAAAGTAGACAAGAAATATTTCTGTGCAAACAGTGCACATAGTTCCGAGAAATGTTTTAACGCGAGGACTGGTTTGAACAAGCTACGTGGGCAATAACAAGAAGTGATCTTACGTAAACGCGCACGAGACAGAACGGGTTTCCTCCTCGCCAATGCCCCGCGACGTCACCAAGATAACCTCTGCGCTCTTCTGCGCTATGAGCTGACACGTTACTGCGCTTAGGCCGATCAAGTGTCGTGAAATATCCTATAACTGCACTTTGGCGCTCGGCTAGCTTGTTTGATCTTGTTTGACTATAAAAACTTTGTATACTATACGGCAGGGCCGGGAAGGGACGCCGTAACCGAAAGTATATCCACCAAATTGGCAATATATATTGACGATGGCACAGATTAACGGTACCCTTAAACGAGCAAATATGCGTAGGTATGTTGTATATAGATTTAAGAAAGGCAAGAAAGGTGTGTCAGGATCGTGCAAAATGGAAATCCCTAGTCTCTGCCTATCCCTTTGTATGAAAGGCGTGAGTGTTTATAAGTGTACTACAATAATTTACTTTAAATGTTTATAGGGTAGTGTATTCAACGATTAAGGCAAGAAAATTGGCCTATAGACTAAATATTAACATATAATTTAAAATAAAAACTGTGAGAGATCAATAACGTTAATATTTTGCAGTAGAATGAAAGTCTGAGATAAGTCTACTTGATTGTAAGTGCACAGTAAGTGGTCACTGTGGTCAACTTTAAACAATGCATTGTCATCCCTGAGCACTAAGATAAACTGAGTGATTTCAAGTCAAGTCAAAATCGTTTAAATCAAAATTGCCTTTTAACTAACTAAGCTCTTTTTAAAAGTCAAAAGATATGCCAACACTTTACAAGTCTATACTGGGGAAAACCTTGTGAGAAGCGGAAAGAAATTTGCAAAGACTTTTTTCATACCAGTTAGAATTTTACCGTAAATAATATATCATCATCATTACAGCCCTTCACAAGTCCACTGCTGGACATAGGCCTCCCCCAAGTAATGCCTGAAAAGCACGGTCCTGAGCCACCTGCATCCATCGATTTCCTGCATATCTTACCAGGTCGTCACTCCATCTAGTGGGGGGTCACTCTACACTACGCCTACCGGTACGAGGCTGCCACTCGAGAACCTTTCTTCCCCATCGGTTATCGGTTCTTCGAGCTATATGGCCGGCCCATTGCCACTGCAGCTTACTAATCCGTTGGGCTATGTCGGTTACTCTGGTTTTATTGCGGATATCCTCATTTCTGAGTCTATCACGCAGAGAAACTCCGAGCATAGCCCTTATATTTAAATAATATATAAATTAGTAAAAAAGGTCGAAAGAAGTCTTCTAAATTAATTTTTTACATTTATACAATAATAATCAAATTTACAACTTTCTTTATATGAATGTTTTACAGGCATGCGGCTTGAATTTATGCAGTTTATATATACATCTACCGGGTACTGGATAAAGGGTATTGGCGGCTCATTTTTAGGTAGATTCTACCCAAAAATGAGCCGCCAGTCTGAACTCAGATTTGTTACGTGTATAGAAATTATCTCATCGCATGTAACACTTACACTTATTTTATCTAATGTATTAAGATAGATTCTTACATAAATAAAATATCTAAAATGAGCCCTCTCATAAACAGCGGTGGCTGTTTGGCGAAGGTAAGTAACGTAGTAAGTAATCAACCCAAGCAAGTATTCGAGACGTAAATAAACAATCTAGAACCTCATAGTGACAAAAACCGTATACATATTTTATAGCATACTTACGAACAGGTTACGGTTACACCGATATTAAACCCAAGACAAGACAAGATATAAATATGGATGTTAACCAAAAATTCGTACATATCAAGCTATCTACTATTGCAACTTTGCTTACTCCATTACCAACTAATAAACTTAAAGATAAAACCTCAAACCTATACGACTTAGTGTCGTCAACTAATTATCTAACATAACACAACGTATATGGTGATCTCGCAGTGTGTTCGGACGGTGACTGACCGTCGGCCGGTCGTGCATTGACGAGGTCACGCTAATGCCGCCCACATGCGGAACATCGCCTTTCAATGTTTTTTGCAAACAAACCATGAAACAGCGTTAAATTTTATTTATTTAATTATTTTAAAACTTTACTTTTACGTGGTTGAGCCATGCGGCAGCTATATTAACAATATAATTGTAGCACGAATGTTTCGGCTCGACGGGGGAAGTACCACGCTCTCACAGAATACCAGCGTGTAATAGCCGCTCCACACTGATGTTTCGTATGGGGCGTGTAGAGAACCGGAGACGGAGACCCACTTTACTGGATTAAGATGGAATGCCTCGTGCATTCCATCTTAACCCTCACAGTTGACAACGCATCTGCATTTTGATTCGTATTCGAGGACAGATGTAGGTGTCTCTGGGCCACAGCAACCACTTAGCATCAGGTGCACTGTGTGCTCGTTTGTCACCCTTATCCTATAACAAATATACACATGTGGTTTATTAGGCGGACTTAATGTCTGATGCGATCTATACCAGTCTACCTTGGGGTGATGCAGAGATAAAGTGAAGTAGACGTAGTAAAAGTTTATATGAGAACACAAAAGTAAAATAACTAAATGTTTTGTAATACATAGATATAATATAATACTTGATATAAATGATACATTACACAAATAATTTAAAGTAATAAAATTATGCATTTAACTAAAATAATAAATATTCATAATACACATGATTATGTACATATTATATCATATTATGAAGAGATATTTTTACGAATATACATATGGAGTAGGCAAATTACAAAGAAGAAAGTACAAGAACTTAAACCTACCTGAATTCACGCTATAAATTACAAACTGAGATAGTTGACAGACTCGTCGTAACATTTCCTTGTAAACAATCAACGTTTGGACAGCCATCGGTTACGTTTGGCAAAAAACATCACTTGAAAACGATTGTTTTCACAAAACTTGTATGTTTGCGCCAAAAACAATGAACAAGCAGTCATTCACGTGGCTGGGTCACAATGGCGTACCTGCGTGGTGTTTGTCCAAGTGTCGCCTAACCTGCGCTAACCTGCGCTAACCTGCGCTAACCTGCGTGGTACGACACCACGTAATCGTATACTGAACTAATAATTTAGTTTGCTGAACCTCATCCAACACGAATACCGTTACGGATCATTTAAATGAAACTAGTTTTTACGGATTTTACGGCGTAATTAACTTATTTTAAATTCCCGACGTTTCGAGCACTTTACAGCACCTACGGGGGTATTGAGGTGTATCACGCCCAATGTCATAGTTCACAACGGCTACTGTCAATTTAAAAGTATAAATTTTTGGTCAGATCTACGTAGAATGAGCTTGAATGGGATCTTGAAGTCTTGCAGTTGTATGCTTGGGCTAGGATTTAATTCAATTAATTATATGATCCCAAGCAGTATAGTCATATTCTTTATCGAAATTAGGATGTTTTTTGATTTCAATAGTCTCGTAAATCATCTTTCTTAGCAATCGGTGTTCTTTAGCGAGGATTTGTGGTTTATCAAATCTGATGTAACTGACGGGGGCGATCCTGTACGTGTTCATCACAGACTGCAGACTTTAAGGGGCCGGAAAATCTAAAAAACTAGTTTTATTTAAATGTGTTGTGTTCGCGTAAACGTAATAAATCGTTAAGGTTCAATTTGAACTAAAATACAAGTTTAAGACTAATTAATTCATGTCTCCGTAACTTCCTCGAAATTGATTGAGCCACGTCTAGCATTTACGAGCCAATATTTAATTAATTCTACTTAATTTTAATTATTTAATCTCTAAAAGGAAGAGAGGGTGTAACGCCCACTGCTGAACATAAGCCTCCCCTCTAAATGGCCTCGAGGGGATATTTTCCACAGTTATTACGCCTAACGGGCGGGTTGGTAACCTCAGATTATTATTGTTTTCAGGTTTAATCAGGAAGATGCCATCCTATTTCAGTTTTCCTATGTTGTATCTTTATGAAACCCACAGAAAGATACGAGCATTTAATAATGCCTTCGCCACCTATTACATAAAACACAGTTCAACCGTAGTAACTTCACTGTAACCTCTTAGTTAGTTACAAACACTTTCAACTGTATTTAATGTTAAAAACATATACCACATCTTTAGAAACGCAACTTACACAATACGTGACAAACTGAGTAGTAACTATATAATAATAAACTAGCGTGTTTGAGTAAAATTACAATTTTGATTTAGATTAAAAAATACGTTGAATTAAACTAATTTTATGGGTTCTATAGCGTTTTATTTCAGTTCTTTAACTTATTTTTAATTTCCGGCAAATGTTTCCGGCACTTTGCAGCACCCACTGTCCTGGGACTGAGATGTTTGGCGCCCCGATGTCATAAATTAGCCTAGCTGTGGCTAACGTAGAAACGTCGAAATTTAAAAATAAGTTAAAGAAGTCAAATAAAGCGCGATAGAACCCATAACATTAGTTTTAGTGAATGTCGAATATTCATGTAAATATAACAAGATCATTATTCAAAATACACATCAAAATCTTTTCATAGACACATATAGATATTTTTTTTGTTTCCGTCTACAAGTTTCTCTGTAACTTACTTTGAGAACGATAAAGTAGTTCATATAAGGTGACATCCTTGTTCTTTGGTCGAGACTCGAGAATGAACAGTCTGCAGATCAATGACCACTTACCATCAAGTATGCACGTTAAATAATAAAAAGCTATCTTGTTTCTCGTGGAAATATAAATACAAAATAATATAAGGAACATAAATTAACATCAATGTATTATCAGAAAACAATATCTGCTGGTGAAATGTGGTAGTTATCAATAAAACACGACGCGTGACCCTGCCCCGTTTGCCGGCGTCGGGGAACGTCTATAAAAACACATTGTGCAATCATGAGATAGCGAGCAACTGTGTCAAGTTCTTGTTTATCAGTAGAGTTGCACGCTACCTGGGCTGATAGCTGATGGCTGTGCGAATCGATGCTTGTCAATGATAAGGAAGGAGACCTGCGTTCCTAGGTTTTGTGGAATTGTTTTTTTTTATATGATGATGGTTATGGTATGCGGATGCTGTGAGCTGTGACCTTTAGACATCATCCGCAATTAAGGATAAAAAAGAAAATACGTTGTTACCTCCGAGTAAAGTTAAACGCCTAATTTCTAGTTAAAATCGCCTCTGGTTCTCTACACTCACCATACGAAACACAGCAGCATTAAGCTATTTTACGCTGGTAATCTGTAAGTGTGGTCCAACCCGGGTCGAACTAACTCATTCGTGCTAAATCTACGATTGGTGCAACGTGGCTCTACCAAGTAAACTGATGTACTGATGTAACACTTGTCTCCCTCTATATGGTTGATTTTTGTGGATTTGAATATATTTTTTTTGACTCGCGGTTAAAATTCTATTTGATAAATTATGGTAATGTAATGTAAATATTATTACCCTACCGTTGAGAGTATGGACGCCTGCACGAGTTAAGTAATAGCTACACTACTCTAGTGTCTGTTACACACATCACTACTCCTCTATGATGGTATTTAAGAACGTTTCGGACTTCAAAACAGATCTTTGATTATGTACATGTTCACAAAAAAAACTGCATCAAAGGAACAGATTAAACTAAATTTTTGTCTTTGCTCCTATGTTGTCACCGACTACGACAAATCCAACGGGAGGATAACGATTTCAGCAGACTGCCAATGTATGTATGTGTGTTAACTTCTCCCCTCAAATTTCTTAAACTACCTAATGTATTTTAACCAATGAGATATCATTGGAAGCGTCGTTCTCTTCCGCGGGTTATAGGCCATATGACGACACATAAAATCCAATATGGTGGCTTATTGCCTAATGCATTTGTGTATTAACTATATAATTAATTTGTGCGCGTACATTTGAATTGCTGATTCGTAATAAAAAGAGAAATCGCCTAGCTCGCATCTTCTAAAATCATCTACAATTATAGTGAGGGCAACGCAATTACGTAAGGGGGTTTCCCTTTGTTTTTTGTTGCGTAAGACCAAAACTACGTACAGGAAAATAAAACATAATTATATTTCTTTTTTTGATATAGAGGATTTATTTATTTATTTCAAGTAGGTATAACACACTTATTCTTCAACAAGCGAGCACACAGTTCACCTGTACGGTATGTGGATGCTGTGAGACTGTAACGCATAGACATCTACTATCTCCCTCGATTCAGAATCAAAATGTGGACGCATTGTCCACCCAGAGAACTCGTTACCAGTAAAAAGGGTCTCCAGTTCTCCACACTCGCCAATTGAAACACAGTCGCATTATTCCACTGTTTGATGTTGGGAATCTGTGAGAAAATGGTCCTATCCTGGTCGCAGCTATATAGCCTCAGCGTAGCTCTACCACGTAAACTTATGAAAAGATGTAGCATTAATGACCTTTATGTTTATGTTTTTTTATAATTTTGTTTCTAAAATCCAGGAATGGAGTATCATGGGCTAATGAAGAAGGTTACAATTCATTTACATCAATTAGTGTGAATCAGAATTACACAATAGCGACTAAGCTATAACGAATTTTTAAGTTAGTAAACTTTTAACGTTTTATTGAAGTATATAATATGACAAGATGGCTACTGTAGTTTAATATAAAAATGGTACTTAACATATTAGATGGCCCACCATCTACCTGACAGGCAGGTAGTGTCCCAACACTACCTGCCTAGAACTCCGTCTGGGCAGGTACCATGCTCAGACCTATTTCTGCCATCAAATAGCAGCATTTGCACGGCTGTGTTCCGGTCTAAAGAGTGTAGAGAGCCACTATAATTACAGGCTGTGAGGCATTTCATCTTAGTCTTCAGAGGTGACAACTGACAACGCACCTGCAGCCTCCTTTGTACGAAGTTGTCTGCAGGTATTAGGTTTGCCAGATGCCGGGTTACAAGATGGTTGGGATTCATCTAGATTCTCCCGATATTTTAAATGATCTCCAGACGCCCGACAAAACTCAAAATCTCCAGACAAACAGCTTCTCGGAAAGTTAACGTAATATGGCCTTTGATTTAATAAAAGCTGAGTTAGTAATTACTAATTACGCTGAACTTTTAGGTAAATTGCTTGAATTTTAAATCTTTTATGAATGCAAGTAAATGATCAAATTGGTGTACTCTAGTAAAGGGAAACTTAAAAATTAAAAATACTTAAATTAGTTGTTTTAAGTACTTCTCGTAACCTCCTCTCAAAAAAATAAACATTTATTTATCGTATTTATTTCTCTCGACTAAAACACCAGAATCCCGACATTTTCAAAATTTGTCCAGATAATTTGGTTTTCCGATCTGGCAAACGATCTGGATCCATGTACCGCAGTTGCCATTTATCATCAGGTGGACTGTAGGTTCGTTTTTCACTTAAGTTTTTTTTTAAGTGAGGTGCTGTCATCAAAAGTACCTCATTACCGCCTGTGGTATCGCTATTATTTAGCATTCAACCGTCTCCCAACAAAATTTGGCAATGGAATTACAAACACAGCATGTAACACGTATTTTGGTATTCCAAACAAAATCCTTACCAATAAATCTTGAACAAACTTCAAAGTTTACATAACAACGATCGATTACTATTAGTTACGCGTGGGGTTCTGTAGGGCCTTGGATGAACAAAACGCGACTTCGAATGCCTCCCGGTGATCTGAGACCTTGGCACGCATTGATTCGGCGCGTGGAGCGAATTTCAGGTTTTAAATTGTAGGATGAGTTTAAACGATTGAAATTAATAGTTGATTGTTGTTAATAACAGGTCTGTGGCACAATGGCTTAGCAATGAGTTGAGGCGCTGAGAATCGCGGCTTCGAATTCCGCACTTAACAAGTTATTTTTTCCACAAAGATAACACCTTTGTAGGGGGTTGTTATACTGTTCTGCTATTTTATACCAAAAGGAACTATTATTTTTATGGCTTACACATATTTGTATCGGGTCTGAATGTTTGTTCTCGTAAAATTTATGTATGTAAACTACCTCCACGATACAGGAAATATCCTAGTGTGGGGTAACGTTTTTTGTTTTTTAAGTCAGATCAAATCCAATTACTGGCCTTATATATGTAGTTTGGATTAACATATAACCGACCAGAAATATTACTTATATATCCTGATGATGCCGTGCGGCGAAACCGGTTGGTTCTATAGAGAATATATTAAAATATAAATGAAACCACTACGTGTGTCAATCCAAGTTATAAGTGAAGTTTAAGTTTCGCCAAGTGACAACGATCGCAATAACCTTGAAATTTTACATTACAGACTAATTCTGTCGGGAAAAATTAACGTCACCTCTGATGTCTGAGGACAGTCTGTGATTATATTGTTGCCATTTGGCAGATAATGCGGATTTTCTTATCTAGATGGACTCCTAGGCTGAGACGACACTCTATCTAGGTAGATTATGTTTTGAGAACAAGACGAAGTTTGTTAACGATGTCATTTCTAGTACTAAAACTTGCATAGTTAACATTATTTAAAACTAGTGACCCTCCTTGGCTTCGCTTGGATTTGTAAACGTAGCTTTAATTAAATTCAAAATATACATCAAAGACCATATTAATTTCTTTTTCGATTTCTCAAAAAAATTGGTTACAATATAGGTATCCTAGATCATTCCTAGCATTGCTCTCTACCTGTTCGTCAAGTTTCGTTACAATTGGTTCAGCCATTCAGAAGATCAGCCCGAACAGACAGACACACAAAACTTTTTAAAATGTTTATTCATGTCTTAATGCAAATAACTTCCTCAGCTAAATATAAGGTAGTTATTTCGATATTACAACAAAACCCCAATTTTTTATTTAAAATATCAGTAAGAAACAAAAACCAGCGTAAACTTTCCTAATTGTAATCATAAGCTGAAGCGACAAAGCCCCGCGATCAGTCGAGATACACAGCCGAGGCACCACTCCCAAATCAACGGTCATCCGCAGGGTCACGGCTCAATGTTCAAAACCGTCTCACAACACAAGCGCGCCGCGCCGCTCCGATTGGCCAAGTAAATTTTTAATAACATCAACGGTTCTGTATTGTCCATCAGACAGTTCCATGACACTCCTTCGTAAATCTTTTTTATACAGAATAAGGGTGACAAACGAGCACTTAGTTCACCTGTACTAGTTGGACGCTGTGGCCCATAGACGCCGACATTTATCCTCGATTAAGAATCAAAATGCAGATGCGTTGTCATCTTAAGGATAAATCTCTCAGACTCGATTACAAAATAATTTCCGAAACAGTCTCAGTACCTGGAAAACGAGTAACTTTTCTGTTTATCAGTTCGTCCATGCCCTTGACTTCATTGACAGGCCCTAAAATGACACAAAGGTCAACTCCAACAATGCCATATCGCATGTCGTGTCCTTTCCTTTACTGCAAATACGTGATGATTACTCGTGAGTAACATTCGTTTATAATTATAAAAAAAATTTAAAACCTATTTTTATTTTATTTTATTATTTTAGTTGCCAGATGCCAGTCGGGATTCGTCTGGATTCTCCCGACATTTCAAATGATCACCAGACTCCCGACAAAAGTCAAAATCTCCAGACAACAACAGATATGGCAAACCTACTGTCTATATAATACAATATTATATGTGTGTGTGTCTTTGCGTTTGAAAAGCACCCTCCCTCAGTGCACTATCCCCGTTACCACTAATCCCAGCACCACTTTACTAGGAATTTTCTTACGCGGATCTTAGGTAATTAACTTTTAACAAATTTTATATTATGGACTTCCGCAATGTAACGCCTGATTTTATTAGTTAAATGGAATACGAATAAGACAAGGCAAAGATAAAATATCTAATCGAAATTGCTGTAAGGATGACGTAACTACAGCAATAAAACAAAATAATTAACAACTTTATCGCCGCGCTATCTAGCGCAGTCGCAACACGATCTCATGCTATATTTGACACAATGCAATAAATTATCGCGGACAAACGTTTAACCGTCATCTCGCGGACAATATAAGCCCGACGCAACGTGCGAACTGCAGCGCGATTCCACAAGGGACAAAGAAACTTACTATAAGAACCACATCACCGAGAGGAGAAAAATTGTTTTATCATACTAATGTGATGATTGACTGCCTTGGTTTAGTGGTAGCAGTTACTGACCATGAGGTCCTGGGTTTTTATAGAATAAGGGTGACGAACGGTCACAGTCCACACAGGTTGACAGATACATCGCATGATAAGGCACAAGGCCAATTAATTTAAATTCACCTTTATACCTATTATCCCGGATATGAACCAGCAACATAAGGATACAATATTGACTTGAGTATACAATATTGACCTCGCTGCTACATTAAACGTATTATCCAAAACATGTTTATGGGGCACGCTGTTAATTAAAACAGAACAAAGGACTAACATCTCTCGCTAATCAATACAATCGTACGTTAATCTTATCAAAACAGTATATACATGATACTTAGACCTAACAATCACATGAATCTTACAGCCGACAATCAACGTTATCAAGAGACACTATGTAACCGAATACCATTCTCAAGTCTTCTCTGACACGGTATTATATTTTCAAAGAACTTTTATGTACAGCTTTAGATTTCATAGCGTCGGCGTTTCAAGTGTCATCGAAATGGACACGAGCGTCGTCGACGCCTAGAAAGGTAACAAAGAGAGCTGTAATAGCGAGTTAAAATATACCTATATGTCTTCTGTAACGTTAGCAACGTCTAGATAAAAACTACTATGATTCAACTGTTACTGTTGCAGACTATTATAGTCTACTGCTGAACATAGGCCTCCCCCACAAATAGCCTCATAGGGGGGATATTTGAAATAAATACCACACTTGGCAAGCGGGTTGCTAACCGTAGTTTAGTTTTTATTTTTAGTCCTAATTAGGAATATGATTTAATAAGTGGTAACTAAATATGTATAAGGTTACTTCCAGGTGGTGGTAGTAGTACCTTTTCCGCCCGGGCAGATAGCACTCTCTGACTTATTTTACCGCCAAATATTAATAATAATAATGTCCTCCACACCCAAAGTTCTCTATGTCCACACCCAATTTCGGTCACGGCAACCACTCTCAACTGAGACTAGCCAGCGCAAAAATATAGTGCCCAAGTATATACGCAAGCACAGGTGTACTCTATTTTCTCACTCTCATAGTCCGATGGTTTGGTCCGATACGACAGGAGAGAGATCAGGCGCAGGACCAACGGTTTTTACGTGCTTTCCGAGACACGGGAGTGAAACACCGCCAACTTCCTGACTACGGGCTGCTACTCAAAATGTCTTGACAGATAAACACTATACCTGATTTTTGTCGTGATCCAGGTTTGAACCCGGGACCTCATGATCAGCAATCACGTCGCGCGACCACTGCAGTGTCGGAACACAGCACACTGAAAGGTATAGAGAACCAGAATAATTACAGGTCCTGAGGCATTCTATCTTAGTCCTCAGAGCTGACAGCGCACCTCTAGACTCCTTTGTTTGAAGTTGGCTGCAGACGTCCATGAACTGCAGTAGCCACTTACAGATGGACTTCAATTTTATAAAAATGTATGAGAGAATATACACTTCGATAAAGTGAAAAAGGTTTAGCTCTTACGTTTGCTTTAGACTGGCGCTGCCACGTGTATACGAGACGAAAGATTATTTATTAATTTTACAATCACTATCATTACAACCCTCGGTGATAATACATACCGCAAAGAACACCACAAAAAACACAGACCAGAGACTAATTCCTGGAACCTAAGAGTTACAACATGAGACACATTATCTACTAGTTATCTTCGTTAACATTATTACTCTCGCTTCCAAGACGTTTCCCTTAAATAAGTTTTGTAAGTAGTTTGTACAACCTTTTTTATTGTATAGTTTACTCACGAAAAAAGTCCCACTGGGTTACTATCTGGTCTTACCCAGGACAGAGGTTTTTTGCCAATTGGACCCGGTAGGTGGCGCTGATGTAGAGTTCCAGATCACACGTGCGAAGCCGCGACGGATCGCTAGTATTGAATGAAAAGTTATTCTATTCTATTCTACTAACATATTATTATCTTTGGCACCTATCATAGTAAGAATTCCAATGTTAGCAAGCTGTACCTAACTGGTTACTTCTGAACTTAGGCTTTCTTAAAGTTAGAAGATACATTTGTAATCACTTATCAAGGAAATTTACGACCGCAAGACCAGACAAATAGAACTTGAATCATCTGGGTACCTTGGAGTTTGGATTTAATAGCAAATGCTAAAAAAATTTCAAATGAAAAAAATATTTTGCAATTTGCCATACAAATTGCAAACACGATTATCTTTTCATGTTTCCTTTAATCGACCTTTAACATAAAATTGGTAAAAATTTGAGATGGGCCGAGTACTCGGTTAATAGTCGGTACTCGGCGTACTCGGGGGGTTTTTTAATACTTGTACTCGGCCGAATAACTTGGTTTCAATGCCGAGTATACTCGGTTTAAGGAAAGCAATATATTTTGGTAGATCGATATAATTAATTAGATCGAAATAATTAATTAAAACAACATGTGTTAATCAAAAAGTATTTATTATTAATTTGCGAAATCTTTAACAATCACAATAATGATAATGAATGAATAGTAATGAGACAAAATTAGGAAAAGGTAAATTAAAAAAACAATATTTAAAATTTTACAAAGGTAAATTATGATGCAAGAACACAAAGCTCTCTGCACGTTCTGGAGACAGCCTATTCCTTTTTTCTTCCTAGACGTTACCAGCCTCCCAAAATAATCGCTCGCTATACACGGTGCTTGCGGGTGCACATAGAAAAAATCGTGCTACACAAACGTGCCAGCTCTAAATACCTTCTTTGGTGCCCTGCTCACCACTCGAAAGAACTGTCTTTTGCCAACAAGTTTTCTTTTAAATAGCGATCTAATTCTTAAGCAATGAGGATTTTAGGATCATCGCACTCTATTGTTTGTACTTGTTTACGCGCCCGAAACAGTAATTTGATTGAAAAGAGTTACTCGGCCGAGTACTCGGTTGGAAAAAAATTGAACCGAGTAAAACTCGGTACTCGTTACTCGGCAAAAGTAATTTTCGTATATTTTTATGATTTTTGACATTTTTGAACTTTAGTCTTTTATCTACCAGTAAAATAAAAGTAGAAATATTAACATCAAAACTGTACCAACTAGAAGCCTAAAAATAACATATAAAAGCCCTCGTTGTTAGTAATAAGAAAATTATTATTATTAATTTAACGCGGTCACAAACAAAATATTACAGATACGGAAAAACTTTACACGTTACACAATAAATGTTTTAGAGGTACCATTTTCTAACTGTGTCGCAATCGGTTACTCTATTGCCCACTTTCATCATCAGCATTCGTCATTACAGACAAAAAGCCACTGCTGAAAAGAGACCTCCCCTTAGATTGCCTCCTAGAGGGGATATTTACCATAACTGCCACGCTTGCCAAGCCGGTTGGCTGCTTTTAAACTGCAGTGTTTTTTATGTTCTAGATGTTATTAAGAACACGCCGCTGCCTATCTCTTCTAGTTTGGTACGACACGGGGTAGTGGATATTGTTACACCGCCACTACACGCTTCTATCCCTACTTTAATTAAATGTTATAACCGGTTTTTAAATAGTTTTAAATTTTTTTAATTAATTTTGCCGTCGTAAAAGAAACATTAACGGTATAAACATATTTACTATTTCAGTAAGAACGATTAAATGAGAATGCAATAAACGCACTGGCGACTACTGTACATTTACGACGAAAAATGAATTCCAATTTTAAATAACCGGATCTCAACCCAACAAATTGTTTTTTTTTTTGTTCTTTTTATTTTAAAAGGCCATAAGCTCGGCATGTTGAGGCGGTAGAGAGAATCTATCACACAACTTCGTAACATGTATATCGTGATTCGTATCCAAACAAAGACTTCTGTGTATCTAGACGGGTCCTACTATACTAATACATTGTGCACTAAGTCACAGTTAATTCCCCGTAGCTTCTTTAGTCGAGAACGCGTGGGCGAAAAGTCTAGTTCTTTGTTTAATCTTTGTTTTTTAAGGCTAGGTCTAAAGTCACCTTGAATAGAACTAAATTTACGGATTTTATCGCGTTTATTTCACTACTTTTACTTATTTTTAATTCCCGACGTTTCGGGTGCTTTACAGCAACCATGGTCACGGGGGGGACTGAGATGTTTGACGTCCCAATGTCATAGTTAGTCCGGCTACCTTCAGTTTTTGAATATTAATTTTTGGTCCGATTTACGCAAAACGAGCTTATAGTATCATGAAGTCTTGCAGTGGTATGCTTAGGTGCAAACGAGCTTATAGTATCATGAAGTCTTGCACCTAAGCATACCACTGCAAGACTTCATGATACTATAAGCTCGTTTTGCGTAAATCGGACCAAAAATTAATATTCAAAAACTGAAGGTAGCCGGACTAACTATGACATTGGGACGTCAAACATCTCAGTCCCTCCCGTGACCATGGTTGCTGTAAAGCACCCGAAACGTCGGGAATTAAAAATAAGTAAAAGTAGTGAAATAAACGCGATAAAATCCGTAAATTTAGTTTTATTCAAAGCGACATTATCTTTACGCTGTATTCCTTAACTATAAGGTCACTGTCATCTAAATTTGAAAGCTAAAACATTCTGTGAGGGGTCGTTCAATCTACGCCACTGGTGTTTCTGTGTCTTTTACGTGTTTTATCCAATACGCAGGCGCAACGAGTTTGCTGGAACTATAATAAAGTTACCGGAAATGTCTGCAAGTGACAGATTTGTAATTAACTATTTTTAAAGCAAAGTCAGTTCTGGGAAATTTTCAATTTACGCAAAAGGCTGATTCTGTCCTATGCAAATAAAAAATAAAATGGACATCATATTGTATTATACGCTACTGGAAACTACAACTTAATGTATTCTCAACACCATGAACATCACCAGTTCTTTATAGTTTACTATCGATCAAGTTTGAAAATCAATTCAATCTCATTTTTACGTATGTGAATATTTACTTACGGCAAACTATTTTTCTTTTAACCTTTATTATAATTAGGACCAAAAATCGGACTTAATGCAAAAACTATTCTCTGCCAGTCAATCTTAGTTAGTACAGTGATAACACTATGAAGGTGATTAAAGAAAACATTAAAAATATATATAAATCATAGGTATCGTAGTAAATGAGAATGTAACTCCAAATGCCTACCTCAAATGCATGCAGTGACTGAATAACATTCAAATCACAAATTTAATGTTACTTGGTAATGGCACAGACATGTGAAGAGGAACAGCATTACCAGTCAAAGGGTAACAGGTATATGATCACCAACATCAACTCAGTGTGATGAATATTGGGAAATCTTTCATGTTTTGATAAGGCCTTGTCACAAACTGTATAGAAAAAATGCTAAAATAGACTTTTAGATTATATCATACCTTTCAAATCAACAATTGTATTTTCATGAGTAAGCCAGCTCTTACACAGGGGCTTTGGTTTTGAATTAAATAATCCACTAAAACCTATAAGAGATCTTATGGAGGGGTATACTTGATTGTAAATAAAGATAGTAGTTGCAAAGTATAAATAACATTCTAGACAACTGTAAAACCAATCAAAGAGCTATAAGAACCAAATTGTAATATAAATACAATCAATGACGTAAAAAACAATTAAGAATTTCATTAAAAATAACATGATACATATGTTTCCATTGGTGATAGAAGTGTATATTACAATCATGCACATTGTAGTCTGGAGAGCAATTAATAAAACACATTTGGTTTATTATAAACTTGTCAAAAAAACTAAAGCGAGCCAAATAAGAGCAAAGATTAAGAAAGTTTTTATTTTTTACAGAATACGTGTGCCAAACGAGCACACTGTCAACCTGACGGTAAGTGGCTGCAGTGGCTCATTGACTACTACATCTATCCTCGATTACGCATCAAAATGCAGATGTGATGCCACCCTTGAGGACTAAGATGAAATGTGTTGTTCTATATCAATATCCGTGTGCTCGTTTGTCACCTTATCCTATAAAAAGTCTTTAGCAAACCTACAACTGAATATTTGGTCAAAACATTAAAATATTTCATTAACATAATATATAGTTGACCAACTGGCAAAATATCATATCACTTTTGCATCCTTAGTACTTAATACAACATCGCTGAGGCCATAAATATCATGAGTGTTCCTGTTAATTGTTTCAAGTAAGCATAAAAATTACTCAAACTGTAGTGGAATGCTAGATTAAAAATTAAATTATTTTTACAGTTATATCCATAAGCAATTAGGCTGCTGTATATTTAAAGAAAATATTTAAAAGTGTATCTGCAGTGCCTCTAATCATTAAGCAGATTTATTAAGATCAATTACAAAATTTTGAATGTCAATATCATGGAAAAAATTGTACCGAGAATATTTTTGGCATAAAAACTAATGAAATATTATTTGTATTTGGCTACATGATTATTGCACAATATAAAATAATAAAAAAACAGATAACTAACACATAACAGTTTTAAAAAATCTTTCATTCATACAGGCATATTTTGCAATATATGACCAAATTTATAAAGAAGATTCGGAATGGACGAATGATGAAGAAAAATTAATTTAAAAAATATCTAACATTTTTTTCTATGTTATATTTAAACTTTAGAATGTGTGATAATCCATTATTTTAACTTATTGTCATATGCAAACATTTGTAAATCGCGTGGCCAGCAAAAACATTGTGAATTTAATCGCACCACAGGAGCGAGCGTACGCTTAGTTGTTGCCCATTAATCACTTTCAATTTGGGATATCTTCAAATAAAAGTCTTATTAACTAATATTTTCAAAAACTGCAATAACAGTATATCATTATTCGTATTCATTTTTAAGGTTAAATATAAAATTTGGCTACTCTTTGAAAAATAACCCTATATACAGGATGGTCCAAAAGGTGACGTCCAAAAATTTTTTTTGGAATGCTGACCTTTCGGGCTACATGAAAATACCCCATGTATGTTCCGCGATTTTTCTTAGTTTACGAGATATGATTTTTTTTGTATTATTTTGAAAAATGTCGACTTATCGATTCAAATTTTTTTTTCTTGAAAATTCTGCTCTTTGCTACTTTTTTATTCTTAGCGTAGTCTTCATCAGTTGGACTCTTTGAGATAAAAAAAATAAGCTGCATACCATTAATACAAATTGCAAAAATTTTAATCGAAAACAAATTATGCAGATATGATTGAATCAAAGTTTAATTTTGAAATTTAAACTAAAAATTAAATAATGAGTTCCATGACTTTAAAGTAATTTTAAAAACTTCGCCCTATGCTTTAGTTATAATACAAAAAAAGTGGTGGTCAATGGGCCTTTTTTAGTCCTAGTCGGCCTTTAATTGCACAGAGCCAAAAAGTTCAAAAATAATCGTTTTATTATGTACCTATTGTTTATTACTAAGGATAATTAGATTTTCACGGTATGTCATAATCTTTCATAATAAATAAAACAATTTGGTTTTTTAATACTTATTTTATTTTACAACCAATTCTCAAAGTACCCCCCCTCCACTACAATACACAGTCTACAACGCCTTAGAAAATTTTGTTTCAGTCTTCTAAAAGCATTTGAATTTTGTCTGATCTATTGGGGAATCTTTGATTAAGGTGCTCCCGTACCTCTCTTGCATAGTGGCAAGGAGCACCATCATTTTGGTAAATCATATCCCTTCTTGTCAATAAGTTTACATCGCCTAATAAGCCGTTTAAATTGTTTTGTAAAAAGTCTAAATATTGGGCTCCGTTTAACCTAGCAGGCAATTCAAAAGGTCCTATAAGTTCCCCGTTCAAAATTCCTGACCACAAGTTTACACTATAATGTGTTTGAAAATTTGAAGGCCTTGCCTTGTGTGGGTTTTCAACAGCCCAATTATGGTAATTGTGGATATTGAAGACTCCTGTTCTTTCAAATCTAGACTCGTCTGTCCACAGAATTTTATCAAAAAAAATTGGATCCTCCGCAGTTCTTTCCAGCATTGTTCGACAAAAAGTCACCCGTCTTGAATAATCTGCAGGATGCAATTTTTGGACGCGTTAAATATGATAAGCGTGGTATCCCTCTGAAAAAAAAACGAAATTGTACTTCCAGGAATCACTGTTTTTATTCCATGAAATGTGGTTTTTGTCCGACATAAGTAATTAAAATTAATTGATCGCTCGTCGCTATTCAAAGGTGCGCTTTAATACGGTGTCAAAGTAAAAGTTTTAAAGACAAAATGAACTTACCTGACTTAAGTATCTTTATAACTGAGGTTCGTGGTACACCAGTCGTTCTCTTAATAGCTCTGGTGCCAGTAAAAGGATATCTTTGCACTTGTTCCACGACTTCATCTCTGACATCTGGATCCACTCTGGGTACTCCTTCGTGGGAACTGCGTCCCGGAATTCGTCCGTCCATAAATGTATTATGTGTATTTATGAACACTCTGTGATCGGGATAAAGTTCCCTTTCTTCTCCTCGCCGTTCTAGTTTCTCTCGGTAAAGCCTTGCCGCTAAATGGCCATTGCCTTGGGCAACGCCGTAAAAATAATGCATTTCTGCATATTCCTTCAAAGAATAACTCATTTTGCAACACAAAAATCCAAATCACAAGGTAATCAATCAAAGTCCGAAACACAAGCACAGTCAAATCAGTTATAAGGAGAAACAGAATCCAGTTAGCAAGCAGTCGTGGTAAATTAGGAAGTATCGAAAACAAAAACAGAAGTAGTTAGTAAACAAAAACGCGAGCGATAGCTGTGAACAACTGAGGCACTCTATGACTGAGGCTACGCCTGTCGCCTTATGCGCGCGAGCTATGGCCAGAGCGAGAGGGCGCGCTACACACGACACAGTATTTCTCACTCCTGCTTCCTTTGTTCGACACGTGGTATTTTTTGTGATCTGCAACCGTCTACCTGCCTATTACTATTATTATTTTATTTATTTATTTATACTTTCATGCACAAAAAAGTACATACGGCGGACATAATGCCATAGGGCATTCTCTCCCAGTCAACCATTAGGCTAAACAGAGATAGACATTATGGAGGCGGTGCAGCAATAATCAAATAGAGAGGATAAAAGAAATAATAATATATATAATAAACAATACATACATATTATATACATACATATATATACATATATGATATATAATAGAATATATATACATACATACATACACTGTATACACATAAATATATATATATATATATATATACACATACACAATAGGTTCGTATAAATATTATATATGTCAGAACAAATATGAAATATATACGAAAAAGAGAGCTTAGTCAATTCAAACTTGCAACAATTTAATCATATACTTACGGACTTTATTTTTAAAGACGAATTTGTTGGGAGCTTTTTTAATGTCAAGAGGGATGTCGTTCCAGAGTCTGATGGCCACGAGGGCGAAAGAGTGAGATAAATAACCAGTACGGTGTAAAGGAATGAGCAACTTAAGATTGGCCGAGGAACTGAGAGAAAAATTATGAGAATCTCCCATGTATTGAAATTTAGATTTCAGATACTCGGGAGCACATGGATCGTTCAAAATTGAGAAAAGGGTGCAGAGTATTCTAACATATCTGCGCTGACGGATAGGCAACCAGTTTAACTGTGTACGAAAGGAAGATACATGGTCGTATTTATGAAGACCATAAATGTATCGATGCAGTTGTTAAGCAGGCAATCCAATGTATTAAGATGAAGTTGAGACAGGTCTGAGCAACACACATCGACATAATCAATAATCGGTACAATAAGTGATTGGACAAGTAAAATCTTGGTATTGGTGGGAAGAAAGTTTTTAAATCGATACAGAGATCGCAAAGTTCCAGTAGTTTTGCGACTCACCTCCTGTATATGTTTGTTCCATGTTAAGCAACCATCGATGTACAGACCAAGGTTCTTTACGTTAGTAGAGAACGGTATGACATTATTATTAAACATAATTGACTAATAATAATAATTATTCATTATCTCATTAACATTGAGGGGAAATTCGTTGTTTTTTGTGACCCATCTGTGCTACTTACTGAAGTGGTACTATACCTAACCCGAAGATTTACATTTCATTTTATTTTATTTCATTTGATTAGATTCTATGGCGAACCTAATTATTTTTAGAAATAAGGTGTTTAAATAATAATGTTGAAAATTTTCGCCTCTATGCAATTAGAGGCTGATTACGGCTAAACAAGGCCCATTGACCACCACTTTTTTTAGATTATAATTAAAGCTTAGGGTCTTGCAAAGTTTTTAAAATTACTTTAAAGTCATGGAACTGATTATTTAATTTTTAGTTTAAATTTCAAAATTAAACTTTGATTCAATCATATCTGCATAATTTGTTTTCGATTAAAGTTTTTGCAATTTGTATTAATGGTAGGCAGCTTATTTTTTTATGTCAAAGAGTCCAACTCATGAAGACTACGCTAAGAATAAAAAAAGTAGAAAAGAGAGCAGAACTTTCAAGAAAAAAAATTTTTGAATCGCTAAGTCGACATTTTTCAAAATAATACAAAAAAAATTATATCTCGTAAACTAAGAGAAATCGCGGAACATACATGGGGTATTTTCATGTAGCCCGAAAGGTCAGCATTCCAAAAAAAATTTTTGGACGTCACCTTTTGGACCACCCAGTATACAGTAAAAGCTTCTTATTCACGCTTCCTTCATTCGCGTTTTCACTATTCGCAGATTAAAAAATGTGACCCAATTCCTATATTCGCTGCTAAAGATTTCTTTATTTGTGGATCTAATGGGTACATGGATACATATATTAATAAAAAATATTCCAATAGGTATCCAACCCAATATCCTTTGTAAATGCGTCCTCGAATACACTAATAAAAAAGTAAAATATACCTTATTACAACTAAGCCTAAAGTATGTTATTAAATGATATGCGGCTGTATTGGTTCGGCCTTTGACATAAGCAGCCTTCGCAGGGGGTGTTTTTGAGAAGGTAAACAAACAGAATGTAAGCAACCCTTATTACTCAATGCATGAAGTATATTTTTAAATGCTGCCACATATTAGAAATTCCACCCTTTGGTAAAAGCATTCCTTATAAAAATTTTGATCTAGTGACACATCACCACCCTCTGCCGCTGTCTTCCTAATTTATAAGGTCGACTAAAAAAAAAAAAGGAAAAACGAGTTTCAACAAGCACTGGAAATGTGACTTTTAATTTGCAAAATCTTAGTAAAGGTTTAAGAATTGTAACTGAGCTTTGTGATTTCTCTAGGAAAATTGATCCGTTTATGGAACGAAATCTTATTATTAAGAGGAAAACTGCTAATGCTGCTGCTGAATGTCAGTTTTAATTGAATGAGCTTTTAAAAATTGCCAAGTAAAAATATCACCAAATTCTTTAAGCCATTGCCTAAGCCTGAAGATAATAATTAATCAATATGGTCAAGAACTTCAATTAAATAGATTTTTTAAAATATTCGTTTTTTATTTTGTCACCTAGAAACTTAACTCCTCTAATCACATATTAACTACCATTCCATATTCACAGTTTCTGTATTAGCATAATATTTACAGAACATATACCCCACGAATAAAGAGCTTTTACTGTATGTTATTCAAAATAAACATAGAACATGCAACACATATTTCTTATATGTGACAAAATTACTATGGGTATAAAGATGTGTTCAACAGTTCCATCAAAGCTTCATCGTCTATAAAAATTACAATTCAATTAAAAAAAAAATCATGCATGTTGTTAAAGTAAATAAAGTTTTTTTTATAACTAAAGGGAACCAATTCATCACTAGCAAAATGCAAAGGGGCAATCTCCAATTTCAAAAAATTACAGGGGTGGAAGAAAACCATAATTTTCCCTCAATTACTAGCAGTTTTTCATCAGAAAATTAAAAATATTAGATTTAATAGAAAACTACAAATATAATTAATTTTCTGATAAAAAAATCTATAATTGGGGAATAATAAATGTTTTCTTGCGCTTCTGCTTTGCAACATAAGGGACAAAATTACATAAACACTAACATAAACACTCACGCCTGTCACCCAGAGGGGTAGGCAGAGACTACAGACTTCCATTTAGCATGTTCCTGACATACCTTTCTCGCCTCTTCCACATCCATATACCTACGCATACATGCTCGTCGGTAAAGGGTACTCTTAACCGACGAGCATGTATGCATAGGTATATGTCGGTTAAGGTTACTCGACAAATTGTATGTCGTATATATGAAATATTTTTAATTATCATACATACCAAAAAAGGCAAATAAAGCAACTTAATTACCTAATGTATTCGGTAAGGTTTGCTTCATACATCATGTTTAATTTTTTTAAATGCAATAAATATGTAAAGGTTTTTTTATTCAATTTGTACTGTTTTCGTAAATATAATGAATTATGTATTGACTTTGCTCACAGTATTTTTAGTAAAAATAAAATTGATTGGAAATACAAAATAATGAAATATGGCTGCACTTTTGTTAAAATTAATAAGAAATATACTTACCTATAATGAATGACCTATACCTTTGAATAACCTATCACCAAGTTTAAATTCTATATTTTTCAAAGACCATTTAAATAAAAGAAGTTATTATAATATAAATGGTTAAATGAGATTTTTAATTAATTGTATAGCTTGTAATTTCAAGTAGTGTTTATTTAAAAAAGTCCCACTAGGTTTTTTACTGGTTCTTACCAGAAAAGAGGTTTTCAAAACCAGTGGTAAAATTGTAAAATAAATTTCAATTAGAAATTATTCTATTCTATTCTTTTGCAAGATTAAAAATTCTTATATTTTAACTCATTGTAACTAATTAATAATTTTATCTATATAATATGAGATATTATTATCTATATTTAAAAAAACAGATGGGGTAAACTTCATACAAATTGTGAATTTAAGTGTTTTGGATATCCAACACAGAAGAAGAGAACCATCTTTTACGGTGCATTTATATTTATTAAGGCTAATGTAATTTTTCTAACATGGTACATTATAAATAAATTGATTCAGGCACAACATGAAGTAAACAAATGTGGGGTCTAAAACAGACTAAGACAAAGAGGAGAAAGAATTCTAAGTATTTAGAATCAAGTAATATGAATATTCAAACATTAGAAATAGAAATACACAATACAAAGAAAAATCATTGTTTGACACAAACTCTACAAAGGAGATTGTAGAATCGAATAAGAATTGAAGATAGGTTGACAAAGCACCATCAGTCGTAAATTTTCATTTATTCGGTAAATACGAGTGATAATCAAAATAGACATTGTATGCCGCTACATTTAAAGCGAAGCTATCAAAGACACATATAAAAATCAACTTACCAATAACAAAAATTTCACGAGGTATCACACAAATTATCGTTCCTAAACTTTATCACTTTCCTTTACCACAGTCAAATTTATCACAAGTATAACACTGAAAATACACTTCGAAAAATAATAAGCGATACGATAAATTTTTTGATAAAAGAAACGCATAAAACTATTCTTGCGATACGCTTGCGATCCGGACTCTTTCAACAGCCATTGCCCGACTCACAGACTGTACGATATATTACTTTCCTCTATGTCACAGACTAATGTCGTGTCGTGTCATGATCACGAACAATCAGTTTTCAGAGAGTATTAAATTCAGTGCTGCCAGAAACAAGTTATGAATTGCCGTGTTTCATTAGCAAAATTGCTGTTGTATAAAATTACTTTTACGGATTTTATCAGGAAAGAATCAGGCAGTTGTAGCAGCGCTGAGTATATCATCATTATCTTACAGCGTGTAATAATAACTTAACAAATTTTTTATATATATTGTACCATCCTTAAATCCATAAATTGAGTCAAAAAAGTTTAATAAATAAAAACAAATATTTTTTTGATCACAACTTCTTAAAAAGCCTTTAAGTACTCAATGTTTTGCGTATAACATGAAAGTTTAATTTTGAATTATGTATTGGAAAAATTATAAGGTCTTTGTGTCAGTCAAGAGATCAATTTCGATACATAACATGATTTCTGTGGTAAGCTTAAAATTGCCATTTTAATACAAAAATAATTATTTACTGGCAACTCTTGATACTGTCATCCATGGAGGTCTGTCATCATTACAAGCAATAAATCGTAGAGAGAACAGAGAATCCAGGCCGATCCTAGCATTCCGTAGACCACAGATAACAATATACTAGTCAGAGACAGCGGATAGGACAGTTCTTTAGTTGACGGCTAGTTCCAATAAATTCGCAAAACGCTAGTGTCGTATAGTGATGTAAACTAGGTCTAATCGGGTCTAATATTCTAGTGACGATATCGATAGTTTAGGGATGTACATGTAAAAGATCGATATGCTTGGACTACTGTCTTATTTTAAAATACTTGTTTACAAAAATGAAGATTAGAATAAAACAACATCTCAAAATTTATTATTTTTATTTTTCAATCTTTGGGATTTAAATTTATTAAAAGCCATTTGTTGGGGTGCACACATTTGTTTAACAAGTTTTTCTTGCACAGCCCCTCTCATAATTTTATTTAAAATATTACACCAATGGATTTGAATTCGTAAAATTAAATTAAGGAATGCTTTTGTCACGATTTCTTTGTGAATTTCACACCCTAGCCAACTAAAATCATATTTTTGAAGTATTAATTGTTTTAAAAGCTTTTTCAAGCATGTTTTGTATGAATAAAAAGTTTTTTGATGGGTAATTTAAATTACCATTTAGACAGAGTTTCTCTGTTCTACGCAATAAATATATTAATTTATGGTTATCATAGATATTTATTAATATTTATGGCTTGGATGCTTGTTCTTTAGGCCATGTCCTTGCCATTCGGGATCTTCGTTTTTACAGATTTTTCTTCACAATATGCTGTTCCGTCAGATTTCGAAATTTTTGGTAGATTTTGAAGAGACCTCAACTCAGCGGACAGTCGATGACTACAGCCGCCCAAGTTCATGTTAAGATGCCGAATCAATCAAAATAACTAGAGGTTTATATCGATGTTGCAGCACTTGTTTCGTCGTTTTCTCTAATAGTTTACATGCTCAGAAACTATCCACAAAGTTGCATCACTTTTTCATATTTAATATTTATATTTATATTTTTTCTCGAATTTTTAGTATTTAAACGGTAAAACAAGAGCAACAATCTGTCGTCAAGTTCCCGCCAAAACTCAGTTTATTACACATCACTAATATCAATACAGTTTATTAAGAGCAAATATATAATTAATATAGATGTAACAACTGTTTACAAATTATGGGTCTCCACTTTACAGGTTGTAGACTTTTATAATGAAAAACTTGTAATTATTAGAGTGGGTGGAACGTGTACAATAAGTAGAATTAATAAAATTATATTTTGCTAAAATGTGACTCCCATTAGGCTCACTGAAGTTAGCCTTATAATTAGCCTCCCGTCTCAGGGGCGTAGCTACCGCCGTATCAGCCATATCAATGATACGGGGCCGCCGGGTTACAGAGCGTGTGTAAGCAAAATTCGTAAAATGTTATTTAAAATCTCACTTAAACTCTCAGGCCGTACTTCCCGAGAAATAAATCATATCATCAAATAGTGCCCAACGTGCCTAAAGAAGGCCTGCTAAAAATTGACCAATTTTCTGTAGTTTTTCGATACATCTCGTTAACAGAAAATTATGATAATGTACGTGAAGAAATAATCTGCGATTTCTTTTTTTATAGAAGTTTCCAATTGTAGTGCAGTACTTTAAACTGTAACTTTAAATACCATGAAAGTATATGGAATTAATTTGTCCAAATTTAGAAGTCAGGGTTACGATGGAGCAAATGTCATTTCGGTTGTACATAAAGGATTACAAACCCTTGTGAAAGAGCATACCCCCAATGCCGATTATGTTCTTCGTGTGGCACACGCAATAAATTTAATTTTAAACGATGCTACGAAATGTGATTCTGAAATGTTAATTTTTTTCGATAATTAAAAAAAATTGGGTTATTCCGTTTATCCACCCTAAAAATTTGAAATCATTAATCCTGTTTCTAAAGCTCTACAGCTTGAAAATAATGACAAAGAAAGCTAACATTTTACTAAGTTATCGTTTGAATAGACTGAGCAATTAGATAATGAATCGTGTGCTCATTTGCGATTCTCTATTGAAACGTAATAAAACTGAACCATTTTTGCAAAGATTAATCACTGGTGATGAGAGTGGATCACCTACAACAAGATCGTGCAAAAAGATCATGGTCAAAGGGTAGTGAAGTCCACAGGCTGTAGCGAAACCCGGATTAACACGCAATAAGGTGATGCTGTGTTTCAGGTGGGATCAGAAGAGCATCGTTCATTATGAACTTTCACACCTGGGCAAAAACATCGATTCGGATCTCTACTGCTGACAACTAGTAGGACTCAAACAAAAAAATGAGAAAAAGAACTGGAATCGACCCACAGAAAAAGAGTGCTCTTTCACCATGATAATGCCAGAACACACAGATCTTTAGCCACTCAGCAAACCTTGAGAGAGCTTGATCTTGCACCCTCAGATTTTCAACTGTTTCGGTCTCGTCAGAATTCTTTGGGTAGTGTTAAGTTAACATCAAGAGAGGATTGTCAAACTACCTATTGGTCGCATTTTTTGATCTAAAATCCCAAAATTTCTACAGCAACGGGATTATGTCATCTACCTACAAGATGGCAACAAGCTATCGAACAAAATGGCAAATATATATTATGTTATAATTAAATGTAATAAAATTTTGAAAAAAATTGTTAATACGAAGAAACTTTTTCCCCGACCTATTAAGTTCGCCGAACAAGACAAGAAAAATGTATATTTTAATTGTTTGGCTAGCTTAGTTCCCAGCAGTATTAATTGTCATTATTAACTTAATAATTACAATTAATACTGCTGGGAACTGGGAATTAATCAGTATATAATTATTTTAATACATGCGAGCGGTTTTGGACCTTTCATTTGGGGCCACCAACAAATTTTGATACAGGGCCCGTCTAAAGCACGCTACGCTACTGCACCCCCCCCCCCTACTCTAAATTATAATTTCTTTCGTTATTACTGGTCTTTTTATATTCATTATTGTTTGTGGTTTGTGGGGGGTCATTGTAGAAGCGTGCTCGTCGCGACCCTTGCCAGCCCTTTTCAGGGCTGCAATTCTACACAGTTGCAGCACCCATGCAAACGAGGGTTAGGGCGTCCCCCCCCAAGGCGACGCACACCAGCTCGTCCCTGTTGGTGTGGAATGCAGCGCGCAAAGCGGCGATGGGGACCGCCACCCGTCACGCACAGCCCGACACGGCGGAAGGTGGAGGACGGAGTGCAGAGTTGGCACGTGGAATGTTAGAGGGGGCATGAGAGATAAGACGAATGAGTTGTCGTTCCATAAAATGAAATATTTCATAATATGAATTTGAGATATAAATTTCGTGTGATTCATCATTTTTAGACATCTGCATCAAATGACTTTCTGCATATCTTAACAAGTTATCATTCTATCTAATGGAAAGCCATCGTACATTTCGCTTAACGATACGAGACTGCCATTTAGGAAACATTCTTCCCCAACTGTTGTCAGTTCATACTGATTCTTTTGACTATGTCGGTGAATCTGTCATTTCTACGGTTATTTTCGTTACGAATTATATGATGCAAAGATACTCCGAGTAAAGTCCTTCGCTCACTGAACGAGCTAAAGCTTCCTCATACGGTCAGCAGTGATGGACCACGTCTGTTAAAAAAAAGTTCCGTTGGGTTTCTTGCTGATTCTTCACGGGGCAGAGATTTTTTCCGAATCAGTGAGAAAAGTAAAGAAATGAATTTTAATAAGCATTACTTTTAATCATTGGGGGTCATTGTAGAAGCGTGCTCGTCGCGACCCCTGCCAGCCCTTTTCAGGGCTGCAATTCTACACAGCTGCGCACCCATGCGAACGAGGGTTAGGGCGTCCCCCCAAGGCGACGCACACCAGCTCGTCCCCGTTGGTGTGGAATGCAGCGCGCAAAGCGGCGATGGGGACCGCCACCCGTCACGCACAGACCGACACGGCGGAAGGTGGAGGACGGAGTGCAGAGTTGGCACGTGGAATGTTAGAGGAGGCATGAGAGATAAGACGAATGAGTTGATCGAAATAGTGAAAGAAAGAGAATTAGATGTCGTGTGTATGTCGGAGACCAAACGGGAAGGCAGTGGTATTGAAGAGCTCCCTGGCGGGACGTTAGCTATATGGTCCGGAGTCCCGGAAAGCGAGAACGCCCCGGTTGGTCGATCTTATGACTGAATACAAGGTTGTGAATTCAAGACTTCTCTGGGTTCGCTTCAAAATGGGACTGACGAAGTTATTCCTTTTGGCTGTTTATGCGCCGGTAGCTTCGTCGACCATGATACGAGTCGGTGCTTGGAAAGTTTGGCGATAAAAGGGTTAATGATGCTGGCAAGCTTATACTGGCTGTATGCAAGGAAAAAGGTCTTCTTGTGACAAACACTATGTTTAATCACAGGAAAATCCATATGTACAGTAGAGAAAGAAAGAATGAGAGAAGTATGATTGATTTGTTCCTGGTGGATGACCGACTGCAAAAACAGGTGATGGATACACAAGTGTTCAGGGGTGTTGACCTGGGAACGGATCATTATCTAGTAATTACTAGATTTAGGGGTTTGTTCGCGGGTTGGTGCTACCGGACGACAGTAACAGAACCACAGTCGGTCGGTCTGTCGCATCCGAAGCTGGAAGCTTCAGGAAGCGGATACTAGGGACAAATATCACACGAGGGTAGCCGAAAAGCTTGACACCATCGATGGCAGGAAAGAATGTGTGGAGAGAACATGGCAGAACCTTAGGAATGGAATGGTAAGTGCAGCGGAAGAAGTATGTGGAACGACAAAAAGAGGTAGTAGTAAAAGAAGAGATGCATGGTGGAATGATGAAGTAAGAGAAGCTGTAAAAAAGAAGAAAAAAGCATGGTTAGACTACTTGGCCTCTAGTAACGATGAGCATATGAGAGAGAAGATGAAAGAAAGATATAAGCTGCAGAAAGTTCATGCGAAAACATTGATTGAGGAAGTACGTGAAAGGTGTAGAATAGAAGCGGACAAGAGGTTATCGCACAACTTTAGGGAAAACTCCAAACTCTTCTGGAAAGAGGTTGGAAGGTCCCGGAGTGGTGTGACAGCCTTAAGAATGAACAAAGTGCTTTCGAGAACCAATGACGTCCTCTCAGAAAAATCGGACGTCATGCAGCGATGGAGTGAATTTTATAGAGAAATGTATGCGTGTCATGATCTTAGTGAAGGATCCGGGGGTGACGCCGTGACTGGCACGCCAAACACGGACCTCGATGACACTGAGGTCATCAGCATGAAAGAGATTGAACGTGCGATTCGAAGTTTGAAATGTGGTAAGGCTGCGGGACTAGACAGAGTTACTGCTGAAATAATCAAGTACGGTGGGCCTCGCGTCTGGGACAGCTTTCATCTGCTGTCCAATCCGCGATCCGCGGTCATTGTGCCTTTATATAAAGGTAAAGGTTCACATTTTGACTGCGGGTACTATCGGGCGATCAGCTTGACCAGTTTAGCAAGTAAAGTTTACTCGAAGGTTTTGACACGTAGGATGCAAGAGAAATCGGAAAGATTCTTATGGGAGGCACAATGCGGATTTAGACCTGGAAGAGGATGTACGGATCAAATGTTTTCTCTCCGCATGATCACGGAGAAGCTTCTGAGTGTTAATCAGAGGATTTTCTGTGCTTTTGTGGATCTGGAGAAAGCATTTGATAAGGTTATAAGGAAGAAAATGTGAGAACTGTTGCCGGGATATGGTGTGGATGGTCGATTGTTAAGGGCTGTGCAGTCACTCTACTATGACTGTAAAGCCTGTGTGCGGGTAGGGCATGACCTGTCACCCATGTCTAGCGTCCAAGCGGGCGTAAAACAGGGTTGTGTCATGTCTTCCTGGCTGTTCATACTGTATCTCGACAGCTGTTTACAGAAGCTGAAAAATAGCTGTTTGGGTGTGAAATTGGGTGACATAAAAGTTAATTGTCTGCTGTATGCTGATGATGCAGTGCTTATTGCACCATCAGAAGCAGAACTGCAGGCATTAGTCACGTGTATGAAAGAGGAATGTGAAATTAAAGGTCTCCGTTTGAATGCTAATAAAACTAAGGTTCTGGTATTTGAAAAGGACGAAGAGAGAACGAAATGTGAAATATGGGTAAATCAGGAATGTCTAGAACAGGTAAATGAAATTGTATACTTGGGGAGTGCTTTCAGCCGGGATGGAAGATGTGATTTAGATGTGGATAGACGTGTCGCTGCCGGAAACAAAGTCAATGGTGCTCTGAATGCATTAGTAAAAAGGCAAGGCGTGGTGAAGAGTGCACGACTTGCAATACATAACGCAGTGTTGGTAACTTTGTTATATGGCAGCGAAACCTGGGTATGCCAGAAGAAGCATAAAAGCAAGTTGAATGCAGTGGAGATGCGATCTCTTCGTAAAATGTGTGGCGTTAGCATAGCCGACCGAAAGCGAAACGAAGAGATTCGCAATATGGCAGGATTGAAAGATGACCTTATCACAAAAATTGATAGGGGCGTACTCCAATGATTTGGGCACGTTGAACGAATGAGTGAAGACCGAATGGTGAAGAAAATATATAGACCGAAAGTAAATATTAAAAGGTGTCGAGGTAGACCGAGACTAACTTTCGAAGACCATGTGAGCAAATTGCTCGAAGTGGGGAGGGTCAAGAGTACTCGGATACCTAGACGTGCATGTATGAAGAAGTTAATGAACCTGAAAGAAGCGAAAGAGATATGTAAGGATCGTGACACTTGGCGATCTGTTCTCTCTGGCTACCCCGTTAGGGATTGTGTGTGAAGATAAGTAAGTAAGTATTATTGTTTGTTCTTTGATAAAATACGTTTGTTCTGTCAAACATATGTTAATTTTTGGTTTAATTAACAATTTTTATTTAGTTATATAATTATACAGACGTAGTCAACGTAGGTGTTACGGATCGCCGTAACGCCGTTCGAAAAATGAATAAAACGCGTTGTTCACTGTTTGTATAGGAGGCAAGCGGCGGTGAGGAGGAACTTGTACTTTTTCTTCTGGTAGTGCCTTTTCGGTGGCTGGAGAGCGACTGCCGACCCTACCGGCCGGCCCGTCTTTTATATGATTCGGCCGCTGCTGGCCAGCGGACCCTTGCCTCACCCCCGCGCCTTTCTTTATTTCTTTAAAACATTTATTTTTTTACAATCATATTTAACTATACAATATTCTTACATCTACTTATTACATTATTATGTACACAATACTTATTTTGCATTCTAAAAGGTTTTTAACTTTATAATTCACAATTTTTAAGCTGAGAACCCTGCCCCGCACCTCAGCACTATAAATATAAAACGTCGTGTCGCCCTACGCGTAGCTTCATTTGCTCCGCAGCCGCGTCACGATAACATGCCCTATTGATGTTAAATAAATAAAAATAAAAATGTTTATTTCAATTACATAAAGCTTTAAGATACAGGGTTTGGAGATCACCTTTTAAGCAAAGAGATGCTTGTGTTAGGTGACTCCGCTCTTCCACTTAACATTATACAGTGTATGTAATTGGTAACAAAATAAAAGAAAAGAAAGTACAAATACAAAATGGATAAAGGAACGCACTTATGTGGTGTAAGTGAGTGGGGTTTTGAGTGTACGCGCACACACGTGTGTGTGTGTGTGTGTGTGTGTGTGTGTGTGTGTATGTGTGTGTGTGTGTGTGTGTGTATGTGTGTTTGTTCGTTTGTTCTTGTGTTTATGGGTTAATATTGTTGACGTTGAGGTTTAGGTTAGCCCTACGACAATGTCTTGGGATCGGAAGAAGCCAGGCAAAGCTTCCTCCACTAACGATTGCGTTAGTGTGGTCCTATTGGTTAATAGGCAGATTATGGTAACGATGATACTATAGCCTCAATGTCATCGTAGGTTTTAGTCTTAAGCCAATTAGTCACAGCTAGTTTACAGTCACGGAGTGTTAGAGGATAGATGTTTAGCTCTTTATTCAATAGGTTGTATAAGTGGGAAGATTGCCTTTCATACTGCCGCTTGGCAAAAGTAGATCTAACTGGGACAGTTGGAGCGACCAAGTAGCTTCTTCTGCTACTCAAAATCGGCTTTTTGGGGTCAAACGGGAGGGATTTATGTTTGCTCAGAATAAGGTGGAGTAGGTAAAGTTTTCTTACTGACAGTAGGTTAGAGGTTAGGTAAAGGTTTTGGGTTGAAAATCTATAGGGTTTAAAAAGCATAACTTTAAGCAGAGATCGCTGCGCCCTCTCAAGTTCTAAAAATTTAACTTTTGTTGTTCCACCCCAGCATGGCAGACAGTATGTAAGGATAGATTGGGCTAATGATACGTAGACTTTCTGCAAAAAATTCTTTGAGGCATCGTGTCGCAATGTTTTAAAAGTCCATATTAATTTCCTAATCCTATTCATGATCAGTTCAGTATGCATATGCCAGGACAGACGTTGGTCAATCATGATACCAAGGTACTTAGTGTACTGTAACCTGTCAATTTTTGTACAAGAGCAGTCAGGAATTGGGGGGTTAGCACAGGAGTGGATCTTTATTTGGAATTCGAGTGGTGGTTGAGTGTGTGTATACTTGGTGAAGCATACGTAATTGGACTTGGAGGCATTTAGTGTGAGGAGGTTACGCTTAAGCAAAACTGCAATCTTAGACAGGCCGATTTCGGCTGACCTTTTAACTTTTGTCCAAGTGTTATCAGCAAAGACAATGGCAGTATCATCCGCATATGAGAAAATATGACCGCTGTCAATAGTCATATTGCATAGGTTATTAATATATATAAGAAACAATGTCGGACCAAGGACACTTCCCTGCCCGACACCGTATGAAATTGTTTCTTCTGAGCTAGTAAACTCCCCTATTTTGACTATTTGTTTGCGACTACTTAGGTAGGATTTGAACAGATCGAGAGGGGTTCCCCTTATGCCTATGTTTTCGAGCCTGTCTAGAAGTATGGGGACAGATACTGTGTCAAAGGCCTTTTTGAGGTCGAGGAAAACTGCCAGGCATTTGCTACCTTTATCCACTTTGTCAACTATAGTAGATGTTAAAGACAGGACCGCTTCCTCAGTAGACCTTCCCTGCCTAAACCCAAACTGAGAAGGTGACAGAATGTTATACTTAGTAAGGTATTTAGTTAAACGTGAATTTAATAGTCTTTCTAAGATTTTAGAGATGGATGGCAGAACTGAAATTGGCCTATAGTTTGACGGGTTTGACCTGTCTCCACTCTTGTACACAGGCGTTATTAGGGCTACTTTTAAAGCATCCGGGAAAAGTCCCTGCTCAAAGCAAAGGTTTGTTAAATAAGTTAGGATTGGCACAATTTGTTCGTGTGCAGCTTTAAGGAATTTAACTGGAATGTGGTCCCAACCTGGAGCACTATCTGGTTTTAAGCTCATTAGTGTATCATGAACTTCACAAAAGTCTGTGTCGAGTAGGGCAAAAGAAGAGGCCGATGTACAGGCAGATAAAGATGAGCTAGGATCGTTATTTGTTACTGTAGGAGACGGAGGTGGTGAGATATTGTCCGCAAGAATCTTTCCTATGTTAGAGAAAAAGTTATTCACTTTGTTAGTAGAGTTCTGGGGAGTATTAGATAGCTCTAAGAGTTCCAAGTTATTTGTTTTTTTAGGTTTTCGCTGTGTAATGTTGTTAATGATCTCCCACGTTTTTTTAGGGTTTTTATGTGCTTTGGCAAGTTCGTCTCTGTCATATTTTCGTTTTTGTTTTTTGATGATGTAGTTGCAGTAATTGCGGTATCTTTTGTAGGTAACTTTTAGTACCTCATTGAAAGGGTCAAGCCTCTGTCTCCGTTGCAAGGTGTTTCGGTTGTGAATACAGCGCAATAAACCAATAGTCATCCACGGTTTCAGGGTTCTATTTTTTGACGAGATTACGGTAGTGATAGTACTAAGAGCGATACAGTTTTGAAGAATTTCGATTATTTTATTAGTTAGTGTGTTAGGGTTTGTTAGTTGCAACAGGTTGGTCAGGTTGCTATCTTTTAAGTGGTCGAGTCCTTTCTCAACGTTAAAAACTGATTTTATTTTAGTAGGTTTTATTATGTTTGTATGGTTTGTAATTTTTAGGAAAGTCATGAAGTGATCTGTGATAGTTGTATGAATAATTGCAATGACTGCAGTTTTATTGGCAGGTTCGAGTTTTATATTGATATGGTCTAGACAATTTTTGCCTCTCGTGGGTAGCAAGTGACCAGGGAGGAGGCCATGCATTGCCAGCATATTGAGATAATTTAGCCTATTTGTGCGTTCATGTGATTGCTCGCTTTGATTTAGTATCAGATTAATATTAATGTCTCCTGTGATAATTACATTTTTAGTTGATTCAATGGTAGTAAGGTGATGATTTAAGGAATGGATAAATTCGTCAGCGTTTGTGGTTGAGGGGGATCGATAAATCGCTATGACTATAAGGTCAGGTGAGATATGGACCTCCAAACAAGATGCATGAGTAAGCTTTATTTCCCTTATTTTATATTGACATGTGTTTTTAATATATACGACCACTCCATCGGCTTTATTGAGATGATTAGTAGATTGGTGTGAATTATAGTTAGTTATATGAGGTATCTGTTTACTTGGATTTAATCTACATTCAGTTAATATTATCAGGTCGATATCTACTTTAAGAGATACTATGTTTAGTTGAAAGTCGTCAAAGTTAGAGTAAATGGATCTAATATTTTGTGAAACAATATTAAAGCCAAGGGAGTTAGACTTAATATGGTTAGTGAATTCGTTGAGGTCACAGTCGAACACTTGGGCTATTTTGTGAGTGTCTATGTCGTTCAAAGTCTGTAAGGTACTATTCATTATAATAGGATTTATAGGTGCTGAAGAACGTAGCTATACGGACATTAAGTGTATGTGTGAGTGTATGTGTGTTTATTGTGGAAGAGATAGCGTGAACGAGTGTGGAATTGAGGGTTAAGTGTGTGTTAGTGCGCAAAATGTTATGATAGTATAAGTTAATATTTAACCTGATAAGAAACTTCTTATTAATACTAATACTATTTAATTTTAAATATCTAATGTCCCTATAAAAGACAGAAAAACAGGCGTAAAAACAGCGTAAAATATGGTAAATACAACAAATAATCATCAATAGTATTACATAGTATTCGTTACTGTTTAACCTGATATAAAACTTAATATTTATCCTAGGGCTAATTAATTTTAAGTATCTAAAGTCCATATAGGCCCAAGACAAATATGTGCAACAACAGACCGGAGTATGGTAAGTATGACAAATGGTCAACAATAATATAACATCTAGTCATTTAAGTTGTAAAAGATTATGGACCTGTGACTCACTTGTTATGGCAATAGTAGGAAAGTTGTCATCCTTTTTTATATGTACCTTGCCATAGGCTGTCCAGCAGAACTTATATCCTTTGGATTTTGCCAGATCACGCGCGAGAAAGTGGAGGCGAGCTCCTTTTGCAGTTAGCTGCTCCGAGACATAAACTGGGGTGTACTCTTCCGTCTTAAATCCGAGATGCTTGGCACATAATTTTTCGTTATGTGTTCTATTGTAGTCTTTAGACTTCTTCAATAAATCGGTCTTCAGAATAGTTGAAGTCATCTCAACTATAATTGTACTATTTTTAGTTTTAGCACGCTTGTTCTGAACTCGGTATATGTCACTAATCTGCGGTTTTGCGATATCACATCCAATTACTCTAGATAAAGAAATGACCATATTCATTAATTCTTCTTTAGTTTCTTTAGCCGTTTTTGGTACATTTTTGATCTCAAAGTTAGCTTTTCGGCAGCTCCTTTGCAAATCCTCTAACTTATCCTCGAGAATAGTGATATAATTTCTATCCTTCGTTGTTTGTGCTTCGAGTAGTTCTATTTTATTTTTAAGCTCTTCATTTTGTGCCGACAGTGAAGCTATGGCGGTTTCTATGGTATCATTTGTAGATTTAATTTCCATTAGTGTCGGGTAGATTTTCTTTATCTCCTCTTGCTGTGGTGACATTAGAGATGATATCAGTGATTTGACTTCTTGTTTGAAAGCAAGGAAGTCAGAATCGCAGTAGCATTCTCTTGGTCTTTTACTTCGTTGGAAAATGAAGTTAGGAGGGGTGTTTTGTTCTGGTACCTCGGAAATATTTGATTCTGAAAGAGATTTGCAGCTCATGTCTTCCATTATAAGTATCAGGAGATAATAAAAAGTGTTGTAAGTAATTAAAGCCTGGTTCGTAGTTGTTGTATGTATGCTGGGTATATTGATCGATAGAAGACTTATTTTATACAGCAACGTCGGAAAGTTAAATCAATCCGAGTACCAGGAGAGTATAAGCGCAAACAGGTATAGTACAGTATGGTGCGCGTAATGATATTGTGGTAGTGTGGAGTAGGAAGTTGTTTATTATGCACACAGCGTCTGTCCTTGCACGACCCAATGAGATGTGAGTAGGCGGGGTTTCGCACTCTTCGAGGGCGTGTCGTTGCGCATGAGAAGGTAAATAGTCATACCTTGTCAGTGGCCGAATAGCTTGCACGTACCAGGATACCAGGAGCACCAAAGAGGTCAATTATGTTGCGCTGTTTGAGTTGCACTACTTGTTAGCGAGCGTCCTTCAGTTTATGTGGCCCTATTTTTACGTTTGATTTAAAGGACTCGAATTTTGATTAAGTTATTATTTAAAAAGGAAATAAAATATATATATATATAGATATGGATTATGCGCACGTTTACACCAGTTGGCGGTCCGGGAGGAAGAGGAGGAAGAGATGTTACAATTATCTTTTTTACTAGAAAGGTATGGTAATATGTAAGAAAAGTAATACATAATAAAAGTGATATGCAACAAAGGTAAATTAACTATAAGAATACAATTTATATTTTAAGCTCTATGCTAACTCTCGTTATTTATTCGATGCCTTTATTGGGAGAGTTATTGCATAGTTACAACATCATTCTTTTATATTATCGAATATAAGTTGTACATATTTAACAAATTAAATACAATAATTAGGACTACGGCTGCTTTTCCGTGTTGTTGTATGCACCCTCGCTAGTTGTCGAACCTAGCCGGACGCGACCCCCGTGGCTCCGCCCACCGCCCCTGAGTTGCTCAACCCGTGCTGGTTGTACTAAGCAGGTATCCCGTCGTTTTGCGTCGTGCATATTCTCCCGCCGTCGCCACGCTGCGATCCCTCTGGTAGCACGACGATCTTCTTTGTTGGTCGGCGTAGTGTATGCCCACTGCTAGTGGTTACGTCCACTACTCGTACCTCTCCGTCGACGCCAGGATATACGTTGCTTATTTTTCCCCTGGGCCAGATGTTGCGCGGTAAATTGGAGTCACAAATGATGACCAGGTCTCCAATCTTCGGTGATGCACCTATGCTGCTGGGCTCCCGCCGGTGTTGGAGTAGGGGCAGGTATTCCTTCACCCATCTTCGCCAAAACACGTCGGCTAGGGCTTGAGCTCGTTTCCACTGCTGGCGGGCCGTCACGTCGCTCTCGCTGAAGTGTCCCGGTGCAGGTACGTGTGAGTTGGGACCGATGAGGATGTGATTCGGCGTGATTGCTTCCGGGTCTCCTGGGTCAACTGAGACGTGTGTAAGAGGTCTGGAATTGACCGTGTTTTCGACCTCGGCGAGCAGAGTCACCAGTGTCTCGTCACTGGGATAGCGTTCGTTGAGGGTGACGCGTAGGGCTTCTTTCACGGAGCGAACCATTCGCTCCCAGGCGCCGCCCATGAATGGTGCTGATGGTGGTATGTACTTCCACACAATTTGTTGACATGTGGTTTCGTTCTCGAGGGCTGCGAGTGCTGCTTCGGCCAGCTCCTTGTCTGCTGCCTTGAAACACGTAGCGTTGTCACTCCAGATTTCTTTTGGGCATCCTCTTCTGCTCATGAAGCGCCTAAGCGCTGACACAGCTGAGTCGGCGCTTAATGAGTGGGCCACCTCTATGTGTATTGCTCGTGAGGTCATGCAGGTAAATAACGCGCCATAGCGTTTTTCACGATGTCGTCCCACTGTGACTTCTATTGGCCCGAAGTAGTCCAGTCCTGTGTATGTGAACGGACGTGCGTGATGAGCGAGGCGTGCGGACGGCAGGTTTCCTGTAGACGGTGATGCAGGCTTGGCTTTTCTTAGACGGCACGGTAGGCAGCCTTTGATGACAGTCTTTACTACTGGACGTATTTTTCTTATGTACAATCTCTGTCTTAATTCGTTCACGACTGTTTCTACGCCTCCGTGATGCAACCTCTCGTGTACGTGTGCTATGTACAGACGAGTGTATGCGTGCTTCCCGTCTAGTACGGGAGGATCGTACGTGTCCTCCTCTACTTCTGATGCTGCTTTTATTCGACCTCTGAGGCGTAGGGTCCCCTCTTCGTCGACGTATGTGCTCAGGTGGCCTAGTTTGTCGTCGCCTCCTGGAACACTTCCGTTGGTGATCCTCTTGAGCTCCTTCGTGAAGCTTTCCCGCTGACTGGCTTGCACCCACAGTTGTTCGGCTCTTACATGATAAGCGGCTGGTATTCCTACAAGCGATGAGACAGTAGGTGTTGCCCTTTTTTCTTTGGTGGGGGTATTGCGTCGGTTTGTTCTTTGCCAGCCAGGGTCGCTATCTAGTCTTGCTTTGTTGCGTTTACGCCCAGCCTTCACCACGTGCTTGTTTGGTCTGCACATGTCGATGAATAGGAGGACTCTCGCTGTCGCTCTTATGAGGCGAATCCATTTTGAAAATCTTTCTATTTGTGGCAGGTGTGTTGTTGGCGAGTCTTCACTTTTAACTGTGATGTTACATATTTCTCGTTCTTCCCCAGTGTCGTATTGCGTTGTTTTCTCTTCCTGCGGCCATTCGCCCGGTGGACGTTGTAGAAACGGGGGCCCTCGGAACCACCGGTGCGACTCGTCGAACCTTTCTGGTGTGGTTCGGGTCGCGTCATCTGCCACGTTTTCTTTGGACGGTAGCCAACGCCATTCGTTCTTTTTGGTCGTATCTTCTATCTCCGCCAGGCGATGAGCGACGAAAGCTTTGTACGCGCGGGGCTCCGACCTTATCCACACTAGTGCAGTACGAGAGTCGCACCAGTATGTCTTGCCCGTTATATCGTCATCGTGCTCACTGATCACGGTCTGCGCAAGACGAGCTCCCAGTAGTGCCGCTTGTAACTCGAGCCGTGGTATGGAGATTGGTTTTAGTGGTGTCACGCGGCTCTTGGCGGCGGCCAATGATATGTTAACGCTGCCGTCTGCTCGCTCCGTTCTCCAATACACGGCGGCTGCGTAGGCCTCCTCGCTTGCGTCGACGAAGGTGTGTAGTTGCCGCGCCGACACTGGGTTGTAATCGTAGCATCGTGGTATCCTCAGTTGTTCTAGGGCGTGAAGTGAAGTAATCCAGCCTTCCCATTTTTCTTTTAACTCTATTGGCAGAGGGTCGTCCCATTCCGCCTTGTAACGCCATGTGTCTTGGAATATTCTCTTCGCTGGGGTAGTCACTGGTGATATTAACCCCAGCGGGTCAAATAATGCCATTATTATGCTCAGCGCTTCGCGTTTAGTTGGCAAGCGTTGTTTTTCTTTTACGTCGATCGGCATCTTCATTTTGTTTGTATTAAATCCAATATGATCGCTTTGTACATGCCAGAGCAGGCCGAGCGTCTTCTCAGTTTCTTTTCCGCCCAGGCGCACGGTCGCGTCGTGTTGTTTATGCTCTGTCGTTATTTCTTCTATTGTTTTTTCTTCGTTCGATGTCCACCCGCTGAGTGCGAATCCCGCTTGTTTGTGGACGTGATCGACTGCTTTTACAGTTTGCTGAGCTTCCGTGATAGAGTGGAAGCTCTGCAAGTAGTCGTCCATATAGTGATTTCTTTTTATGGCGACCGCAGCTTCCGGGTATGCCTCTGAGTGTTCTTCAGCATTTTTATTTTTGATATATAATGCTGTGCATGGTGATGATGTCGCTCCAAAGATGATCGATGTCATCCTATATTCCTCCGGTTGGCCCTCCCGCCGCTTGCCTCTCCACAAGAAACGTAAAACGTCTCTATCTTCTTTGCGCACTTTGATCTGCATAAACATTTCTTTTATGTCGGCGCTCACTGCATACGGATACTGTCGGAACCTCATGATTACTCCAGGCAATGATTGTAATAAGTCCGGCCCCGAGTGAAGCATATCGTTGAGACATATTCCTGCTGTCTTCGCTGCGGCGTCGTGTACCAATCTCGGCGGCTTGTTAGGCTTCGCAGGGTTGATGACTGGGAAGTGTGGTAGATACCATGTCTTTCCTTGTGGCGGTGGCATGGGCGCGCGCTCTGCGTAACCTGAGTTGAAGAGGTTCTGTATGCGTTCTTCGTACTGTAGCTTGAGAGTGCTGTCTCGGTCGAGCCTCTTCTCTAGAGTGTGCAGACGTCTTTCCGCGTCTTTGTAATTATTTGGTATTTGGAAATCCTTTTCTTTCCACAGCAACCCTGTCTCGAATCTGCCGTCCGCCGACCGCCTGCTGGTCTCCCTCAATATTTGCATAGCTCGCTGCTCGGGATCTTCTTTAGGTCTCCTCGGCTCGATGCACAGTGATTCTAATTTGAAATAATTTTTTATTTCTTCTTCTATTGGCTGTGCCTCTTCCCTTTGATGTAGTCTGCCGCAGAAGGTGACCGTCGACGTCAATGAGCTATGACAGCCATGCAGAACCCAGCCCAGGTTGGTGTATGAGGCGACTGGTTGGTCTCGACGACCGACACGCAGTTTTCTAGACACTATGAGGTGCCAGTTATCTTGCCCGATTAGTATTTTCGGTGAGGCGCGTTCGTAGGTGATATCCTCTTTGATATCCAGCAGATGTTGGCAATTCTCCAAGTGATTTTCATTCACGGATTCTGGCGCGAAGTCCAACCGCTCTACCGTACGCGCTGCTTCTATGTTGTGTTCCTCTTGCGCGTGCTTTCCTCTTATTTTAAGGCTGACGATCTTGCTCTTCTCATGCTTCACCTCCGAGCCAACCCCTTGTATCCACATTGCGTGGGCTGGACCGTCGGCGCCGATGACGTCAGCGATCGAGGCATCGACTAAGGTGACTGTGCTTCCTTCATCCAATAATGCGTATGTTTCGACGCAGCTTAGCGGCCCCTTTATTGTTACGGGCGCAATCTTAAGGTAAGCACGGCGGTGTTTGTATGGTCGAGTTGTTGTGATGACCTCCTTTGCCGATGTTGCGGTTTCCATAGCGGGTTCTTTTTCAGTTTCGGCCTTTTTGTCGTGATGCAGCAATTTATGGTGCTTCATCATGCATCCATCTTTTCCGCACGGTGGAGCTTTACACAGCAATCGGCGATGTTTGCCTCGTAGACAGCGGTAGCAGATATTATACTTCTTTGCTACTTCCCATCTGTCATTTGTGGACAGAGCGGCGTATGACTTGCAATCGGGCAGTTTGTGTTCTTGTTTGCATTGAGGGCAGCGTTCTTCATATTGTTTCTTGCTTGTGGCGAAGGCACGTTCTATTTTTCTCGGCCTTCGCTCTCTCGGTTCGTTGTCCTCCGTGATAAATTCCGGCAAGGCATACGCGCTGCATTTATCCGCTTCTTCGTTTAAGAAGATTGATATTTTCTTAAGCTCTGGGATATCCTCTTTCTTTCTGGCTGCATAGTCGTACCATTTGCTTCTCAATATGGGCGTGAGTTTGTCTGTGATAACTCGCGTCATCTCCGGACTATGCAGATAGTGTGCTTTCTTGAGTGCTTCCACGGTGCCCACTACGTTTGCTATGCGATTGGCGAATATGCATAGCTCCCTGGGATTGTCCGTGACTTTGTTAAGTAGCTTCAGCTTCTCAATTTCTAAGTGAATTAATGCTTCTGGTCGTCCGAATCTCCTTTCCAAAGCTTCTATTATTATTCTGGGGTCTGATTGGCTTATAAGTAGGCAGCTTGCGGCCTCTTTTGCTATCCCTTTTAAGCTTCGGCGTATTCTCGCTATGTTTTCGTTCATCGTGAAGTACTTTGAAGATTCTTCGTACGTTGTTTTGAAGCTGAGCCATTCTTTGCTGCTACCATTGAATGTGGGCAGCTCTTGCAAATATTTCGGCGGCTCCCTTGTGCTTCTCACTGCTTGTGATAAAGCAGCGGCTAAGGTAGCGACGTCGATTTGTTGCTGCGCCTGTACATAGTCTTCTTTCTGCGGCGCGGTATGTTGCGGAGCGTATTGCGGTGCATACTGTTGAAGTACGGGTGGTGCGATCTGCGGTGCTGGTTGCGACGTGAAGTACGACGTGGGTTGCGGTGCGGGCTGCGGCGCGGGTTGCGGCGCGGGCTGCGGCGCGGGTTGCGGCGCGGGTTGCGATGTAGGTTTTTCTTGCAACCATGTACTAATGCGCACTGATGCTAAGTCGTCTTCTATTTCTTCCTCTTCGTCCTCGGTTGATCCGACTTCTGCTTGTAGTCGTTGCACATGTATCTCCTGCAATTCCATTCTTGCTTGCAATCGGGCCTGCTCGAGCTTGAGTTCGGCCAACCGCTCTTTCGCCTCTAACTCCGCGAGGAGTCTCTTGCGTGAGACTACGGAGCGGCGTGACCTAGTCTCGCCCGGCTTTAGTGTGCGCTGCGACCTTTGATCACTTTCTTGCTGGGTTTCTTCCGTTGTAGTCGTTTCATCGGTCGCAGAGGTAGTGGTCGTACCGCTGACCGTTGTGGTTTCGCTAGTGGTGTTTGATGAGCCACTAGCGGCCGAGTCGCCCCCGGAGGCCTCTTCCGTGGCCCCCTGGGTTATCTGTTCATCCTTGCGGCGCTTCGATGATTCTCCACTGTTACTACGCGTATTCACCATTTTTCTTCACAATAATATTTTTTCGTTCTTGAGGTTTGCTTCTTAATTCGGCTCTTCGAAGGACCATTAATGTTACGGATCGCCGTAACGCCGTTCGAAAAATGAATAAAACGCGTTGTTCACTGTTTGTATAGGAGGCAAGCGGCGGTGAGGAGGAACTTGTACTTTTTCTTCTGGTAGTGCCTTTTCGGTGGCTGGAGAGCGACTGCCGACCCTACCGGCCGGCCCGTCTTTTATATGATTCGGCCGCTGCTGGCCAGCGGACCCTTGCCTCACCCCCGCGCCTTTCTTTATTTCTTTAGAACATTTATTTTTTTACAATCATATTTAACTATACAATATTCTTACATCTACTTATTACATTATTATGTACACAATACTTATTTTGCATTCTAAAAGGTTTTTAACTTTATAATTCACAATTTTTAAGCTGAGAACCCTGCCCCGCACCTCAGCACTATAAATATAAAACGTCGTGTCGCCCTACGCGTAGCTTCATTTGCTCCGCAGCCGCGTCACGATAACATGCCCTATTGATGTTACAATTATCTTTTTTACTAGAAAGGTATGGTAATATGTAAGAAAAGTAATACATAATAAAAGTGATATGCAACAAAGGTAAATTAACTATAAGAATACAATTTATATTTTAAGCTCTATGCTAACTCTCGTTATTTATTCGATGCCTTTATTGGGAGAGTTATTGCATAGTTACAACATCATTCTTTTATATTATCGAATATAAGTTGTACATATTTAACAAATTAAATACAATAATTAGGACTACGGCTGCTTTTCCGTGTTGTTGTATGCACCCTCGCTAGTTGTCGAACCTAGCCGGACGCGACCCCCGTGGCTCCGCCCACCGCCCCTGAGTTGCTCAACCCGTGCTGGTTGTACTAAGCAGGTATCCCGTCGTTTTGCGTCGTGCATAGTAGGGTTAAGAACTTCCTATTTATTTGAACTTAAAACTTCAAAATGATGATCGATCCGAAACTAATCTACGATCCGATCGTATGTTTACGAGTAGTAAACATACGATCGGTATGTTTACTGCTCTTTACAACATTTGTATTGTATTATATTGGTATAGTTGCTTCGTTACACATTTATACATTTATACATCATCTGGAGTAGCAGCTTATATTACGTGTCATTATTTCGCCTATTGCCGAAGATTGGCAGTATAATTGGAAAAGCTACAATGATTTAAGAACAAAGTCTCTAACAGCGTCTGTTCATGCTAACATTAAGGCCCATGGAGCATTTTATGTTTTAAAATAGTATAAATCAACTTAATACTATATTAATTTTGTATTAATGTTATATTTTTATAAATTATTATATCTAAACAAAATATATGTTATACAATACTGATATATATGGGCCTCCAAGTGAAAAGGGTCCAGTAGTCAAGTATTGAGTTAAGACTAAATTCGGTATCTAGAATAGTCAATTGATAGTACGGATTGAAAAACTATTCAAAAATGTGCACATGTTTTTTTTACCAGACATTTTGAAGTTGAAATTCTGAAAAAGCTTGTTTTGAGAAAAAGATTTTTTACAGTATAAGTGAAGAAAAATACACTCTACTTGCTTGTTACATAGATTTTTATTTATTATTATAGATTAAGATACTCTTCACAAAATTAACCTATAATTATACTTGTAACATCAAAAAATAAACAATTACGATCGAAACAAAAGACTAATACATAGTTAAGTAAAAAGGTCCAGTTGTCGGTGTTAAGTAAAAACTGAGTAAATACGACAGCAGTTAGCAATAAAAAGCTAAAATTAGATATTCCTCCTTTATTTAGGAACTAACAAGATAACAAGACAGGTATATTTAAATTATTATTGGAACAAATACTCTCCAAATAAAAGATCGAAACATAGTTTAGTAAAAAGGTCTAGTTGTCGGTGTTTAGTAAAAAGAGAGTAAAAGAGTACGAAAGAAATTTATTATTAGAACAGGACAATGATTATTTTGGCTACACCGGTACCTCTTATAAAATAAAATAACTAATCACTAGCCAAAATAAACACAAAAATTATTCTATTTGGGAATCTTACTTACGTTTTCTACAAAAATAAATTCCTCCTCGTACCTGATTGCAGTACGAACATGTTGATATTTTTCGAGTACTCTTTTCAGTTGTTTGTATCGGAAAAGAGTACTCGACAGATGCTGTTGGCAATGTTGGAATGCTGGAATTGCTAGAGGAGCTTGGTTCGTTAACATTTGCAATGGGTTTCGGGCATAAAAGTCTTCAGGTTCTTCACTTACAAACTCACGTATCTTATTATAAAGATACGATTTTCTTTAGTACGTCATGCCTGTAGTGATTTTTTCCGAAGGAAAACCGTATACCTTGTTAGGGTTGGTTTAAAACCTTTTGGTTGCGCGGAAAAAACCATTGGATTATTATATTTGACGGTAGAGGTGCCAAGCCGCTTGTTCCTTTACGAAAAACG